>CM024757.1:173467402-174041089 GCA_014218235.1 Colocasia esculenta
TTGGGATAATTTTTACTTGATAAAAAAATAATTTTAAAAATTAAACTATAATTACTATAATTTGTATCATCTCTTAATTAACTATATTTAAATTTTCATCTTAATTGGACATCGTTTACATCACTTTAATACACATAATATGAAAAAGTTATGAAAAAAAAAAATTTAACCGAGCGGACCGAACCGAACCGGTCCGGTCCGTGGTGTGCGGCTGCGTACCGCAGCGGCACACCCGGGTCACCCCATTGGGGTGACCCGACTGTGCCCGGGTGCCGCTTTCACCCGTGCACGGTACAGTACGCCCGTGCCGCCCCGATTTGGGCGGCATGGGCGAACCATGTGACATGATCGAGTCGATTTTTCAAGTTTTTATTTATTTATTATTATTATTTTATAATAGTATATATTATATTTTAATATAATTTATATCAAAGAAAATTCGACCCGATCGTTGCTCATGACACCGCCAATCTTAAGAATAAATAATATTTTTTTAGCAAGAGAAAAAGTCTTGTTGCAAATTATTTTGTCGACAGCTTACAACAAACTCATCTTCAATTAGAGAGGGTGATGTCACTGAGGGTGGGCACACCCTTGGAGTTGTGCCCACCCCCAATGGGGGCTATAGTTTGTTGCAAACCCCCATTGGGGGTTTGCAACAAGCAGCTCTCTTAGCAGAATATAAGTAGTACTTGCTTTCCCCAACCCATGTTAGAAGTATTTCTCTTATAATATTTGGGCCATTTATTTCCACATAGAAATACCGACCCACATAAGCATATGGTGATTTATGGCGTCAGATCGAGACAAGTTTAGTGATACTTTAGGAATTTTGGAAATATTAACATATATATATATATATCCTATTTGCATACATAACCATCTTGGACTCAATCTGTTGTTTTAGAAGTATCCCATTTTTCTTTTTAAAATAAATGTCTTATGGGATTTTGATTTTCTTTTTCTCAAGGGTCTTAGTGCAATGAGTAATATAATTCTCTTAAACATATAGATTAAGCATCCCATAAATTCACAAAAGAGACGTTTTCATGCAACTATTGTCAAAATAAAATTAAAAAGTTTAGTAAGCCTTCACAAACACCCTCAAGAATCTACTTGCAAAGCAAAATGAATCTAATATATTACAAAGACAACCGAGCAAAAAAAAAAAAAAACAGAAAACCAAGCGGTATCTAATATTATTTTTTTCCCCAAAGTGCATAAAGATGATGTGAGCAACTTTGCACTGTTTGCATGGGCCACGCTTTTGGTGCATTGCCATGTTTATATGATATTCCGGCTTCGTTTGCGTGGAGACGTTAAAATAAGGGCAAAGAGATTTTTTATAAGTATTAATATAGATGAATATTATCTGCTCCAAACATATTCACATTGAGGTAAAACTCACTCATATATATGTATCTAGGATAGATAAAACTCGTCTACCAAGGGCATGTGAAAAGTTTTTCTGTAAAAATCAATTTAACATGGTGGAATAGACTCAAGTTTATCTATAGTGTGGCGCAGGGATAGATACAGAAATTTTGTTTAGTGGTCACTTAAATTATTTTTTAATATTTATATAAATAATATATCACATATTATATAAATAAATATATTATATATAAAGGGTGACCTCACTGAGATAATTTAATGAGGTCACCTTTTATATAAAAACTCTTAAAATCCTCAATGTATATGGTCATTTCAGAAAAAAAAAAATTGAGTGGGATCACGTGACCCCACTCATTATATGCTGGGTCCGTCTATGATGTGGCGTAAACAATCCCTACATTAGCCATAGATGCCCGAGTTCGTCTCACGATTGGTTTCGGTTTCAAACTCAAATTAATTTAGGATAGTTAATTTCTCCTCTCCCTGCTTCCACTAGGCTAACCCTAAAAAAAAGTTTATCTCATAAGAATGGATGGAGTAAAATTCGGATGATTATTGTAGTTGCAAAAGTGCAATAAATGTACTTTGTATAGATTCTTGTTAGATAGACATAATATTCCACTAGTGTATTGATCAACAAGGAGTTACGAGAGAACAGTTATCGTAATTTTGCAAGTGTAATAAATATTTTTCAATCTAGATAAAATTATATAATAATTTAGAGAGAGTGAGAAAAGACCTTATTTATATTATCTCATATCTTACCATTATCCGTGTAAATTAATCGCATGTTGTGTGTATTACTAATAAAACAAATCTCAATAAAATGGCATCTCCTCACGTGGCCCCTTACCTTCTTTGAGGGAATGTCAACGTATGTTGCCAAAAGAAATCTCCGAGATTTTTTTATACCAATCATGCTCATCTTTTCAATTATTTCCTTTGTTCTTGTACTTAATAATTGTCATATTCCTTATTTTTGCTGGTTGTGTACTTAAATCTTTAGTCACTTCCCCTCCTAATATGATTAGGGGTGTTTATTATATGGTCTAAATTGAAAAATTGAACGATTCAATTTTACGGATCTTATTGTTCAGTTCAATTTTAGATTGAAAAATTAAAATGAACTGAATATATATATATATAATTAAATAATATATATATACACAAAAATATCTGTAGTGCAGTGGTTAGGGGCCTGTGGTGCGTGTGGCGCGTCCTTAGAAGCGCGGAGGTTGCGAGATTTGATCTCGTGATCGCCTGTAAAACACCTCTTTTTACTAGATTTTGTCAAATTTTGATTTGAGCTTCGGTTCGGTTCAATATAAAAATTCAATTCGGTTCCTTAAAAATAAGAGTGAATCGGATCGAACCGATCCGTTATTCACCCCTAAATATGATCTCACAGTAAAGAAATTCTCAGAAAAATGCATACTTTACCAATTTGGCGCAAAGCTTATTTTAACTGGTATTGTAAGAATTGTGAAGGTAATTATTGAAATTTATAGAGTGCGTAATATGGACGAACTATTATTATTATTAAAGCTGCAGATTAGATTAGAAACCAGGAAATAGATCTGCATAATTCCAAGGATAGTGTGCCATAGCCCCAATTGGAAGAGTGAAATCTGCCGGGGCCCGTCTATACTCATCAAAGGTGCTTCTTTTAAGAAACTGAGAGGAATCTCCCCCCCAAGTCCCCAACCCCCAACTGCCACCCAATCCGGCCGCCTCCCCTGCTCCGGTTGGTGGGTTCCACGCATTCGGAGGGGAGGAAGCGCACACACAAGCCTCGAGAGAGAGAGAGAGAGAGAGAGAGAGAGAGAGGGGGGGGGGAAGAGTCCAAATCCAAATCCGCGTATGATTAAAGCTTCCTTCCCATGGAAATTTACAGCAGTCTTTCGTCTCCGGGTCGGTGGGTTCTCTTGTGGAGGAAGACCACGCCACCGGCCACCACCCGCAAGACCCAACTCCCCAAAATACTAACTTCTACTGCACGCGGACAGCACTGCTTTTTGAATCCCCACACCCACACCAGGTCTGGGTTTCACAGACACCCTCTCTTCCACCGTTCACGGAGGTGGCCGCGGCGTTGGTGCTGGCTGCTGGCTCGAATGGTGGCTTCTCCTTTGCTCTCTCTTTGAAGCCGAAGGGAAGCCAAGGTGGGGAAAGACAAAAAGAAGACGGAAAAAGAGCCGTCTTTAATGGAGGTGATCACCGGCATTGGCCTCCTACCATTTGAGCTTTTCTTTCTTCCCTCCCTTTTCCTCCTCCACATGCTTCCCCGTGTGCTTCTTTCCCTACCAAGCTGCCCTCTCCTCCCCCTGCTGCAGAACGAATCCAGGTGAAAAAAGCGCAACACCACCCATCCACCCAGCCACCCACCCACATGAGCAGACCACATCGGAAGAGAGCAGAATAGAACCTTGTATTCACCAAAGCTCAATTCTTTGATGAATCTTTTGCGCTGCCCCCCAACACAACAGAGGCACTGTGCCCAAGCCCTTGCTTTTTACTGGTTTTTGGGGATTTTGGTGTGGAAAGGGAGAGGGCCCACCTGGAGCATGCCTCCAAAGACCAGGACAAAGAATTCAACACCCAAATGTGGGATCTCTTATGGCCACCACCCTTCCCCCTTCCACCCCTTTCCTCAAAAACCTGTTCTTTTCTGGTGCCCTGTGGAGTTGGTGGCCATGGAACAGTAACCCGACGTAAAGCAAGTGTTGGGTCATCACCGAAGCATCCAGTCCATCGCCCCTCCCCGTCCCTTCCTTCCCCTCTGCATCTTCGTTTTGACCTGGCTGGGAATAATAACCTCGCAATCCGTATTATCTCCTGGGTGCACCTTTCTTCCCTTTCCCAACTCTTTATTTTTCAGCAGTCTTTCTCCTTTTGATCTGGAATGATCCTTTGTACATGTAGCCTGGGGGGGAAAAGAGATCTGTGGCTTGCTAAAACAGTCTCCTTTCCTGTGTTTTTTGTGTGGGGTGGATACCTTTCCGGATTGCAGGGCAGAGACACGGTGAGCGGTTGGAAAGACAGGAGAGGATAAAGGATTTGCGTGGGCATATCAGCCTTGTTGGGAATTCCTTGCGGTAGACCACGCCGTGATATATCTTTTGTATTGGAGGCTTCGATCGATCTGGGTCACCACCGTTCTACACCAATCCGTAGCCGGTATCTGTTTTGAGGTAACATGCTTGTTCTCTGATTTTGGTTCATGGCCCTTTTTCATGCGCCTGTCATTTTTTATTTGCCTGCTGATGGGATTAATGATGATATGATGCCTGAAAGAAATCTCTCTCGTTATCTCTTCCTTCCTTGGGTTTGGCTGGTTCTTCCTTCTTCCTTTCTCACGTATCAATATCAATTGTCAAGAATTCACAATTCCTTCCTCTCGGGCTATTGGTACCATGCCTGGTTCTTGAAGCTAGAGTCATCTCTGGCAACGTCTGAATGTCTGGTGGGCGCTTCTTACCTTCTTTGCCTCATTTCTTACCAGAACCATGAAAGATATATTACATGTCTTCAAATCAAATTTGGTCTCGGTCATGCAGTTCCTTCGGTGGCTTTGTTATGGTATCATGGATGTTTGTGCTATTGGGTTTCAATCCTCTCATTGACTGATTGCTGTCTTTTAAGGGTATCTAGCAGACATGTCTCTCTTTTGATCCATGTTTTATCTGACATATATTTCCCATCCTAGATTACATTGTTCAGGTGACCACCTTCTGGAGGCCTTAAGTTCACTAGGCAGCCACTTGAAAAATGCCAGAATAGTACCGGGAACTGAAATAGATACTAGTATCTTTGAGTTGAAATTTATTATACCGTAGATTGTGTTTTTAACTGACTTTTTAGTATGAAAAAGTGACTTTTACATGGTATATTGAAAATTAAATTTTAAAATGGTACGGAAGACATGGCTATGCACCAATTTGGTTTTGTATTACACTTCTTGCATGTATGGACATATGTTGGTGCTCCATTGCCATGTTTTCCACTAATATAAAGTTCTCCTTTGCACAGGATATGCTTGGGTAGCTTCTCATATCATGGGTTGGTTGAACAAGATTTTTAGGGGTTCTAGCCACAAGGTCTCTGAGGGGCAATATCATGGAAAAACTGGGGAAGATAGAGTATGGGATGGACCTTCTAGTTCTCTGGTAAGTACTCTTATTTCCATTTTTTTTACTTTTCTCAAAATATTAAATACTGTTTTGATCTGTGACTGTGGAATTCTCTTATTATTTAGGAAAACTGTAAGCTTTTCTCTGAAAGACAGGTTAAAAGCATCCAGCTTAGCATGCCAATTCATAACAGAATTAATATGGAAAGGCCAACAGAAATGGACATCTAACATTTTAGCCCACAGCATTGAGCTAATCATTAGACTTCATGTTACAATATTCCTAAATTTTTGCAGGATTTCGGCATTTGTGACTAATCCTGGCTGACTGAAAAGAGATGGGGATCTACCTCCATCCTTCAAATGACATATTATCCACACCTGATGTTGCACATAAATAGTACCTCTTCTGATTTTCCAAAACATGAAGGGATCACATGTCCTGATCCCTTTCTGGATACAAGCCCATGTCCATGGGACGAGGTTTATGGGTGGCTAATCAATCTAAGTGATCTTCACTTTTAAAATCATAATCCTGCCCAGATTTCAGTTCATATCTTATTTGAGATTCATTCATGAGCTTCTTTGTGTTGCTACATTCACCATTTTGCCATTTTGATTTTTCTTTTTTCAGAATCATCTTTCCAGTGAGAAGGGAAAAAGATCCACCCTCTCCCCTTTTTTGTTTCTGTCCTTATCAATTACCTCTTTCTGGCGTGTGGTTTGCATAGAGTGTAGGAGAGTGTGTGGAATCTAATTGCTTCCATATGGTTTTCCAAGGGTAATGTCCGTTTCCAACTTGCATTTGAAATGGTCACACTGTAAGGAATTCTTAATTTCTTTTAATCTACAATCATTATTCTTTGCAAACTCAGTTTATATGTGAACAATAGTGCATGGCAATTGCTGTTGGAAAATTATTCTATCATTTATCTGGGAAGGTATCCTGGTCCCTGATGTAAAATCTCCCACATTGATGGTCCTTGCCCTTCTTCAAACTCTGCTGTTTCCAGCATGGGTCTAGTATGGTATCATTACAGATTCAATACCTGTCTCTGATTATATTCTTTTATTTCTATTGCATCTTCTGATTGTCTTATTGATAATGGAGGTTACATGTAAGCTTCTCTGGTTTGAAGGTGACCCAAGAGTATTATTGTTATTAAGTTTTTTCCCTCTCTTCTTACAATTATTATTCAACCATTGAAATCCTTGTTCAAACATCAATTTCCTTTTGGAAATGCCCAAAGTTGTGCTTGTATCTTATGCTTTGTCATTTGTGAAAAAAACTGCATATTCAGGTACATTATGTTGTTCTCTTATTGCTTGTACTGATGCATCTCCCCCTTCTCTATAGGACTTTTCTTCAAATTTCTTGTTTTCTAACATTATCATCTGGATAAATTTTGCTTTTCTTTTGTTTTTGCACCTTCCATATAATGTGCTTCTGCCCACTGAGTTTATTCTTTTGAGGGAATTATCTACAGGAGTACATCTCAGACCATGAAAATGAAGATATAGATCATGCCATTGCATTGTCTCTTTCAGAGGAAGAGCAAAAGAAGGCTAAAGCTATTGGTAAGCTTCAAGTTTATTTCTTATTTTTCTGCATTCTACTGTGATGCTGAAGTTCTTGTTTAATAAGTATTCATTGCAGATGAAGCAGAGAAACCCTACTCTTACATCTGTTAAAGCCCATCCCCATTTCCTAATGCTTTACCAATCTAGTATTGTCAAAGGGATATCCTCATGCTTATTATTGTAAAATTTATATATATAATTTCTTTTTGGCAACACGCTAGGCTACAAGTAAATCACAGTTAAGTGAACCTATGCTTGTTGGCTAGGAAAAGCTGCATAATGCTACGATATGTAACAGTAAATAGACAGCAATGTTCAAGTGAATGACCTTGACTCGTCTATAGCCGTGATTTTAGTTATCATGTCCTGGGAATGCATGGAATTATCACCATGGAGAAAGTAACCAGCGAAAGAAGTACAACTGCTTATATCAATCCAAAAGATATAAAGGATGAGAACTTCTCACTTTTTGGGGTTGGGGGGTTGGGAGGGGCAGTGGGGATTGTCTTCATCTTGGATATATCATCTTGTTATGGGCCTCCTTCTGTACATGGGTTTCTAGTGAGCTACGCTCTCAGACTTGTAAGTTCCCCTCCTTAAAATATACATTTGTTGTACTATCCATTTTCAATACTGGCAGAGCAAGTGCAACAAAGTTTACTGGCTTTTAGGATATCCAAGTTTGATGTAGAGCATGCATCATCATTTAAAAAAAACAATATCTTAGGCTTCCCCAAATGAAAGCTGTAACATGAGGGTCTACAAAACAGCTGGATGAGCTTAGTGTTTCATGTGTCTGTTATTGACCAGAAATAATACATTGGCTGAGTTTGGCAGACTTTAGTGCATATAGGAATTGATCATTCAATGTATACGCAGCATAAGATACTTATGAAATCAAGTTAGGGCTAATGATCTTTTAAAGCTTACTTTACAGGAAAGTATCTCCTATTCCAAGGTACCTAGTATTCTTTAGTCTCTTTCCTGGTACGTATTTCTATTAGCCTCACCAATTGAAATCTCAAGTTTTTCTTAGATAACAAAAATCACCATATTGCTGAATGCTTCTACTCCAACCACCGGTCTCTCTTGTTGATGTATTCCTCTGCACAAAATTAGGTTAGGATGGCTGCAACTTAATTGTTAATTAAGTGGAAGTAGTATGACATAAATAGGTGATGTATGCGAGTCACCATTGTTGTATTAGAGAAATGTATTGTCTTCTCAGTACTTGTGCATGTGTTTGTGAAATTTGGAAGTGGCATGAGCTATGTACCACACCTTCCAAAAAGAGCTGTGTCCTCCATGGGTAGTGTTCCATCTGTCATTCCTCTCGATTTGGTATGTCAATGGATGTTCCTTATTATTCCCTCCAAAAACCTTTCTACTGAAATCCACAAGGTATGCAACCTGTATTGCATTCTCTGTGCCCTGATGCAGATAATATCTGTTTTGAGTGACAATGTATTTCGTGGGGCATGTTTGTGACCTGCATCACATCAAGTATTCTCACCTGTTGCGTACCCCAATGCAAGCAGCTCCCACCAGCACGAGGTCTGGGGAAGAGACGATGTATGCTGCCTTACCCTGACAAGGCGACAAGTCGAGACACTGCTTCCTGTTTCAAACCCGTGACCTCTAGGTCATGCACACCGTTGCTCCTAGGCCCGCCCTTCCAAAAACATACTACAAAAAACATCAAGACTGTACAAAAATGCATTTACTTGAAAAACTAAATTAAGGAAGTGACACTGGGTTGTTTCACCTGCTCCTGGCATACAAGAGCTCAACCTACTAAAAGATTGGCCATGTGCACAGCAGACCACTTGTCAACAACGCAAGGTAGGACTTCATATTAATTTAAGAAAAGAATAAATGCCTCACTGCTAGGCTGTTCAAGGACCAGCAGCATTGATGTTCAAGCCTTCAAGGATTGATGCAGGTCATGGAGATTGAGGGGTGACAAGAGGATATGAGTCATACTACATGCTACTTGTGCTTCAGGGGATTGAGAATCCCCTTTTATCTAAAAATAAAAGGATACAAGGGATAGAAATGCTATCACATTTTCTCCTTATTGGGGCATGTGGTGCTGCATGGCAAAACTCCACTTTCCCAAGGCATTTATTGCTTTATTAAGCTAAAAACCTTATTTGTTTACACCCACAAAAATCTTCTGTCCTGATTTTCTAAGAATATACTCCATCTGTACCACCAAAGCATGATGCTCAAATGGAAAACAAATGCTGCCATAGTTTTTCATGGGGGAGTTTTTGCATTTGGGAGATCTTTTCAACAGGGCTTTGTATATGAATGTGTGGAAGATTCTTCTTGGGGTTTGGAACATGTTTCTCTTTTCATACTTGTATTCAGTTTATTGAATATCTGATACCATCCACATTCAAAAGGAAAAGAAGAAAACTGCCAGGACTGTCTGTTTTTTTTGGTTCCTTCTGAAGTTTGGGTTGGGTGGTGAGGAAAACACCAAAGACCAAACACATCTTTTTTGTTGATTGTCTAATTTGAATGAAATGATCAGTAGCAAGGAATATTCTTTATTTTTCTTTGTGAAACTGAAATCTGGTTGTCAGTTGCATGTACAAATCTTTTATTTATACCCTAATCTGGTATTTTGCACTCTTTTAAAGATACTGAAGTGATTTCATAATCTTCACTAATTTATCCCTCTTGCATAGATACTGGCTCTCATTTGGAAGAAGATGAACAACTTGCAAGAGCTTTACAGGAGAGCTTAAATACTGAATCTCCTCCACGGGAGAATGGACACATTTATCAGCCTATGCCTTTTCTTTTTAACTCTGGTCACAGGTAAAAATGTTTGTGCCGTCAGTTTATCTTTTTGTTTTACTTTCTGAAGGCACCAATTCTACAAAAAGGCATTATTATGTATGTGAAGAAATGCTGTCCTGTTTCTGAGAGCAAGAGCATCTATTGATGACTGTCTGACAATGGGGATTGAGGGACAGAGGGAAACTAAGGACAGTACATGTGGCTGGCCCTCTCCTCATTTGCACATTCACCATACATATTTAGATAGACTTGAGAGAGACTTCTCACTTGCGAAGTATAAGGACGGCTTCTATATTCTATCTGTTGACCCAACACACAATGGCAACAACTTCCTCCAACAACAGAAGGAGCATTCTCACACAGACAGTGGATATGCTAGTAGAAATAGTTGACTATCTACCTGACAGCCTCTCATGAAACCCACATCCTCCAGCTTGCATTTCATCTGCAAGCATAACCAGATCATCATCATCAGAGCCTCATCCCATTATTTGGGGTTGGCTACATGAATCCTTTTCCGTCAAAGGTTTCTATCAAGTGCTATAGTTGTGTTTAAACTCAAGAAGTCCAAGTTTTTCCTAATAACATCACATCATCTCATTTTAGGCCTTCCCCTAGCTCTTTTATTGACATCCGCTAAGATTTGATCATATCTTTTAACCAGCGCTGAGTTACGGCGACGGTACTCATTTCCAAATCACTTTTCTCTCTTTTTCTATCAATTGGAGTTATCCCCAAGTCCTCACGAAAGCACTCATTCCTAATCTTCTCTTTCTTAGTCTTACAACACATCCATCTCAACATCTTCATCTCTGCTACACACATTTTGTTGATGTGTTCTTTTTGCACTACCCAACACTCAGTGCCATGTAATAAAGTAGGCCTCACAACCGTTCTATAAAGCTTCCCTTTAATTTTCACTGGTATACGACGATCGCAGAAGACTCCTTATACACTTCTCCATTTTAACCAGCTTGCCTTAATCTTGTGTGCTGCATCGTCATAAATCTCCCCATTCTCTTAGATGATAGACCCTAAGTATTGAAAGCTACTGTTCTTAGGAATGTTTGTCTATCAATTTGAATCATATCTTCCTGTAATACTCTCTCATTATTATAATTACAATGCATAAACTCTGACTTACTTCAACTGATTTTAAAATCTTTAGACTCCAAGGCATGCCTCCAACTTTCTAACTTAACATTTAAACCATCAATACTCTCGTCAATTAAGACAATATTATCCGCAAATAACATACACTAAGGGATATCATCATGCTTTGTTACTGCAAGCATAACCAGATGCAGTCTGTATATGCAATCTTGTGGCATGATGTGCACGTATAAGAAGAAAACAAGAATACTTAAATAAGTCCAAACATGTCCGCTTTGGTGCATCTCAAACTATTTGTTCGAAATATTCTTCAATGATGAAGAACATTTAAGGAGAAGTTTGCAAGACTTCTTTTTTCTATGGTACCATTCTGTCAATTATTTTGGAATGATTTTTTTGTAATAAATGAATCATAATCTTGGAGAAAATGGACTCCTGCAAAAGGATGCGTGTTTCAAACTTTCCATAATCTCAATGTAGGACTCTTTCTTCACTAATGCCACAATTTCAACAAAGATGATCAACATTGGGTATTTGTGAATTATGACGAAAAAATATTTATCAGTTAAGGAAAAGGGAAATAGATTGTTAGCAAAGAACACTCTTCTACTGGCTTTCAACTGCTCTCAAATTCAATAAGTTTTGGGGGCGGGTGTGTTTAGCCACAGTGGCTCTGATCTATTGATGGGTAGCTTGCCAACAATTAGGACAGGTTTCCTTACCTAATAGACAACATTAAAACCTTTACAATCCCCTGTGGAGGTAATTTCTGAGGCAAATTTGTGGAGGAAAATGACTGAGTCATGAATGGAATTGAAATATTTTCAAAATTAAAATGAGTGTTTCCACATTTTTGTTAAAAAATTTCATTCATCCATTTCGCTATCCCTGTTTCTTCTATAGTTTCTTTTTATGGATATTTAAAAGATCAATCCTACTAAATCTTCTCTCTAATACCAGAATTGAAAATTTTGTTTTCCAACGAGGTAGCACTTTCAGGTTACTTGGGTGGTATCAACAAGACTATTTTGGTGCACATTGCTAAGAAGGTAGGTGCTCAGGACTTTAGGGATTTTCGGCCTATCAGCTTGCTCAATGGCACTTACAAGATCATCACTAAGGTCTTATCAGGGAGACTGGTATGATCTGTGATGGATTCTTTGGTCAGTCATTTTTCAGGGTGCTTTCATTAGAGGGAGACATATTTTGGATAACGTTTTTGGTGGCGCATGAATGTATTTATACTTTCAAGTAGCAGAGGAGGACGAGTGTGGTTCTAAAGCTGAATTTTGAAAGACTTATGACAGAGGCAGCTGGTAGTGTCTCTTTGATGTTATGCAGAGTATGGGGTTCGGAGCCGCCTAGATTGAGTGGGTTAGAGCTTGGGTCACTTCAGCCTCTTTCGCTGTTCTTATTTATAGGAAGATGACAGCATGGTTCCATAGTGGTCAGGGCTGGTGCTAAGGGGCCCTCTTTTCCCTCTTTGTGCTGGTGGCGAGTGTTGTTAGTAGGGTGCGGTAGAAGACTGAGGCTTTGGGCTGATTATTGTTTTTTAGTAAATAGAGATGGTCCCTCGTTGTCTCATCTTCAATGTGCTGATGATACTATTCTATTTCTGGAGGATAAGGGCCCACCCTATGCTATGACAAGGCTTTTGTTGTAGCTTCTGGAGGTCACTAGTTTGAAGGTTAATTTCCACAAGAGTCTGCTGGTTGGGGTGGACATGGAGGACAAATATTTAGGGAGGGCTACTACAATGTGAGGTTGTGCCATTGGGGAGTTCCCTATCTTATATCTAGGCCTCCCTCTTTCCGCGAGGACCCATTGTGTTGTTGATTGGCTTCCCATTATTCAACGGTATGAGTCTAGTCTCACGGGTTAGAAGACTCGGCTGTTGTCTTATGGGGGCCGTCTTAACTTGTACAGTTCAGTTTTGGATAGTCTACTCACCTATTTTCTCTCTATGTTCCACATTCTGAGCTCTATAGCTAGGAAGCTTCAATCTATCTAGAGCAGATTCTTTTGGCATGGTAAGAAGCAAGATGGTCGGGAGGTAGAAGAATGTTAGAAACTTCAATCTAGCTCTTCTTGGTAAATAACTTTGACGGTTAGGGAATGGGGATGAGGGGCTATGGATAGATGTTAATAGGCATCGCTATATTTTCTTCTCCAGAGTTATGACTTGGACCCCTCCCCTTGCCACAGGACTTCCGCTCTTTGGTGGGATATCTCGTCCTGTAGGGACCTTATTGTTTCTGGGGTCTGGGTGAAGCTGTGAGATAGCTGCAAGTTTCTCTTCTAGAAGGATGGTGTGGTGACTTCACTTTGACTCTTTACTATTTCGGCAGCACTCGATGGTTCTGTGGCACAGGCTTTTGACCAGCAGGTCTTAGGGAGTCTCGGACAGGTTGGTGTGGTGACGCATTCTTCATGCAACCTTATGGACGGTCTGGGGGGATGCAACCATCGTATCTTTAGGAGGGAGTCTCGCACAGAGGATGTGTTGTTACATTTTGTTTGGATAGGGTGAAGGAATGGGCGGCCACTCTCTCCAATGCAAATTCATTTGTATCTCCTCGTTTTGGTTCCTTGGGAGATTAGATTGCTTTCACCACCTTCGTGTGCTTTTGTTGTATAGGTGTTTTGGGGTTGGCTTCTTTTTGGATTTGGGTCCACCTATACTTGTAAATTCTTTTTCTTTTAATATATACATATGGTACTATCCACTTTAAAAAAAAATTAAAAACAAGGTAGTTTTTTAAAAAAGATCTACTTAAAAATAGTTGTTCTTAAGGAAATTGACACTTGGATTCCTTCCTTTTTTTTCCACCTTTTCCTTTCTAACCTTTTTCCTCTCGGAAGAGCTTTTGAACCTAGAACTTCAGAGATGGACAAAGAACTGTTTTAAGAGTCTGTATGATCATGTCTCACATCTTGAGGCACATCTTGGGTTATCCATCTGTTCTCTAAAATGTGGCGCTTTATATTAGCAATGCTTTCATATAAAGATTGAGGCATATTTCCTTGTTTATTTCTCATTTCTTTGTTCAATTTTTTTCTGTCATCTTAGTTGAGCATTCAGAATATGTATGAGCTTAGTCATAGCATGTTTCTCCTTGACCCTTTATGCTTAAATTGGAATGTTACTTTGGCATGATGCTTCTTCTCTTTATATTGAAATAAAATGTTGAGAAGGAAGTCTCAGTTTGGAGTTTCCACTGAATTAAGGCTGAATAAATCATTCTTACTGCTAGGTATAAAGACAAAAGGATGTAAGTGGATTTACTGAAACCTTGACATATTGCCAAAACTGCTCCACTGTTTCTTCACTATTTACAAAGAGAACTGACTACTGGGTAAAGCATGTGCTTTGGATTATTTAAGTGCTATAGTAAAGAATAATAACCAAATATGATCACAGTTTCTGTTCTGGGTATAGAAAATATACCGTAAATGACCAAATACAAATATCTTCTGCAATTCTCTCAAAGATCAATGAGCCGGTGACCCCAGCATGAGTATCCTATGATATCCATTTATTTGAATTTCTGGGTTTTACTAGAATATTCTCTGTTCTTCTTGGAGTGTCTTATGTATACATTGCTAGCCTAAAAGGTTGATGAAAAGATCTGTTACAATTTGTTATGTTTGGCTGGTATTTCATCTGTGTCATTTGAACTTGTAACTGAAATACTTGGGCTCTAGTAGGGTCTGTGCTGGTTGCAACTCTGAGATTGGTCATGGACGCTTCCTCAGTTGTATGGGCTCTGTTTGGCACCCCGAATGCTTTCAGTGTCATGCTTGCAATCTCCCAATAGCTGATTATGAGGTCAGTAAACAATTGTCTACTGTAGCTCACTGGGATCTTTCTTTAAACTAAGGTTCTGTCTGTGGCATCATCTTGGTTACAGTTCTCCATGTCCGGGAATTATCCATATCACAAGGCATGCTACAAGGAACTTTATCACCCAAAGTGTGATGTATGCAAGCAATTTGTAAGTGTCATACTTACCGATTCATTGGTAGTGTTCTAGTATGTTTTCTTTGTTATTTATTCATCAAACAGAACAGTTGTATAAAAGAATATTGCATGAGATAGGCTGATTAAGCCAAGGATGTTATTTCCTAAACATGCTAAATACTTGCGTACACTTAAAGGCTCATTGTGGTTGCAAAAGGATTTTCTTGTTATCAAGACTGATACCCGTCAATGTAACCAGACAGATCTGTAAAGGAATAAGAAAAGAGCCCATGGGTTTGGCCAGAACCTTTTTCATTCAACCAAGTAGGAAGTCCCACATAATTTTTGTCCTTTTGTGGTGTAACATCTCTTCACAAGAGGATCTCTGTGCCATGCATCAAGGTCATCGAGCTTTGAGTTTTTGAATCAAGGGTACACTTTATGCAACTAGAGAGAGTTTCTTAGGCTGTTGACCTTTCCTTGCATGGACACCAGGTGAGAGGTGGTTACTCTCTCCTGGTTATATGAAAAATATTCCTGACATACTGCTAATGGTTATAACTTAGTAGAAATGTCAACAAAAAAATCAGTACAACTTTGACATTTGGAAGAAATTGTATAACTATAAGATGTTGGGTACTCACTATTTTTAAGACTGTTAATGCCCTCTATGTGTTTCATATCTATTTAAATATTCAAAGTTCCATTTTGAAAGTATTTTCAAATTATTCCTTCAACTCTAGGAGTACAAGTTTAAAAACATGTCATTGTTTTCCTTTTTATTCCTTTGTTTCTGTTAACTTGTCATTATTAGCTTTGTTTCAGATCCCCACAAATATGTCTGGTCTAATTGAATATAGGGCACATCCCTTTTGGCTTCAAAAGTATTGTCCATCGCATGAGCATGATGGGACTCCTCGATGTTGCAGCTGTGAAAGGATGGAGGTTTGTCTTCAACAGCCTTTGTTCATCCATTTTAATAAACTCTCCAGTTTTTTTTCCGCTATTACATTCTGTTAGATTGAGCATGAAATGATTGGAATGGTTTTTCTTAGTATCTCTACATTGCCAACTGGGAGTAGGGCTGTTCATAATACGGTCCAACCCGAAAAACCGAACTGAACCGGCCAGTTCGGTTCGGTTCGGTTCGGGTTGAGAGGTCCCATGGTTCAGTTCGGTTTCCTGTTGGAAAACCGAATGAACTGAATAGATATTAAATATATATAATAATTAATATATATCAGAAAGGAGCGCATAGCCCAGTGGGCTAGCGCCTCCCAAATCCTTGGGTGGACCTGAGTTCGAAACTCAGGTCCGCCGTCTGGGGCTTTAAAGCGTGTTTTTTTTTATTCGGTTCAAACCGAACCGAACCGGTTCGGTTCGGTTGAACTAAATTTCGGTTCGGTTTCGGTTCACCCAAAAAATGGGGTGAACCGAACCGAACCGGACCATGTTCACCCCTAACTGGGAGAGTACGTCTTTGTTTTTTAGATTGGTGTTGGCTTCACCAAAGTAGTTGCACAAGGCTGAAACATCCTAAGGTAGGACAAGGTCTATGGTCCTTTCATTTTAGACTAATTTTACTGAAATCATCCTAGCAAGTCTGAGTAAAGAGACTTGAAGAAAGCCTCTCAGCATCAGCCAGTCTAAGGCACTGTTTGGGAGAGCTTTTAAAAATCTAAAATTTAGAAAATTGGATGTTTCTGCAAAAGCCGCAAGGACAGTTGATTTGGGCATCGTCGAACGTGCCCAAAATGATGTAACCCTTTTTTATCGTCCCCCGCGCCCCTAACAAATTTCAACTTTTAAAAAAATGTAAAAAAAAAATACCGTCGCCTAAACACCTTGCCAACCGTTGCCTCTCCTAAAATCTGTGAAAAAGCGGCCTAGAGTCCACTTTTGCGCAGCGAGAAGAGAGAGAAGGTGTTCTCTCTATCTCTCTTTTCTGGCAAAAAATCTACCAACACGCAAACCAAAATTATGCTTGAACGTTTGGAAACAATGTCGCTTTGGTCAGAGCTTTTGCAGGTGAAATCTATCTCGCCCGCGGTTCCAAACAGTGCCTATGGTTGCCTTGGGAGTGATTCTAATCATCAGCATCTTGTTCATAATGGAATTGAGTATCTCAGCTTGTGTAGGGAGATATTGTCGGAGAGGAGAGGGATTAGCATAAAAGGAGGGAGAAGAGGATTCTCTCAACTTCACATATTATGAGAGAAAATTTGATTAAATGTTTGAAAGGGCAAGTGGGTCACTAGAAATGCTTCTTATGAAAAGGAACAAGGGTAATAAGGTAAAATAACCCATATATAATCTAAAGTGCATGGACTTGGAACTTTAGCAGCAACCATATGTTGCTCTTTCCATGGATGACCTGATATTAGCAGTGTTGTCAAGAAAGCAACCCATAACCAGTGACCAAGTCTATATCAAAAGCAGCAAAGAAGGCAAATCCCAATTGTTGTCATTTAGTCCTATGTTGGAAATCCATGGGAGTTTCACCTCTATATATGTAAGGGATTCCCTCAACCTAATGCCTAGGTTTTAGGTTAGAGTTTGGGCCTTTAACATAAACTGGTTTACCTATTGGATCGTCTCTCTATATGTGGACACTTGTTCCTACCCGTGTGGTGCCCCAAACCAGTTGGTTCAACGTGAGGGGGGGGGGTGTTGTCATTTACTCCCATATTAGAAATCCATGGGAGTTTCACCTCTATATATGCAGACGATTCCCTCAACTCAATGTATATGTTCTGGATTAGAGTTTGGGCCTTTAGCACCAGCCTTGCCTCATGCTTTATGAACCAAATCCATACCTGGTGCATGCCCTGACTGGAAAAATGCAAAAACCCTTTGACCAATTGCAGCCTGGAGATTGAGAACCCCTTCAACCCAGGTTTTTTTTAAACCCTCCCCTCTTTTCTAATTTCCTTACTTATCATACATATAAATCGGAGAGGTAGCTCAACATCTGAATTGCCTGGTGTCTTTCAAAGACATTTGGCCATTGTCTGATGGATCTTAGGAATGTAGTATGTAACAAGGATGGCAGTGTCGGTTTCAGCCAAGTCCAAAACTGAAATGTATTGATTTCGGTTTCGGTTGGAACCTATCTCAGGCAATTTAAAAAAAAAATCAGAAAAAATCTGAAAAATTCTGAAAAATTCAGGAAAACCATAAAAATAGAAGAAAAAAAAATCATTGGACATGCATTTGAGTTTGAATAAATTAGATTAAGTGCTATATGTATGCATTGGACATATTAAACTAATATTAGCTACATAAGTACATATTAACATGGAGTAGGTTCAAGCAGTACATTAAACATTATAAACACAATAAATGTTATAGAAATTAAATGATCCCTACCAAATAATGGTGCACTAATATGGATAATAGTCGGAAGAACCTTCTCCCTCATTGTCTAGGTATTGCTGTTGATATCCATAAAAAGGATGCATATATTTTGCATATTCATTGTAACCAAACAATAATGTAGCCAAGTCGTGTGTGCCTCTTTGGATCCCTCTTAGAGTATAAGGTTATTGGCTTGATTAGAATCTAGAATCAACATCAGAAGTAGAACCTTGAGGATTTAAAGAGGATGCTGACTCATAATTGCTACTGGTTGGAAGTGGTTGAAATTGGAATTCTGGTTGATGAACCCACTCATACATGCCTGCCTTGTGTTGGCCATCTCTATAAGGACCATAACCTAGTTGATGTCCATAGTGTCTCTGTGAATCATGTTCTCCACTATGGCTGTATCCTTTGCCCGTGTCAGCGTCGAAGGAGGAAGTAGTGCATACATGCCACCGTCAGTAGTAGCATCTGCAGTTGCACTAGGATCATCATCATCAGAAGCATAAGAAACCGATCGCCTGTTAGCCTTTGGTTTTGTTTTCTTTTCTTTTGGTGTGACCATCTCGTGCATCTTTGTAAGGAGTCCTTTTTCCACGTGACGTTCCTTTCATATAAATTTGCTTCATTTGCTCAATTGTCGAGTCTTCTCGAGCAGCAGCACTAGTCTTCTCAGTCATCCCATACACTGATGTACTTCTTGAGGATGGAGGTGGCTTGACCATTTTAGTAGTGACTAGTTTGCTATCTGATTCTGAGTATTGAGTTGGCTCAAACTCTGGCTACTGCTCATTCCCATCAACAAACTCAAGTTGTTTTCCTCTCTCGTTTGCTATCTGATTCTGAGTATTGAGTTGGCTCAAACTCTGGCTACTGCTCAGTCCCATCAACCAACTCAAGTTGCTTTCCTCTCTCCAGTGCTCATGTGTCACTCTTGGCCTCTTTGTTGGCTATCTGAATTCTAGAACCCTTAGCTCATCTCCATTTAATATACCTTATGCCCATGTTTATTATCAAGATAAAAAGACAGGCTCATGAACCTGCCCTCGTATCTCAACCCAAGATTGCAAGGGATTGTCATCATCAACTAATGCGTCACATCAATTTGGCCAGTTGTATTGTTTGCGACACGTTTTTCCCTCAGTTGTTGTCTCAGCTTTATGTTCTTTATTTTCAACCTCATATTATAGTGATAGTAAACCAATTGTTCTATCCGTTTAGCCTTTAGCCGATTGCGAATCTTTAAGTGTATAAGGTTGAATGAGCTCCAATTCTTTTCACATTGGCTTACTGATGTTGTATGATTCAGCACCCTCATTGCAATGTAAGCCAACACATTATTGTCCAAATCCCTATTGTTCACTATTATCCACCACTTAGTTGTTATACCAACTATAAACAAAAGTGTAAGATGTAAATGAAGATCAATTCTTCATGATGTACTAATATATATTGAGTCAATTTAAGCTGATGTAAATGATGATTTAGTATACCTGAGCTCACTCTTCTTACAACATATTGTAATTGTGTGTTATAATATGTCTCAGTCCTCATTCTATATGCGTCCGTCTATAAAGATAAAGTAACAGATTAATATCAGTAATTGAGTAAGTTCTTTTCCTGTTATTAATAAAATTAATCAAGTCCAACATGTAATTTTGCCTGAAGCCCCTTTTCAGGTGTCCTCGATAAACAACCAATGACTTTTGAAGTGCCTTGAAGCACATTACCATCAATGTTTGCATTGGCATCGTATATAAATCGAGGGTTGAGGAAATAACCTACATTTGTGTATAATTGAGTAAATGTAAGATGTAAATTAATTTAAAAGGTATTGAGCTTGATATCAGTACAATTAATCACTCATCAATTGCATACAAATCATGGTGTAATGTGTTCTCCCATTTGTGGTCAATAATTCTCCACCACTTCTGATACTCTTTGGGAAGGGATTGTTGCAACTCTAACTTGGCACGATCTATGGCTTTGTACAGATATTTCATATCATTCTTGTCATCGCCATCCACCATTCTTAAGACCTTGACAAGGGTTGTGACTACTTTCAAATAACCTGAGATCTTAACTCAGAATTTGTTGTCTTCCATGATGTGGCAGCATTCCAAATAATCTATCTGAGCATCAATATTAGATTTGTCTATGTAATCCCTTAATGTACTGTAGTACATGAAAGACTTAAGGTCATTCTTATATCTGTGCCAGGACTCCAAAGATATGAATTGGAAGCAAATCTTGTTGGCTCTGCGCAGATGATATCTCCGCCCTCACTTGCAAGCTCTTTGAACATGTTCAAGATCCTAGGATGGCGTATAGTGTGCTTTCCTATGCCCAATCATTTGTCTTCAAATTTTGTCCATCCCAATGTCTTTAAGTATCAAATCCAGACTATGTGCTACACATGGGAGCCAATATAAATGTGTGCACTTCTGCATCAACTTCTTCCATGCAGCCTTATAATTGACTTCATTATTTGTGACTACTTGCACAACATGTTCCAATTTGTGCTACCATGTCATCCACCAAATGAAACAAATACTTTGCATTCTTTTCATAATTTGATGCATCAATTGATTTCATAAAAACTGTACCTTCAATGCAATAAACTAAGAAGTTGATCATGGACTTCTTTATGATACCCATCTAGTCATCACACATAATGGTGCATCCTCTCTCCATCCAGATATGTTTGAAGCATTCAACCCACTGATGAAGCTTCTCGATCTCTCCCTTAAGGCCACACTTGCAAATGTCTCGACGCGATGGGGCCTTGAAGCTATGGCCAACATTTGCTATGGCATCAGTCAGGCAGGAGATATTCTGATTCAGTTGCATGTGTAAGCACGCTTGCATGGAAAAATCATTTGCAAATACTTTTAAATGCAGGTCCTATAGGTTCAACTGATTTTTTTACCCCTCTCAATGCCTGTTTGATTTTTGACTGTGTAGCACTTTGTCTTCTGTGTAGATAGTTGTCCATGTCGCCTACTCTTTGGCTTTGCGGGGTTGTGCTGGACCTACTCCCTAATCCAGATTCTATAGGTGCTTTTCCCCTCATCTGAGCCACACGGTCACGTTCTACTACTTCGGTCAGCTCTAGATCTGAATTCTCAGAGTTGGGCTCATCATCATCATCCCTCCTTGCCCTTCTACTTAATTTGCTTGAAATCTCCTCACTAATTTCAGCCTCATCTTTAGCCCTGCATTGCATCCTCTCTTTCTTGCCCAGAAGGCACTGATGTATTTTCTCCTTCACTACTCGAGGAGCTATATCTCATTGTTTTACCTTTTCTTTTCCCCTGCCAAATGCTGTTTTCTTTGGTAATTCCACAATGTATCTCCTTACCACAATAATTACATTTCACTTTTCTTCTTTTAGCATCAACTAAGATGAGGTGGGCCCACCCCAGATCGTCCTACCCTTGCCGCCCTTGACCTTGTTCACGTCTAGCTATGATCCTGCATTAAGACAGTCAAAGATAAATGGTTGTAAGTACAATGGAAAAATGCAATGAAGCTTAATTTAGCTTCATATTATGCTGAATTGAGATAATTAGAGAAAATCCCCAATTTATAACCAGTAATTAGGGTCACAATTGGGGATTTTGCCTAATTACCATTCAATAAATGCAATTAGCAGCATGCTCCCACCTTGAAGCATTCCATGAAACTTAATTGAGCATCAATTGATGCTAAACTTACCTAATTAGACATGATCCCCAAATTTAAACCACTAATTAGGCCCTACTTTGGGGATTTATCCTAATTAGATGGCGTGTTATACAATTAGCAACATACTCCTACCCTATAGCATTCAATGAAGCATAAGCTTCAGTTGACGCTAAACTAACCTAATTAGAAAAAAAGCCCCAACTTTAAATCACCTATTAGGCCCTAATTTGGAGATTTACAATAAAAAATATATAAAAACGTATATATAGTGTATTAGCTAACCTACAACCAGAAAACTATCAAACAAAGAAAAAAAAAACCAGAAAACTTACAAGATCCTTACTGTAATCTTTCAACCAATTGAAAGTAAATGGCGGCGGTGGCGGCAAGATCTCCTCCCGGCAGCAAAATGACCTCTCAAGCTCCCCCAAACCCCTCCTTCACGTCCCTTAGTCGCGGCAGCCCCTCAGGGTGTCCCGGATGTGAACTCCCCTTAAGAGGGGAGCTCGCATCTGGTTTCGTCCCATTTCAGCCATATTGGGCTGAAATGACTGAAACCGGGTGAAACTGGACCGGTTTCGCCCGAAACTCATTAAAAAATTATTTTTGAAGTGTCGAGCCTGCTACAATGAGCAGGCCTGGTTTTGGATCTCCCAGGTCCGAAACTGCCAACCATGGTATGCAACATAGAGTTTGAAGAGGAAATAAATTTCTATGAAATGATGTAGTTAAAAGATGAGCATCTGATGTGATGGGGTAGCTGTTGGAATTGATTTCCTTTTTTGCATTAGTGGCATTGTCATGCTTAAGCTGTTAGTTTTATTGGTTTTTTTAACCATGTTTACCTTTCAGTCAAGAGAGACAACATATGTGTCACTAGATGATGGAAGAAAGCTCTGCCTTGAGTGTCTTGACTCTGCGATCATGGATAACAGTGAATGCCAACCTCTTTTCCTAGATATACAAGAATTTTATGAGGGTCTAAACATGAAAGTAACTCAGCAGATTCCACTACTTTTAGTCGAGAGACAGGCATTGAATGAAGCAATGGAAGGAGAAAAGAATGTGAGCCAGTTCTATTGAAATCCTTGTACTTGTTGAGCATATTTACCTTTTGATATCCTTTATGATCTCTTTTGATTTATTTCTTATGTACGAACAGGGGCACCACCATCTTCCTGAAACACGAGGGTTGTGCCTGTCTGAAGAGCAGACTGTCAGCACTGTAAGGATTATTGGATAATGTTACAATGTAGCAGTGGGATACTGTGTTTGATGTGTCAAATGTATACTGCTGAAGCATATTCTTTCCTCTGTTTTTCCTGCAGATTTTAAGGAGACCACGAATTGGTGCTGGTAATCGTGCCACGGATATGGTACTAGAGCCGTATAGACTCACTCGTGTATGTGAAGTGACGGCCATTCTTATTTTGTATGGGCTTCCAAGGTACTTATTTAGTGTTCTTCTGCAAGCTCCATTAGTTATATATGTTTAAACTGCAATATTTTGAGTTTGCAATATTATTACTCTATCTGCTCCATAGGTGGTATCAATGTCGTCTCTTAGGCATAGTACCATATTCCTCTCTCCATCCTTTTTCTCTCAGTGCATGCTGATTAGAATTAGAATATGCATTACTGGAGGTTGTTAAGACCTTTTGTTAGCCCTAAGGGCATAATTTAGGTTTGCAGCGTTCAATGCTCTTTTGACAAATTTCATTGGACTGAGATGATCACAATTTTGACGAGTGTACTTTGTGGTGCAGGTTGCTGACAGGATCAATTCTAGCTCATGAAATGATGCATGCATGGTTGCGGCTAAATGGTGATTGTTGGCCCTTTGAATTAGTGCAATTAGAACTTTGTTAATTAACTAAGGTGTAATTTTTGTTTCACTTATCGGCATAAACATCATATGCTAGCATGTGGACAGGGTTTTAGATGCTTGTATGAATAGCGAGAATTGATGGAAGACCTGAACTAGTTTTCTATGAACTGGCTGCTCCTTGTAAAGTTTTTCCCATATGGAGTTCAACTTCTTTTTCATCTTAACATCATTAGAATCACTAACTTATTAATAAGAGTGATCCCATGTTTTCTTATAGATCACCAACACTGGATGTTTTATAGTAGGAGCACTCAAATATATCCCCCCTGTTTCCTATGCATATATAATATATAATCTTGTCCTGATGCTGTTGAGTCTAAAACATTGTCGACCAGGATTCCGCTCACTGAGCCAAGAAGTCGAAGAAGGCATATGTCAGGTGCTTGCTCACATGTGGCTGGACTCCGAGATCATGTCAGGTTCTGGAAGTGACGTAGCGTCAACATCGTCATCCTCTTCATCCTCCACATCGTCGAAGAAGACGACAAGATCTCAGTTTGAGAAAAAACTCGGGGAGTTCTTCGAACACCAGATTGAATCGGACACCTCGTCGGCATATGGAGACGGTTTCCGAGCTGGCAACCGTGCAGTGCTCCAATATGGCCTCAGGCGAACTCTCGACCACATCAGGCTGACAGGGACCTTTCCATTCTGAAATAGCTTGAACGTACTCATCCGATTTTCCACAATTTGCATCTCCCTTGGCCCCATATTCGTTATCTCTCGGGGTGAAAGCTTATAAGGAAAACTAGGGGGCTTATCGGCCATCCACAAGAAATGAGGCACCTTTTTACTTGTAGATCATACCACTGTCGAAGTGATAATCCATTCTTGACGTTGAATACTTCTTAATAAAAACATATAGTTTCTATTTTACCTGTTTTCTAGCTCTGTGCAGGTTATACAACTTTCTGGATATAGATATCGGATAAGCCAACCAAGTTGGGTGTTGAATTTGATCACCGAGTCTTGCAGATCATCACCTGCAAATAGATTAGATGTACTTTTGTAAAGGGATAAGTTTGAAACTTATAAAGAGCCTACTTTTGAGGTCATGAACTGTGTCTATTCAGCTGGGACTTAACTCCTGGCCAGGACTTCTCTCTTCACATGTGGATATAGAGTATTACTGTTTGTTACACTTAAAAAAGTGTCTATACTTGTAGTTATGAGATGGCAGGTAGACTCTGATGTGATTAGCTCACATTGGCCAATGTGGAGATGACCACTGTCACAACTATATGTTTCCACATATAGAACTTAACGTAATGCAGTAATCCTTTGCGCATCGCCCTGGGGTAGGTGGGTAAGCGGACAGTATTTTGTCTGTCCGAGAATGTGCACAAATGATTTATCTGCATAGTTATCATGTCGGTTTCTTGTTTGTATCATGCCACCTCTTGCAACCCACATCTCCATCACCACCCCAAGCTCATACACATGATCCAACCCATGCTAGCTCAAGGTACTCCGGCACCCAATCCCCCGTTGTGCTGGCCCAACTTGGCAACCTTGGTCTTGAGCTCATCGAGTAGTAGTTGACGCCCACACGCGCCACTACTTGTAGGTGTGCCCATCCTCATAGTTTGGCAGGCCTTGCAGCTAAATACACCTTTCAGTCAGACTGTAGAGTCCACTTTATTGTGAGGGTGGGGATTGATGAAGTCATTCTGAGAGCCCACAAAGGCCAATGTGAACCAACTCCAAATGCTTGAGTTTGAGTTCTAGGGTTACGGAGGGAGGAAGGGAAATGAAGCTGTGGTGGGCACCGACAAAACTAGATGAAGATCTATAAGCATAGGAGGGGACTGTCCTGAGATTGGGGTCCTAGGAAAAATTATTTGATGTCTAAGTAAGATCCCAACAAGAGCTAGAATAAGAGAGAATGATTCGAGATTGCTCCTCACAAGTGTCGTATGAAGTGTTTTGCTTATACTTTTAGTTAAAGGATCCTCTAGGTTTCACATAGGTTGATCCTCCTTGCCGGTCTCATGCCACGTGGTTGTATGCATGATCATGATAGTAGGCCTCTGTCCTACTCATGATAAAGTTCTCTGTATGTAGGACTTATCAGGTCTCCATTGACTGTATGTGGACTATTTCATCGGCCATAAGTGGGGGCGCCCTTAAGTCATTTCTTTTGTACGTACACTATACCTTGGCGTTGATGCCGAGGGGTGTGAGAGTGATGTGGGCCATGCCCTTTTGGCGCATGTGTGGAGTGGTGCTCAATGTAGGTGGATGTCATTAGGCTCTGAAGTTTCCCTCGTCGGGTCTGCAAACATACTTATTAGGTAGGAATGTCTGCTACTTTATTCCTACCAAGCTAAAACTTCGTCAACTTAAAGTGTCTAGTGAAACACCCTGTGGTGGCGTGATCCTGTTTGGACCTGAGCCAAACGGGCCTCCACTGGAATGAGAGAGGGAAGACGATTGCTGGTGAGGACGAAGACCTGCAAAACCAGAAGAGGATCAGGAGGCCCGGTGAAGACCGGGGAAACCCTCCGATGCCTAAGTCAGTGAAGAGCTTGAAAGGCAGGGGGTTTCGGAAAGGCGAGAATGTGTTCGCGTGAGGAAGAGAACGTCCCATTGCATGGTACTATACCTGTGCCTTTATAGGCGTCGGTGTCGAGGCCAACGTGCGTAACGTTCGGCGGATCGTGCCTGAAGAGGCGCCTTGACGCACGCGCATAACGGGAGGAGTTATGACTCTGGTGTCCGTTAGGCTGCCAGGCAGTTCACGCCCCTTGATGGTGGAGAACGTGGCCTGGGACGGTTACAACCGTTTTGCGAGTCAGAGAACCTGCTCGGAACCCTTTGGGAATGCTTTCCGAGCAGGTGACCCACGTGGGGGCTCGAACATGCTGTTCGGTAACATCGAGGGTAGTTTCATGGAGCGGAGTTACTGTTCTTGTTCGGAAGCCGTTCATAGTTGTTCGGTAAGGGAAGGCGGGTGATCTGCTCGGAGGTACGCCGCAGCGGAACCTGACAGCTTCCGATCACGGGGGTCACACAATGGAGGTCTTCGAGCCATCCTGGAGAGGGCGTGCCCTTCGATGACGGTGCCACGTTGGTTGACAGGACGTGAATGGGCCGTAACGAGCCATCATGGGCCTAGGTGACCAGATTTGGCCACCACACTTGCCCCCCACGCCCTCGAATGGCTCGGTGAAACGAGGGCTTCGAGGGCGTCGCTTCCGCATTTAATGCGATGGCCCGTTGCGGGATGCCGCCGCTTAGGGTCCTGTCAAACGGCTAACCCATCATGATGGGTGCAAAGCCGCGCCATACCTGAGGTGCCGCCGCTGCGTTCGGACGGTCGCCAACGCTGTACCCGAAGGGGCGTTTTCAAAAATGGGAAGGAGCGGCATTTTAGGGCCCGCCTCGAATTTCGTTCCCTCCTCTTTCCTTATAAGGAGGGGACGAGACGAGGGCGGGAGCTACGCCTCCCAGAAACCCTCCATCTTTGAGATCTTCGTGCTTCCTTGCCTTCTCCTCTCCCTGTCTTCTGCTTCGTCCTCTCGCGCCGTTGCCGCTTTCTGCAGTCCTTCCGGCGATGGCGAGCAAGGGGAAAGCCGCTGCCGGAGCTAGCGGGGTGACTGTCACAGCGCCGAGCGGACCACGATACCGCCACTTCAGTGGTCTTCGTGAGCGCTTCCGGATTGGGGACGAGTACGAGATCGTCGACGCCAGGGAAAGCGACACGATCCTGGTGAATAAACCAGGTTGCCTGCTCCTATCCGTGGACCATCTGGAGGCAGGCTTCCGGCTGCCGTTGCCGGAGGTGGCGAAGGCGCTTCTTAACACTTGGGGCGTTTCGCCAATACAGCTGACGCCCAACACCTGGAGATACATCTGTATCTTCGGTGTTGTCTGCAAGTTGAAGGAGATCCGGGGTTCGGCGGACGTCTTCCGAGCACACTTCAAGCTGTCAGCTTCGCGGGCATCAGGAGCGGACATCTACTACGCCAAGCACCGAACAGACCGGATGCACATCAGCCTGTCCAACAAGTATTCCAACAACAAGGGTTGGATGGATAGGCTGTTTTTCGTGCGCCACCGGTGTGGTGCCGAGTGGGGGTTCCCCACAGTCATTCGCCCGGCACAGAAGGATAGCTTTCCGAAGCTTATCCAGGATGAGGCGAGGGCATCAGATGCACTTCTCCGAGCAGGTGTTCGGAATGGAGAAGGGTATGTGACCGAGTTCATGCTCGTTAAGTATGGGCTCAGCAAACCATGGAGTAAGTATACTGTCTCTCAGTGGTTTACTCTTAGGTTTGGTGACCTCATACTAACCTTTCTTCTTCCTATCTTCTTTGTGCGCAGCGGCTGCAGAGCTGGAGGCAGGAAGAGATGAAGAGGCGAATGATGAGTTCGCCGAACAGATCCCTGTGCTAGCGCACAGGGTGTATGAAGGTGACGACGTCGCCGCTGTTGTTCGGGTTCCTTCCGCGGTGAGGGTTGGTGCCGCGGTGACAACGGCACTTGTTGCTCCATCAACTGCCGAAGGGCGCCCGAACAAGGCGCAGGCTCCTGAGAAGGGGCCTGGAAAGATTCGTTTGAAGAAGAAGGCCACTAGAGAGGTGGTACCGGCCGGAGCTCGGACTCCTCGGGAGAAGGACGACCAAGCGAGCCGGCCTTCTGCGAAGAAGAGGCCCGTTCTGGTTGACGAGAGCGCGGAGGAAGCGGAACAACTCCGTGCTCGGAAGAAGCAGAAGGCGGTCCAGGCTACTCCTCCACATGACGAGGAGGGGACCGAAGAGGAAGAGGAAGGGGCGCAGTTGCTGCTGCGCAAAAAGAGTAGGGCCGTACAATCGGCCGATGAGGGGGTGCCACGGGTGGCTTCCGCGACTCGCCCCGAGGTCGCACAGAAGATGGCGACCGAGCTGGGGCTCATTTTTGTGAGCGAAGGATCCGAAAGTCCTGCCGGTGGAGAGGCCGGGGGCTCCACCTGCGCGAGAGATAGGGAGCCCACCGGTGCTTCCAATGTTGGAGGTGCCGAGCACGGTGCTGCCAGCGACATCGCGGAGGTATCCTCTAGGAGGAGCAGAGAAGTTGTGGCGTCTCCTGTTCGGCAGGAGGAGGACACTGGTGCAACAGGAGTCTCTGCCCCTGCTGGGGTGAACTCGAGCAGCGTGGTGGTGACAGCGCCAACCACGATTTTCTCTTCGGAGCGAGAAGTGGTTCCTGCAGCAGGGGCCACTGCAGAGGCGGCCGCGACGGCGAGGGCGCCCGAGGAGGTTGCCACTTCTGCCGGGGAAATCCTGCCCCCCATGCCCCCCTCCGAGGTGGTTGCTAACGAAGAAGCAATCTCCAAGGCAGTCGAAGGTACTGGGGGGAGGATTCGGGTGCTGCTCGGGCTGAAGGGTCTGAAGACGACCGAAGACCTCTTAGCGAGGCGTTGCGGAAGAAGCTTCCTGCAGAGCCTTCGGTGGCGGATCTGGAGGCGACCCTTCGTCGCGTGGAGAACGCACCAAGGGATCTGCCAGCGAGTCCCACTGCCTCTCGCCTTGAGCGACTGGCGAGGTGCCTGGACCTTCCTTCCGAGCAGACCCCAGAGAGGTCAGAGGAGGGTTACCTCCCAGAGGTCCAGGAGGGAGATGACTTGAGCGATGTCGATGTTGAGGCGCTCGTGGATGGAATGTCCAAGTCATTGGGCATTCTGAAGGTTCTGGCTGTTCGGGGCCAGAGGCAGAAATACCTCCGAGAGGCGCAGACAGCTTTCTGCGAGGATCTCTCCGCGAGGCATAAGGCTCGCGAAGCAGCGCTGGAGGGGGAGGTCGGGGACCTCAAAGCGGCCCTCCAAGCTTCGAAGCTGGAAGCTACCTTGGCGCGGGCCGAAAAAGACGCCCTAGCCAAGGTAGTAGCGGATGCTGGGGCCCGCGCGGTTGCTGAGTACAGAGCCGGGCCGGAGTATAAAGAGGACTTGGAGCAATATGGAGCCCGCTGCTATAGAGTGGGTCTTAATGCTGGGAAGGACTTCGGAGAGCATTTGTCTTGGGTCGAGCGCGCCCGAGAAGCCTTCGAGGCCGCTGTTCGGGAGTGCCGACGCCGCACCAAGGATGCCCGCTTGGATGATGTGCGTTTCGCACAATTCCAATCTGGGCGGATGCTTTCTTCGGACGAAGGTGCCGGCCCTTCCGAACAGGCTCCTTAGCTTTCTTCTGCTCCATGTCCTTTTTATGCTCTCCTTTTTGTAACTGTGGTCGAAAAAGGGCCAGTTTGTAAACAAACCACTTTTTGTGAATGAAATCTTCTGTCCATGAGATTATTCTGTAGCTTCACTTTCTCTATCTTCTTCCTTTTATAATTGTTCCTGCTCGGATCGGAATCCGTTAGCTTCGTGAGTATTGCATGTAAGACACAGATCGTTGGGTACCGTAAAGGAGGTTCCGATCAGGTATCTATGCCAAATGCTCATGAAGCAACAGGAGTAAGGAGAAGAGAGGTTGGATGCTGAAAGAAGGCTTTTATAGATGATAAGCCTTAAGATTAGAGACATGCCAAGTCCTGGGAATGGCCTCGCCACTAGGAGTAGTTAGCTTATATGAGCCTTTCCCAAGGACGTGGGTGACCTGATAAGGTCCTTCCCATTTGATGGCAAGTTTGCCGACTGCTCTTCGGGGGTCCGAAGCCGAACAGCGGCGCAAGACCAAATCTCCCACGTTGAACCGCCTCTCCTTGACTCGCGCATTATAATATTGCGCAAGCCGTTGTTGATAAGAAACGAGGCGAATGCTGGCGTCGCTTTGTCGTTCGCCCAGCATGTCCAAGTTCTCTCGGAGAGCACGGTTATTGGCGGCTTCGTCGAAGTGGGTTGTTCGGATGGTTGGAAGGGCTACTTCCAAAGGTACAACTGCTTCTGAGCCGTAGGCTAGGTGGAAAGGTGTTTCCCCTGTAGCTACCCGAGCAGTTGTTCGGTGACACCAAAGGACATTTGGGAGCTCATCGATCCATGATCCACCTGCAGCCTCCACTCTGGTTCGGATCCCGTGCAGCAATGTTCGGTTGGCGTTTTCGACCAAACCGTTAGCCTGGGGATGAGCCACGGAGGTGAAGTGGTTGTAGATCCCGAGCTCGGCGCACTTTTGCTTGAAGAAGGTGCTGTCGAACTGTCTCCCGTTGTCAGATGTAATCACCCTTGGGATGCCAAACCTGCAGAGAAGGTTCTTCCATACGAACTTCCACGCGGCTTGTTCGGTGATTGTGGCAACGGGTTCGGCCTCGATCCACTTGGTGAAGTAGTCGATGGCCACGAAAAGGAACTTTTTCCGCCCTTGGGCCTCTGGAAAGGGGCCCAAGATGTCAATGCCCCATCTGGCGAAGGGGCGCGGCTCGAACAGACTGTGAAGCTGTTCGGCTGGTTGCTTGATGAGTACTCCGAACTTTTGGCATTCTGGACACTTCCTAACGAAGGACATGCAATCCTTCTGAAGGGAAGGCCACCAGAACCCTGCTCGGATGAGGCTGCGCGCTAGCGTTCTGCCCCCCAGATGGCTTCCGCACAGCCCCTCGTGAACTTCCTCTGTGGCCGCAAGGGCCTCCTCAGGGTTGAGGCAACGCAGAAGAGGTCTTGCAAGGGACCGCCGGTACAGCTTGCCTTCTACGAGGGTGAAATGCTGCGAGCGCATCCTGACTTTCCGAGCTTCATCCTGCTCGGGCGGAAGCTCACCTCGGAGGAGGTACGCCACGAGAGGGTCCACCCAACTTGGGGTTGGTGGGCCCGTTTCTATGGCGGCTACATCAATCTCTGTGCTCGGCAAGGCGAGCTCTTCAATGAAAACAGAGCGAGAAGGGGTGATGTCACCTGAAGATGCCAATTTGGCCAGTGCATCAGCTCGCGCGTTCTGCTCCCGCGGAACATGTATAACCTCGAAGTATACGAGGCCCTCTGTCTGGCTCTTGACCTGTTGGAGGTATTGAGCCATGCGGGGTTCCCTTGCTCCGAACTGTCCGCTCACCTGGCTGGCAACCAGCTGGGAGTCACTAAAGACTCTGAGCCGAACGGCCCCGAGGTGCCTAGCCATGCGGATACCGGACAGCAAAGCTTCGTACTCGGCGACGTTGTTGGAGGCTGGAAAGCGGAAACGGAGGGCGTATTGGAACTCTAACCCCTCTGGGGAGGTGAGGACCAAACCTGCCCCGCTTCCGGTCACACAAGAGGATCCGTCAACATAGAGCTCCCATGGGGGCTCGTCTGCCAACGGCGGATCCTGCTCGGCCGGGAGGGTACATTCCGCCACGAAGTCCGCAAGCGCCTGTGCTTTAATCGCCGTCCTCGGCCGGAAGCTGATGTCAAACTCACCAAGCTCTATCGCCCACTTGACCAACCTGCCGGAAGCCTCCGGCCGCTGAAGGATGGATTTCAACGGTTGATCGGTCAGGATTGTAACGGAATGGGCCTGGAAATAGGGCCTAAGCTTCCGAGCAGCTGTGACGAGAGCAAGGGCGAGTTTTTCTGCCCTGGGGTACCTCCTTTCAGCTTCTTGGAGGACCCTGCTGATGTAGTAAACAGGATGCTGTGCCGCTCCTACTTCTCTGATCAAAACCGCGCTGATGGAGTATTCAGTGACCGAAAGGTACATGAACAGAGGTTCTCCGTGCACAGGCTTTGAGAGAATCAGAGGGGCCGCCAAATATGCCTTCAGCTCGGTGAAGGCGGACTCGCATTCGTCAGTCCACAGTACTTGCCCCCCTTGCTTCGAGGAGCTTTTAGGGCCTCGGAGCAACTTGAAGAAGTTAAAACTTCTCTCTGCTGCTCGGGACATGAACCTGTTTAGTGCAGCAAGACGTCCTGTCAGACGTTGGACGTCGCGCACTGTCTTGGACTGGACATCTCAAGCACTGCTTGGATTTTTTCCGGGTTCGCCTCTATTCCTCTGTTTGATACGAGGAACCCGAGGAACTTACCCGACCGAACACCAAACGCGCACTTGGCAGGATTGAGCTTCATGTTGTACCTTCGCAGGATTGCGAAAGTTTCCTGGAGGTCGGAAATGTGATCAGTACTCGGAAGAGTCTTGACCAACATGTCGTCTACGTAAACCTCCATGTTGCGCCCGATCTGCTGCTCGAACATTTTGTTGACCAGCCGCTGGTAAGTCGCGCCTGCATTCTTCAGACCAAAGGGCATCCTGGTGAAGCAGTATAAGCCTAGGTCTGTAACGAACGTCGTGGCGTCTTGATCCGGAGGGTGCATGCTGATCTGGTGGTAGCCAGAGTAAGCATCCAAAAAGCTGAGAAGCTCGTGCCCGGAAGTAGCGTCCACCAACTGGTCAATGCGCGGCAGAGGGAAGTTATCCTTGGGCGTTGCCTTATTAAGATCTTTGTAATCTACGCACACACGCCATTTGCCATTGGCCTTGCGTACGAGGACCACATTGGAGATCCATCTTGGATATTGGGCTTCTCGGAGGAGCCCAACAGTTCGGCTTTTGGTCACGTGATCCTGAATCACGGTCTGCCGTTCTCGGTTCACAGGTCGCCTCCTTTGCTGTACCGGTGGGATCCGTGGATCCAGCCGAAGGCGGTGCACCATGACTTCCGGAGGAATGCCTGGAAGGTCGTCATCGGACCAAGCGAACACGTCCAAATTGGCCAGCAGGAAAGCTGTGTAGCGCTGCTGTTCGGCCTCTGTCAACAGGGCACCAACGTACAGGACGTGTTCGGGGTCGTCACCCACCTGAATGGGGATTAGATCTTCAGCAGGCGCTCCTCGGCTAGTTGAAGGCTGATCGGAAGCCGGAGGAGCCGGAACAGCGAGTGGTTGCTTGTCTCTTAGGGAGAGGACGTAGCAACGGCGAGACTCGCGCTGACATCCGAGCACTTCGCCCACACCGCTCGGAGTGGGAAACTTCATCTTCTGATGGAGCGACGAAGGTATTGCTTTAATGCGGCCGATCAGACCTCTGCCTAGGATAGCGTTGTATCCAGGCATATTGTTGACGACCAGAAAGTCAACAATTTTGGTCACAGCCTTTGGAGCTGTTCCCAAGGTGATCGGAAGGCGAATCCTTCCCATGGGCTGGACCGAAACTCCCGAAAAGCCGAACAATGGCGAATTTACAGGAGTGAGTTGATTGGCACGCAGGCCCATGAGAACGAAACAGTCGTAAGCCAAGACGTCGGGGGCACTTCCATTATCTACCAGAATCCGGCGCACATTACAATGGTTGATGGTGGCCGAAACGACCAGCGCATCAGTGTGCGGGGTCGTAACCCCTACAAGATCTTCATCCGAGAAGGTTATAACATCTTCGGACTGTGCGCGTGCGGGACTGGTAGGATATGGGGCCGGCCGAACAGCCGGGGGCCTGTCTACGACATGCACTCGCCTTGCGTAATCGCGTCGGCTTCGAGTGCTTTCACCGCCCGCGCCGAAACCTCCCGCGATCACATTGATCTCTTGCCCATTGGGTTCGTTGTTGATCGGCTGCTCGGGAGTGCGGTCTCGACGTCGGGGGCGCTCTTCGTTCCGGCGCCCTTCGTTCCGGCGCACGAACCGTCCAAGGTAGCCGCGCTTGATAAGGTCTTCGATTTCGTCCTTAAGCTGGCGGCACTCGGAGGTGTCGTGGCCGTGGTCGCGATGAAAGCGACAGTACCTATTTTGATCGCGCTTCCGGGGGTCGGAGCGCATTCTCTGGGGCCACCGAACAAAAGCTTCATCCCTGATCTCTGCCAGGATTTGTTCGGGAGCCACGGTGAGGGGGGTGTAGTTGGTGAAGGGGCGCGGACGACGCGGAGAATCGCCATTGCGTCGTCCCTTCTTCCGATCACGGTCGGAACCGTTGTCGGAAGGTCGCTTTTTTTCCGACTGCTCCCCCTGTTCGGCCCTGCTCGCCGCCAGGCTCTCCTCGCAGGCCGCGTGGCGCTGCGCGATGGAGAGTAGTTCGGCGAGGGTGGCGGGTTGCTGGACGCCGAGAGTCCTCTGTAGAAAGCCGTCACGAGTGCCCTGGATGAGAGCACTGGTGGCTAGGGGGACGTCCAGGCGCGAGATGCGAAGCGCCTCTGTTCGGAACCTCTTGACGAAGTCCCAGAGTGCCTCGCCTTTCTTCTGGCGCACGGTCAGGAGAGAAGCCGCCGTCCGCGGCTGGGACCTTCCACCAAGGAAGTTGTCCCGAAATGACTTCTTCAATTGGCGGAAGGAGGTGATAGAGCCGCAGGGAGGGTTTCAAACCAATCCCTGGTGGTCTCCTTAAGGGTTGCAGGGAAAGCCCTGCACTTGGCCGCATCTGATGCTTCGTGGAACACCATATGCGATTCGAAGCCGTGGATGTGGTCGGCCGGGTCAGTTGTGCCGTCGTAGGGCGCGATGGTGGGAAGAGGGAGCTTGGAGGAGACCAGGGCCTCCAGAATCTCCCTACTGAAAGGAGAGCGGAAGTCCAAGTCGTCCTCCGCTGGAGCCTTGCCCTCCGCACGCTGAACCATCGCGTCCATGCGGCGTTCGAGGTCGACCACACGCCGGAGGCGCCTGGCGAGCTCCTGCTCGGAGTTGGCGGGGCCCCCACGTCCAGAGGCGTGGGAGTTGCCTCCCACGACCGATCGTGGCGGACGGGGTGAGACGATAGAACGCCGGGGCGAGCGCCCGCGACGCTCTGGTGCCCGCTCCTCCGATGGAGCCCGGAGGGACCGGCGTGGTGAGTCCGCCTGCTGCTCCTGCGGCGCTGGGGGGACGCGGGAGCGTCGATGTGACGATTCCGCCTGCCGGTCGCGTGGCAGGGAGACCGCCGGGGCCGCAACCCCCGCCAACTGGGCCTGTAGGGCGAGGCAGACGCCCGTCAACTGATGCATTTGCCCCCGAAGCTCTGCCACTTCGAGGGCCGTTGCCGGTGCGGCAGCCGTTGGTACTGGGACGTCGTGATTTGCGCCGGTAGCAGTGCCGGCGACGTCCCCAGGAGGAGATTGGCGACGAGAGGCCCCTCGTGATTGGCGAGACCTCGTCGCCCTGCTTCCTATATTCTGGTATGAGGATCGCCCTCGAGCCATGGCAGTGTTCTTCCCACAGACGGCGCCAAATGTGGTGGCGTGATCCTGTTTGGACCTGAGCCAAACGGGCCTCCACTGGAATGAGAGAGGGAAGACGATTGCTGGTGAGGACGAAGACCTGCAAAACCAGAAGAGGATCAGGAGGCCCGGTGAAGACTGGGGAAACCCTCCGATGCCTAAGTCAGTGAAGAGCTTGAAAGGCAGGGGTTTCGGAAAGGCGAGAATGTGTTCGCGTGAGGAAGAGAACGTCCCATTGCATGGTACTATACCTGTGCCTTTATAGGCGTCGGTGTCGAGGCCAACGTGCGTAACGTTCGGCGGATCGTGCCTGAAGAGGCGCCTTGACGCACGCGCATAACGGGAGGAGTTATGACTCTGGTGTCCGTTAGGCTGCCAGGCAGTTCACGCCCCTTGATGGTGGAGAACGTGGCCTGGGACGGTTACAACCGTTCTGCGAGTCAGAGAACCTGCTCGGAACCCTTTGGGAATGCTTTCCGAGCAGGTGACCCACGTGGGGGCTTGAACATGCTGTTCGGTAACATCGAGGGTAGTTTCATGGAGCGGAGTTACTGTTCTTGTTCGGAAGCCGTTCATAGTTGTTCGGTAAGGGAAGGCGGGTGATCTGCTCGGAGGTACGCCGCAGCGGAACCTGACAGCTTCCGATCACGGGGGTCACACGATGGAGGTCTTCGAGCCATCCTGGAGAGGGCGTGCCCTTCGATGACGGTGCCACGCTGGTTGACAGGACGTGAATGGGCCGTAACGAGCCATCATGGGCCTAGGTGACCAGATTTGGCCACCACACACCCTTTGGTCTAGGGTTGTCGAGCTAGGGCTTGCTGGGGTAAGTGTGGAACATGAACCAAACTAACTTCCTACCATTGCAAACATCTAAGGAGCGTCCTCTGTCATCCCGACTATCCTTCTGGCGTCGACTTTGGGATAGGGGCTCTTCTTTTGGGACGATGGATTAGGTACTCAATAATGTTTTATGGGCCCTATTTGATAAATAGATTTTGATAAGCCGACCCTTATTTAGTAATTAGACTTTCATCTACTAGACTGAGTTTGATAACTGGGTCATACGGTTAGGGTCAGAGGGCCGAGATTTTTGCTCCCACTTCTCTTTAATTTGGAACGATGGATCCTATTTAAGGGCTCATTTTATTTTAATTATAGACTTAGAACAACATGCTCACATAATAAATGGTATTCTCAACATTATGCATGTTGGACTTAGATGATATTGATGTATTTTGATATCTAAGAATATATATGAGATACACACTCTCAAGTTTATTCTCAGTGAAAGAGTATCTTCTTGCACGCAAACTATCCTTACACAAATAATTGCAAAAAGTATTCAAGACGTACTCCTATCTATCTACCTCTCCAGACACAATAACTTAAATTGAGTACCTATGATGGTGACTACATCAGCTGGCATGTGATTTGCACACATCACATGAAACTCACATAGGAAGGATATACAAAAAACACAAAAAGTTAGATTCTTTTGCGATCAATTTTCATGTTAAGAGGTGCAAACATCCAAAAGTGCAATTTACACAGTTTTCTTACCCTTTAATCTGTTTAATTTGTTATCTCTGTAACATGATTATTTATCCCTAAATTCAAAAAAAAAAAACACAATGGGAACATATTTTTAAGATAAATTTAAGTTTCTTAAATAAAGAGCTAAATATCCAAATTACTTGCACTAAAACTTTAAACCTTAAAGCCTAAAAAATTTCAAAGTTTAAAAACAAAACATGCACACTTTTTTGACGCCAAACTTGACACAAATTAATAAAAATGTGCCACATCATCACTTATCAGAAGTAACCGGCTAAACAAAAGTACTTGGTAAAGAAGAGGGTTCTGGTGTGTTTTGATTGGTGGGTTAAAAATTATGTCAAAAATCGTGTGTTATTAAACCATTTTACTTACAAAGATGGAGAAAGACGCAAGATGTGACATGGAGGGTTCTTGTTCAAAGGTAGTCATTTTTTCCTCTCTTTTTATTTGGTTGGATAGCTCATGGTCAATGACCACTTAAACAGCAGCGTAGAAACCTAGCGTGCATGGCTAGGGTTTGGGCACGCCCTGTTGATTCTTGTACTGCTCTGTTTAGACCTGTTATGCTGCAGCAAACACAAAACAGAGAGAGAGGAAAATATTGTTTCTGCTACGGCAGAAACCCCACACACAAAACTCACCAAAGAAATTAAGCAGAACACTAAGAAGAAAATAACATTTCTACATACAAGGGGCTACAACCAGAGTGTCTTATATAGACAAACAAAAGGCACAAATATAGAAAGAAAACAGAGCTACGTGGGTGACAACCGTTACCCTTTCTTGATATAACATTAAAGCAGGGAAATGTAACCGACTGACACTAATTGCTCCTAAAGATGAGACCATACGTTGCATAACGTGATTACCGGATCAGGTGACTAAATTTGTATCAACATCCAACACTCCCCCTTGATGCAAATTCCCCAACACCAAGTGCATCTCTAAATTGGAAGAATTTTGAGATGGGAAGTGACTTTGTAAAGCCATCTGCTACTTGATCATAGGTGGAGCAATACTTCATCACAATTTCTTCTTTGGCAACCAAGTCACGAATGAAATGGTGTCTAAGATCTATATGTTTAGATCTGCCATGAAATACTGGATTTTTACTCATTGCAAGTGTTGCCTTGTTGTCACAATACAGCTCCGTGGCTTGAGTTTGAGGATGACCGATGTCTTTTAACAGTCTTCTCATCCACACGGCTTGACAAGACGCGGTTGATGCAGCTGCATATTCCGCTTCAGCACTGGATAAGGCAGTGGAACTTTGCTTCTTTGAGCTCCAGGTTACTGCTCCTGATCCTAGATTGAATACAAAACCACTGGTGCTTTTCCTGTCATCTACAGAACCTGCCCAGTCACTATCAGTGAAACCAGCTAATTGAAAATTAGAAACTGATTTATACCATAACCCATAGCTTCGAGTTCCTTGGATGTAACGAAGGATTCTTTTTGCTGCACCAAAGTGATGAGCAGAAGGGTTCTGCATAAACCTTGACACAAAGCTGACAGCAAACATTATATCAGGACGTGAATGGGTTAAATATAACAATCCCCCAATCAAACTTCTAAAAATCTTGCATCTGTCCTTGGAGTTTCATCATGCATGGTCAATTTCTCATTTGCATTCATAGGAGTAGCAGAAGTCTTGCAATTCAGCATGTTAAACCTTTTAAGCAAATCTAAAGCATATTTTTCTTGAGAAATGAAGATGCCATCCTCTGTTTGCTGAACTTGTAAACCAAGAAAGTAATGCAGTAGACCTAAATCTGACATTTCAAACTCACTCATCATAACTTTCTTGAATTTGTCAATAAGAAGTTTAGATGAGCCTGTGTAGATGATATCATCTACATAAACACAAATAATAAGAATGTCATCATTTTTCACCTTGACATATAAAGTGGGTTCACTCTCACTGCGAACAAAATCATTTTGTAGAAGATAGGAGTCAAGTCTACCATACCAAGCCCTTGGAGCTTGTTTGAGTCCATAAAGTGCCTTCTTCAATTTATAAACTTTATCCTCCATGCCTTGGATGATGAATCCCTGTGGTTGGTTAATATATATATCTTCTTCCAAATATCCATTTAAAAAGGCTGATTTTACATCAAATTGATATACATACCACCTGTTTTGAGCTGCTAAGGCTAAGACTAGTCTAACAGTCTCAAATCTTGCAACGGGAGAAAAAGTTTCAAAGAAATCTTTACCATACTCTTGCGCATACCCTTTGACGACAAGTCTAGCTTTGTATTTCTGTATACTCCCATCTGGATTGCACTTCAATCTGTAAACCCACTTGACATCAATAGCCTTTTTTTTCCGATGGCAAGTTCACAAGCATCCATGTTTTGTTTCTTTCAATTGCTTTTATCTCCTCTTGCATAGAAGCTTCCCATTCTTCTTTTCCTTTTGCTTCCTCATAACATGTAGGTTCTGCAACCATAAGAGCAAAGTTACCTTTTTCATAAATCTCTTGAAGAGATTTTAGCTTTCTTGGAGGGCTTGTGCTGTCAACAAGACTGCTGTGATGATCATCAACTAGAGGACTGCTAATAGCTGGTTCAGGTGACATACTCTCTTTGTATTCTTGTGAAAATTCAGATTCTTCAATTGTCACTGCTTGCTGTTGATTTTGGCCTTCAGTCCAATCCCAAAAACTATTTTCATCAAAGATTACATCTCTTCTGATAATCAACTTTTTAGTCTTAGGATTATACAAGCGGTAAGCTTTACTCTCAATGCTATATCCAACAAAAATACATTTTTCACTTTTCTGATCCAATTTCTTTCTATTTTCAGAATCAATGAGTGAATATGCAATGCAACCAAATACTTTCAAACCACTCACCTTGGGTTTTCTTTGGTGCCAAACTTCAAAAGGAACAGTATTTCTTACTGCTTTGGTAGGCGACATGTTGAGTATATGGACTGATGTTGCTACCGCTTCAGCCCAAAATTCATTTGGAAGCTTCTTTTCTTTCAACATACACCGAGCCATTTCCACAATAGTTCTGTTCTTCCGCTCAGCCACCCCATTTTGTTCTGGTGTCTGTCTCACTGTCAATTGTCTGCGAATGCCATTTTGCTTGCAAAAGGAGTTAAAGTCATTAGATAAAAATTCTCCCCCTCTATCAGTACGAAAATTTTTTATCACATTTCCACACTCCTTTTCAGCAAAAGCTTTGAATTCTTGAAAATTTTCAAATGCCTCTGATTTCTGAATTAGAAAATACACCCAACACATGCGAGAGAAATCATCAATGAACAACAAAAAATATCTACTTTTGTTTAGAGATGGTGTATTCATTGGACCACAAATATCTGCATGAACTAATTCAAGAGGCATTCTAGCTCTTAACGACTTTCCAATAGGAAAGGAAAGGCGATGTTGTTTGCCATACACACACCCTTCACACACATCATCATTGCTATCAATATGAGGCAGGCCAAGAACCATATTTTTCTGTTTTAACAACTTCAAACCACTGAAATTCAAGTGTCCATACCTTAGATGCCAAAGCCAAGACTCATTCTGAACATTAGTCACCAAAGCATAATCATCTAAAGTAGACATCTCAAGGGGAAACATCTTATTTTCTGTCATATAAACTTTGATACACAGATCTGAATTTGGTCTCTTTATTTCACAAATATCATCATGAAAGAGGACAGAATATCCAAATTTTACTAACTGACCAACACTTAGTAAATTATGGGCTAAACCAGGCACATAATAAACATCATGAATGAGTTTTTCAATACCTGATTTAGTTCTTACACAAACTGTCCCCTGTCCTTCAATTTTCACTTCTTTATCATCCCCAAGCCTTACCTGTTGCTTGATAGATTCATCAATACTTCGAAACAACTCTTTTATCCCTGTCATGTGGTTACTACAACCACTGTCTAAAAACCATATATCTGTCCTCCTTTCCTTGGAATTAACATGAGTAAGAAAAAGATTACCTTCCTCTTCCTGCTTTTCAACAAATTTGGCCTGTTCCTTGCCCTGTGTCTTAGCCTTTTCCCAACAATATGCCTCAATATGTCCAAACTTCTTACAGTAGTAGCATTGTTTCCCTTTGTAGTTAGACTTCTGATTTCCTTTATCCTCATTTTCTGAGCTTGTCCTTGACTGCTCAAATCTTCCTCTGCCTCGGCCACGACCACGATAGCCTCCTCTTCCACGTCCTCTTCCACCATACCTTTGATTTGATAAGTATTCAGCTTTCTTTGAGGTGTTTGATGCATCAACTTTAGACTGAAATGCATTCTCTGCACTAGTATCTGAAGACCTGTTCATTCTTTCCTCATGTGACAACAATGAACCCATTAATGCAGTAAGAGAATAGTTAGTCAAATCTTTGGACTCCTCAATGGCTGTGACAACATGATCATATTTTGTAGGGAGACTTCTTAAGATTTTTTCTACTATTTTCTGATCTGTAATGACTTCACCAAAGGTTCGCATCTGATTAATAATAGTGGAAACTCTAGAAAAAAAATCTTGAATAGATTCACCACCTTTCATTAAGAGAGTTTCAAAATCTCTTCTTAGAGTTTGGAGTTTAACTGTTGTTACCTTTCCATCACCATGAAATTCTTGCCGTAAAATAGTCCATGCTTCGTTGGACTTTGTGGCATTTGCAATCCGAGGGAACACTGACTCGGATACAGCTTGTTGAAGGACCAATAACGCCTTGGCATCCTTCTTACGAAGCTCCTTAAGGTCTGTAGCCTTCTCCTTAGAGCTTTCTGCCTCTACAAAGCCAGCCTCAACTAGATCCCAAAGATCTTGAGAAATAAAGAAAGTCTTCATTTTTATACTCCAGAATTCATAATTTACCCCATTGAAAATAGGCACCAAAGGTTGAGAGAGATTCAGTGTTGCCATACCAATAGCAATGTGGAAAGAGATCACTTACTACTTCTGTCAAACACCTTCTGTGCAATAGAATTATCTTCTTCCGAACTTCACAGAACTTGCAGCTCTTCTTCGCCCAGTTTGATGGAACCTGACTGCTCTGATACCACTGTTGATTCTTGTACTGCTCTGTTTAGACCTGTTATGCTGCAGCAAACACAAAACAGAGAGAGAGGAAAATATTGTTTCTGCTACGGCAGAAACCCCACACACAAAACTCACCAAAGAAATTAAGCAGAACACTAAGAAGAAAATAACATTTCTACATACAAGGGGCTACAACCAGAGTGTCTTATATAGACAAACAAAAGGCACAAATATAGAAAGAAAACAGAGCTACGTGGGTGACAACCGTTACCCTTTCTTGATATAACATTAAAGCAGGGAAATGTAACCGACTGACACTAATTGCTCCTAAAGATGAGACCATACGTTGCATAACGTGATTACCGGATCAGGTGACTAAATTTGTATCAACATCCAACACGCCCCACATGTGTTCAAACGCAGTGCCGTGTGCATACTATTCTACTGATGATGGTACAGATGGAGGGGCAGGCGCGGTGTGATCAGGACCTCCAATGGCGCCGCCTTGTTCAGGGTCACGCCCAGACCTTCTCCCATGTCCACCGGCGCACCGCCGGCCGTCCCTAGCTCGAACCCGTGGATGAGTCGAGCCAGCGTCAGCTGCATCGTCTGCAGGGCGAGGGTGAGCCCGGGGCACATCCGGCGGCCGGAGCCGAAGGGCAGGAACTGGAATTGCTTCCCCCTGACGTCCACCCCCGCCACCTCCTCGCCGTCGAGGAATCTCTCCGGCCGGAACTCCTCGGTATCAGGCCCCCACACGCGGGGGTCCCGGTGCAGCCTCCACAGGTTGGTCAGGAGGCGGGTGCCGGCGGGGACGTGGTAGCCGCCGACCCGGCAGTCGGCGGTGGCCTCGTGCGGCAGCGAGAGCGGGGCGACGGGGTAGAGGCGTGTCGTCTCCTTCACGACGGCATGCAGGTAGACCAGGTTGGGGATGTCCTTCTCCTCGACGTTGCGGGCTGCGCCGACGTGCAGGTCGATCTCCTGGCGGACCTTGTCGAGAACTCGGCGGTGGTTCAGCAGCAGGGCCAGGGCCCATGTCATGGTGCCTGCCGACGTATCCGTGCCAGCAATGACAATAGCCTGCGTGCAACAGCGGGAATGGAATCCAAACTAGATTGGTTACGATTGGCACTAGTTAGCTCTTGTGACTATTACACTGATCGAGCAATCTAGGTTAATTAGAGAGTGTTGGTATATATAAAGAGATAGATCGAGCAGTTCTTACCCCTGAGGTTGCTTTTATAAGGGTGTTAGGATCCAAACCAGCGAGATCAAGGCCCTCCATGGCGGACAGCATCACGTCGATGAAGTCCTGATCGCTCTTGTCCTTGTCGGGCTTCTCTCTTCTCTTCTTCCGGTGCTCCTCAATCCAGGTGACCAGCACGGCGTCGAGCTCCTTGAAGGTCTTCTTCATGGCCTTTATGTACCCTTGCAAGTCTAGCCACTCTAGCCAGGGCACCGCATCGGAGGGGACGAACATCCCCATCAGATACAACAGCTCTGCGAGCACCTTCTGAAACCGTCGCATCTGCTCCCCCTCCCCGCCACCGCTGGAGTACCGTTTACCAACAACCATCCTGACGATGATGTTGAAGGTGGTGTCCATGAACCACCGCCCCATGTCGACCACCTTCGGCCGGCCGCCGCCGTCCTCGCACAGCTGGTGAAGCTCGCTTATGCGCATGTCCACCTCCGTCGCCCGGACGTGCCGGAGCTTCTCCAGACGCCCGGGGGACAGGAGCTCCACGGTGGCCATCTTCCTCATCTCGCGCCACGTGGGGCCGTATGGGGCGAACCCGATCATGGAGTGGTCGTAGGCCAAGTGCTTTCCGGCGGTGCTCCGGGGCCGGGTGGCGAAGACCCTGTCCCAGGTGGTGAAGCAGTCCCTGGCTGCCTCCTGGCTGCTGATCACCAGCGTTCTGTGAGCCCCCAGCCGGAGCATGAAGACGGGCCCGTACTTGTCGGCCATGCGGCCCAGCGTTCGGGCGGCGATCTCCTTCCCTCTCATGAGGAGGGGGAAGTGACCGACCACCGGCCACGCCCCGGCGGGCTCCGGCGGCATCCTGGGCTCCTCACCCTTCTTTCCCCCGTCTCGCGGCCTCGGGAGCCATAAGCTGCCGGCTAGGAGCACCAAGGCGAGCAAGCCCGATAGACACTGGCAGGTGAGAAGAAGATCCATGGGAGCTGCTGTTGGCTGTGGAAAAGTGGGATCCTTCATGGTTTATAGAGTTCCACTGTGGATGGCGGCGGACCTAGAGTTTTAATTTAGTGAGTGTATTTTTAAATATATTTATTTGATTTAATGGAGTTGTTAATGGTGAAATTTTACATTACTAATAAAAAATTTTCAATTCAATAAAATCCTGTGACCCCACTGATCCTAAAATAGATCCGTCATTGATGGGTGGGTTATGCGTCATCTGGTGGTCTATTTTCTAATTTTTTTAATAAAAAATCAGTGCACCAAGTACTAAAACTTTGAGTGGAGATCCTCTCAGTATGGAGCAGATTCCGTCTGAGAGGATATTTTATAGAAAAATATAAATTTAAAAATTGTTTCGTCTTTTGGTTCGAACTTTTTTAATTTGTAAAATATACTTTTCTTAATATTGATGGAGTCCTCTCCATCCATATACGGATCTCCACTCAAAAACCCTTTAATTTATGTGGTGGTTGGCTGGGGATATATAAGATTCGGACAGCTCTAAAATATGTGCTGTTCTTACATACGTTAGAGTTTCTAGTTAGATACGAACTAGCTAGTTAGATACTATAACTAAGCATATGCTTAAGTGCACTCTATGTTCGGTTGCTGTATAACATCAAACCACAAGGATCTTACCTATCTTTTTCCTTTTTGGGGTGTGGTCGAGGGCCAGTAGATAGATCATTTTTGGTTTTCCATCTCATTGTCTAAATCGGCCACTTGGTGTGGAGGAGCTGATCAAGTGATCATGTTAATTGTTAGAAAGAAGGGAGTGGGGGAGACATGTGTAGGGCAATATCGTACAAGAGGAGACACTTCTTATGTTTGAAAATAAAGAAAAAAGTGGTGAGAGAGAGATCCCACAGAGAGTCACACGGCTCATTTCTATGCATACACATTATTAGTATATTTATTGGGAAGTAGTACTGTTCGATTAACACACTTTCTAGACACCAAATTTGACTAAGTCAATGACGTGTGTCGTATTATCGCTTGTCACAGGGGCGGCTGGCGCTGCTCGGCTACATGCGACGTAGATGTCTATTTTTATAGGGGAAATACCTTGTACCCGAGCGCCGGGGTGGGGGCGCGCCGCATTGGGCGCTGTTAGGGGTGTAAACGAGCCGTTACGTTCGGTGAGTAGTTCGAAACTCGACTCGATAAAAATTCGGTCCGACTCGTTTATTTAATTAACGAATCAAGTTTGAACAAAAAAAAAGCTCGATTCATAAACGAGCCGAGTCTGAACACATATGAGCTCAGCTCGATTATACTCGTGAACAACTCGTTTAAGAGCTCGTTAAGAGCTCGATTAAATACTCGTTAAGAGCTTATCTAAGTACTCGTTAACACTTCGTTTAAATATTTCTTTAAATATAATAAGTATATATTGATATAAAAATATTTATTTATTTTTATACAATTATTATTACAATATAAAATATTTATGAGGGCTTAAATGTCATAGACTAAATCCACAGTGTATATACACAAATTATGTAAATGAGGATATATACACATCATGTAAATAGGGGAATGAACATAAAATTTAGTGTTGCAAGGTCCCCCAGCATATCAAGCATCTTCTTCTTCCCGAGACCGACCTACGTAGTAGGTGAGCCCTCCGGTGGGGCCGAGGGGCGCGTTGTCGGCCACTGGCATCTCCGACGACCACTGAGGACCATCTGTCAGTGGTAGATGGTGCTCTCGGCGACCGCAGTACAGTCACCGACGGTGCAGAAAGGGGGTTCTGGGCGGTGTGTGAAGGGGAGTTGCAGCACCGCCGACCCTACCTTTTCGCGCACCAACCCCATCTCTTGCGGTGTCTATCTATTAATTTCATATTACTTGCGATAAATTATAAATATATTTCAAATATTATATTAAAATTGTTAAATTAAGCAACTTATCAAAACTATTGAGATATGAGCTTGAAATAAGATAAATTTAGGTCTTATGAACGATCAGTTTTTTACTTGTAGATTGGATTGGATTTACTTATATATACGAACTCGCAAATTCAATTAAGCTCGTTAAGATACTCGTTAAGAGCTCGAGCTCGAGAATATTTAAACGAGCCGAGTTTGAACAGGCATTTTCAATACTCGAGCTCGGCTCGAACTCGATTAAAAATTAACGAACAGAGTTTGAGCAGCATACTACTCGGCTCGACTCGACTCGTTTACACCCCTAGGTGCTGCGGGGCGCTGGATCGCATTACTCTTTATATACCCCTCTCTCCTATATCCGAGAGGAAAATAGTTTAATAATATTATCTAATAACATATTAAAATAACACATTAATCAAAATATACCACAATTTTATTATTAATGAGGTGTTTTTATTTTTTTATTTCAATTATTAATGTGGTATATTTTTAATGATGATGTTATTTTAATGTGTTATCAAATGATGTTACAAATTTGTTTCTCCATCTGAAACGGACACCGATCAAGTGCGCCCAAACAAAAAGTAAGTCGTGCTCCAAGTTTTGAGAGTTGTCTTCACGAACGTTAAATGTCATGGTGGAGAAAGACTTACGGCGAATAAGTCTCGTACGACGGCAACTCATGTGCTATCTAATATAGTCTCACACAAGTTGTCACATGAGTAAATAGATAGAGAGAGTAACGAGATAGCAACATTCGACGGTGAAATCTAAAATTATTAATTTAGAATTTAAATTTATATTTTAGAAGCTAAAATTTATATAATTGATATATGGTTAAATTAATTAGGAATCTCTATAAAATATTTGACTTATTTTTTAATCTTGATAGGGCTGTAACTCATTACAGTACTCTCTTTTTCTCTCTCTCTCTCTCTCTCTCTCTCTTCCAATGCGATATATTATGTTCTTAATTAAACCTTCCCATTATACCTCATAGCATTTCGAAAAACTTGCTACCTTTACCTACATGCATGCTAAACACTGCATGCATGCCACCTTTAGCCTACCCGCCAACCCCTATCAACATATGCTAAAAACTTACTAAACACATATCAAAATACGTTGGTGCTGTTTTTTATCTCCTAAATTTTTTTTTGACTCCATACTCTCTCTAACTCCACCAAAATATATGCAACTATACCTTCCCATTTTTATACCTCTCAGGATATTCTTTAACCCTTTCCATTATACCTCACTACATTTCAAAAAATTCTGAAGCTCACTCTTCGTAGGCTCCTAACTAATACAAAAAAAAGACTTGCTAACATTGCCACCAAAAGATATGCAACGATACCTTCCCTTTATATATACCTCTCAACATATTCTTTAAACCCTTCCATTAAAAACTTTCCCTTTATAAAAAATCTTCTCAGTCTTGGTGCTGCCACGTGGCAGCATCAGAATATTTAATATTTTTTCAAAACTCACAAATACATCTCCTCCTTTAACATAGCATTAAGAAGGTAACCTCCTACCTATAACCGTGAAAAAATTTTATTAAATCGGCATACTAAACCTGCTAAATATTACACATAAATTTGGAAACACGGAAGCGTCAACCACTGCCATAAATTTTTCCTCACAGCGATTCTATCTTGCTATCTTGCCAAAAATTATCTTGCCAAACACCGATTTTTAGCTTGCCAAAATTTTTGCAAACGCAGTTGTTAAATATTCAAAAACGCTGTTCACTGTATTATGCTACAGTGAGTAATAGTATATTCAATTTCTTTTCATTTTTATGTTTTTTTAAATTTGTTTTTAAAAAATTGATTGCATAATATATTGAATTTTCTAAATGATAATAAGTCATATGTCGCAACTATTAAGGGGCTTGCCATTTATAATTATGTTAGAACATAAATTTATATAAATCTAAAATTTTATTTATATCTAAAATATTTCCGTACAGTAGAGATCTATTAATTATTATTATTATATATATTATATCTGTAGATGCTACTACCGTACAACATTCATATCCAATAAGAAGAAGAAAATTAAAATTGAAAAAGAAGAAGATTAAAGTTGAGATCTATGAATATTGACTAAAAATATTATTTGAAAATAAATGTCTCATGACATAGATCAATATGTGATGTGGATTATTATGTGTTGAATTTTTTTTTACATTTGATAGTATTAATATTGTGATGTTTAATATATATTTCTACTTAAACTATTTCCGTGCATCGCACGGACATAGAACTAGAACTAGTATGGATAATTATGCTGTCTGTGGTGTGATCACCTAAGGAAGGTGCTTTGGCGGGGCCTCACACAACATAATGATCATGAGACCGATTTCCAAACCTTACTCCCCACATTTGCTTGTCCTTCAGTTTTGAGAAAATTTGTTGACGTCACCAGTTGGACAGGGGGTTTGAGCCACTGGGTCCTACTTTCGGCCAGACTACAAGCCAACATGATCGACTCTTCTTGCCAAGCCAAAAACCCTTAGCTCGAGAGCCGCAAACCCTCGAGCTAGAGGTACCCGATCGAGGCTCTATCTCCTAAGTTTAGGCCCCCCTACAGTTGAGGGATCACTGCCTGAGCTAATTTCCTCCATCGCATTGCATATTCCAAGGTTATTTTTTTGAGAGGTATCCACTTGGATTGAGCTATCTCCAATTCGAGATCTTGTCTTGAGCTAGAGAGGGACCTGGCAATATGGGGCACTATATGGGGTTTTCTTTAAAAGTAACATACTTTAAAAACTTTATTAGGTGAATAGCACACTTTCAAACTTATTTCTTAATATAGCATAGTTTGACCGTCAACGGCCGCATCCGTGAGCAGGCGCGGGCGTGGCTGTTTTTAAAAAAAATAAGATAATAAAGTCGTTATCAAATGACCGACTTGGAAGTCGGTCATTTGATGACCAACTTCTTTCCTGCATTCCAAGAGAGTTTTTTTAGAATTTAATTAGTATTTTTGTTTTATATTTAAATAATATCAAGTAAGATGAAATTTAAACATAAATCAATTAAAAAGTGATACATTTTATTATGATTTTAATTTAATTTTTTTAAAATAAAATTTATAGAGTAAGAATTACTTCAAAATTAATAAATCAAATTAATCTCGATATCCATACTTCAATAATTCTCGATGTTCATATTTTTAGAATCATCATATTTTTTTGATAATTATGGTGATTTCATATTCTATTTTGTTATCGAAGCCGGTGACGTCTTGTCGGGATGTGTACGTCTGAAGACAATATCAAATCAGTTAATAATATATGAATGACTTTAAATAAAAAATAATCATGTTTACTGTATAATTTGTGTATATACACTGTGGATTAATCTATGACATTTAAGCCCTCAAAAATTTTATATTGTAATAATAACTGTATAAAAACAAATAAATATTTTTATATCAGTATATACTTATTATATTTAAAGAAATATTTAAACGAAGTATTAACGAGTACTTAGACAAGCTCTTAACGAGTATTTAATTGAGCTCTTAAACGAGTTGTTCACGAATATAATCGAGCCGAGATCACATGTGTTCAGACTCGGCTCGTTTATGAATCGAGCTTTTTTTCTTGTTCAAGTTCGGCTCGTTAATTAAATAAACGAGTCGGATCGAGCTTTTATCGAGTCAAGTTTCGAACTACTCGTCAAACGTATCAACTCGTTTACACCCCTACGTCCATGTGAAGAGCGGAGACATCCAGGTGAGTGAGCAGTAGCGCCTCCAACTCCAGGTAGTTACACAAAGGTTGAAAAGTTGGAAATCGATATCTATTGGTCGGGTTGAAGATAATATCTGAGTTATTACGTGGATTTAGTCTATGACATTTAAGCCCAAAAATATTTTATATTGTAATAATAACTGTATAAAAACAAATAAATATTTTTATATCAATATATATTATTATATTTAAAGAAATATTTAAATGAAGTATTAACGAGTACTTAGACAAGCTCTTAATGAGTATTTAATTGAGCTCTTAAACGAGTTGTTCACGAGTATAATCGAGCCGAGCTCACATGTGTTCAGACTCGGCTCGTTTATGAATCGAGTTTTTTTTCTTGTTCAAGCTCGGCTCGTTAATTAAATAAACGAGTCGGATCGAGCTTTTATCGAGCCGAGTTTCGAACTACTCGTCAAACGTATCGACTCGTTTACACCCCTACGTCCATGTGAAGAGCGGAGACATCCAAGTGAGTGAACAGTAGCGCCTCCAACTCCAGGTAGTTACACAAAAGGTCGAAAAGTCAGAAATCGAATATCTATTGGTCGGGTTGAAGATAATATCTGAGTTATGTTAATAGTATAAAAAATATCTCTAAATAAAAATAATTAAAAGTAAGCATGATTATTTTTTATTTAAAGTCATTCATATATTATTAACATGATTTTGATATTGTCTTCAGACGTACACATCCCGACAAGATGTCACCGGGCTTCGATAATAAAATAGAATATGAAACCACCATAATTATCAGAAAAATATGATGATTCTAAAAATATGACATCGAGAATTATTGAATTACGGATATCGAGATTAATTTGATTTATTAATTTTTAAAGTAATTCTTACTCTATAAATTTTTATTTTAAAAATTAAACTAAAATCATAATAAAATATATCACCTCTTAATTGATTTATGTTTAAATTTTTATCTTAATTTGATATTTTTAAAATAAAACAAAAATACTAATTAAATTCTAAAAAAACTCTAAAAAAACGCTCCTGGAATGCAGGAAAGAAGTTGGTCACAGCCACGCCCGCGCCTCAAACTATGCTATATGCGAAATAAGTTTGATAGTGTGCTATTCACCTAATAAAGTTTTAAAGTCTGTTATTTTTAAAGAAAACCCCACTATATGACGCTCTTGGGTCTGGTCTATTTGTCTAATTCCTTCTGAGAAGTCCAGATCTTGCCACTCTGAACTCGTACGCTATATATTATGATGGTTGAGAAAGGTTTAGTGTATTTTTCTATTACACTCAAGTGTAATATGACTAGACACTCATCCCATGTGGCACCACTCACATGGGGGGTGATAAAGTGGCAATCCAATGATTAAGTGCCACATGAGATGAGTGCCTAGTCATATTGCACTTTAAGTGCAATATGAAAGTACACTAAGCCTTTCTCATGATGGTTTTATTATCCGAGAGTTGCCGGTTAGATGACAGCAGATAAATATTCTTGCATAGTGCAAAAATGGAAAGATCACCTGGCCAAGTGTTGAGAAGATCTAGATGCTGGGGATCGACGGGAAGAGCATATACATCGGATCAGTTGAAGTCTTCGATGAATCACACCACAAGTAATCGACACAGAAAGAAGAGACGGAGAAGGGAAACATGATCACACACATAGGGCATGAATTTACGTGGTTTGAAGATCGGGAGATCTCCTACATCCAAACTCACATCGAAATCTTCTTATTTCTTAGAGAAAAATACAAGATGAAGGCAATTTACACGTTTTGAACCTCCAAAAAAATGCCATCACACACTTCAATCAAGGACGAAATTAAACACCCCTCATATATATGGAGTTTAAAAGAAGTAAACAAAAACAGACTAGGCATGATGAAGTCGATCGACGGATTCAACCTAGTTACTTCGGTCGATCGATTTTCACATAATCGATTTTTTGCGTTCAGCCCAGAGTTGGTAGACTAGTTTGACTCGATAAGTACTCAACCGCTTAACTAGTACTCTGGTAGAGCCGGTGGGGCAGGCGTGGCGTGATGAGGACCGTCAATGGCGCCGTGTGAGGACTGGGAGGGGAGGGGGAGTGGTCCCCCCCTTTCCCCATGCACGTTGGGTGCAGGGGAGCCCGGAAAGGCTGCCTGGCCATTTCCGGTAAGAGGGCAGGCCCTCCTTCTCCTCCCCCCTCTCCCGGTTTTCCCCTCCTCCTCGCCCTCTTCCTTCTCCCGACCCTCCTCTTCCTCCTCCCTCCCTCGCCGCTCTCTCTGTCTCCTTCTCTCTCGCGCGCGTTCTCTCCCCTCTCTCCTCTCTCTCTCTCTCTCTCTCTCGCCGGAGGAGCTCGCCGTGCGTCGCCGCTCTGCCCCTCTGCTGCCGCCGCTATGCCAAGCCAGCAGCGCCGCCGCCTTCTTCCCCTCGTCGCCGCGCCGCCGACGCCCGGAGCCGCGCACGGAGGACCCGTGTGCGGGGTGTAGCAGCTCGCCGCCGTCGCCGTCGAGCTCGTCGCCGCCGCCTGGGGTCGTCGCCGGCGGGTCCTACCGCCGAGGTAGGGACCACCCTCTCCCTCTCCGGCGTCGGCCGGACTCCCCCCTCCCCTGTGCGCCGTCGTGACCCCCGCCCCTCTCCTCTCCCTCTCCGTCTCTCTCCTCTCTCTCTCTCTCTCTCTCTCTCTCTCTCTCTCTCTCTCCCTTTCTCTCTCTTCTGTGCGTTCCTCCGGGCGGGAGGTGTTCCGGCGAGGGGAGCGCCGCCGGCAGCCGCCGCGCCGTCCGGCGACCCCCCCTCCCGCCGGCGCCGGCGCCAGCAGTGGCCGGCCGGCCAGCCCCCCCCGCTCCCTCTCTTCCCTGCGCGCAGAGAAGGAGACGGGAGGAAGGAGGAGACCCCCCTGTGGCGCAGTGCGCCCAGATCTGTCCCAGATCTGGGTGGCACACTGCGCCCCCGCCCCCTGGCGCGTTGCGCCAGGTAGTGGCCTGGGTCCTCTGCGGCACACTGTGCCGGCAGACTCCTCTTTGGGTCATTTGAGCTCCGATTCGCGCTGTTTTCGAGCCGATTTTCTTGTGTTGTCGCTCTGGCCGTGCCGGCGTGCCTACCCGGGGTTGGTGGCCGTCTTCCGAGCCGCGTGGTGGTCGGGCCCACCCGGGTCGGCTCCGACCGGGCCATTAGTGCCTGTTGACCGGTCAACCAGGGACAGTCGTGCAGTGTTTCCGGCACCCGTCGGGGGTGTTCCGAGGGTTGACCGACTGTCTCGGGTAGTAATATATATATTTGAGTCGTCATACTGCGTTCCTCGATTTCTGAGTCCGCCCGAGTCGGCTCCGACTGGGCTGTTGGGGCCGTTTGACCTTTTGACCCGGACAGTTGCGCTGGGGTTTCCGGCACCCGTGGGGTGAGTTCCGAGGGCCGGCCGACTGTTGGGGTGGTAATATTAGCTTCTCGTGGTTGACCGTCAATCAGGTACTTTAGCGGATCTGTTTCGGCATCGAGTTTCCGTTCCGTGCTCGTGACGCTTGTGCTGACTCCCTAGCACTGCGCCTTACTAGTCTTCGCCCGTGCTGTGGCACTTGAGGGCTTGTCCCAGCGCACGGTGCGCGTTTGGGTTGTTACCGTTTCCCGGGACCCGCATCCTCGTGGGCCCGTTGATGGTGGTCTCCGAGCCACGAGTACGTCCGTCGACGAGCGTTTCTCCGGACGAAGGGGAAAATGGTGTTGGACAGCGGCGTTGAGTCGTTTGTTGAGCTCACTTAATTGGTCTGGGTCCCGCGGAGTTTGGAGTGTCGCGGTGCGGGCCAACTAGTCCGTTCTCACTGCCTCGCCTTACACGGTTCCGGAGCCGTGTCGGGAGGACAGGCGTGAGACCGTAGTCTGGCCAGACTACGGCTTGTGGTTGTGTTTGTCCACGCGTCTCACTCTGACGGGAGGGGAGACCTGGACTCGTGGTCGAGTGGTAAGACGCCGGTGGACGCAGCTGACCACTGACTAGTAGAGGCTGGGTTGTGGCTAGTGTGTCTTGTCCAGACGAGGGTTTTACCGTCTGCTTGTGTTGGGTTGTGGCTTTGTCCAGACGAGGGTTTTACCGTCTGCTTGTGCAGTTGTGTGGCGTGCTCGGAGCACGTTTACTGAGGTTGAGTCTGTGTGTTGTTGTGCCGTGTTGGCGATACTTGTGGACCTGTGTACTCTTCGTTTATTTATTTCAATACTTGCTCAGTTGGGTTATTGCTTTATTATATCACCTGCTTAGTTAGTAGACTTGTTGTTTGATTATCGCCGCCCTTCCACTTGGTGTAGCTAGCTTGTTTCCTTCAGTAGCACTGTTCTTCCCGCCTAGTTTAGTTGTGTCATTCTTGTTTCCGCTGTCGAACCGGTGAGAGGTTGGGTTCCCTACGGGCTTCGTTCACGAAGCTCATTCCCCCCTTACTTCCTTCCAGGTTTGTGCTCGAGGGAGCCGTTGCTCGTGTTCGTTCTGTCTGCGTCGTGCCGCTTGTGGTCAGCAGCGTTAGCAATGGTTAGTATTTTTTCTTTTTGCACTTGAATTATTATCTGGGACTTTGTGTGTATTATTTGTATTCCGCTGTTACATTTCTTTAATTGTTTAGCCATTGTATCTTGTTGTATATCTCACTAGACATATTTCTAACCCTTCCGGGTCTTCGGATCCGTGGGTGGCGGTCCAAGGGTCGGGTACTTGGAGGGTTTCGGGTATCGGATTCTTGAGTCGTTACACGCCGCCTTGGGCATGGTCGCTCCCGGCCCTTCCCCCATGTCCACCGCCCCGCCGTCCTCCGTCCCCAGCTCGAACCCGTGGAGGAGGCGCGCCAGAGTCAGTAGCATCACCTGCATGGCGAAGGTGATCCCCGGGCACATCCTGCGGCCGGAGCCGAAGGGTAGGTACCTGAAGTGCTGGCCCCTGCCGTCCACCCCCGCCGCCTCCCCGGCAGGCAGGAACCTCTCAGGCCGGAACTCCTCCGGGTCCGGCCCCCAAGACCGGGGGTCACGGTGCAATTTCCACAGGTTTGTCAGGAGGCGGGTGCCGGCGGGAACCTGGTAGCCGCCCACCCAGCAGTCGGCACAGGATTCATGGGTTATCGAGAGAGGCCCAGCAGGGTAAAGGCGCAGCGTCTCCTTCAGGGTGGCCTGCAGGTAGACCAGGTTGGGGATGTCATCCTCCTCGACGTTGCGGGTTGTGCCGACGTGAAGGTCGAGTTCGTGGCGGACCTTGTCGAGCACTGGGCGGTGGTTCAGCATTAGGGCCACATCCCATGTCATGGTGGTCGCCGATGTATCCATGCCACCGCCGATCACAGACTGTGTATTCGTACAGAAAGATGGAATCAAAACTTAATTGGTTATTGCTGGCGCTAAGTAGTTCTTGTGATTAATTATTATCGTTTTAATAGAAGGTTAATAGAGAGAGAGAGAGAGAGAGAGAGAGAGAAGAGAGAAGAGAGAGAGAGAGAGAGTCGGTGTCAATTAAGAGATCGAGAAGTTATTTACCAGGACAATTGCTTTTATAGCGGTGTCGGGATCGAATCCAGAGAGATCAACGCCCCACAAGCTCGACAACATCACGTCTATGAAGTCTTGCTCGCCCTCGGTGTCACCGGACTCGTTTCTTTTCTTTTGCCGGTGCTCCTCGATCCAGATGATCAGCACGGCCTCCAGCTCCTTGGAGGTCCTCTTCATGGCCTTTATGTACCCCTGCAGGTCCAACCACTCCAGCCACGGGACTGCGTCGGAGGGACGAACATGCCCATCAGGTACAGCAGCTCAGTAAAAGCCTGCTGGAACCGCCGCATCTACTCCCCTTCCCCGCCGCCGCCGGAGTACCGCTTGCCCACAACCATCCTGATGAGGACGTTGAAGGTGGTGTCCATGAACCACCGCCCCATGTCGACCACCTTCGGCCGGCCGCCGCCGTCCTCGCACAGCTGGTGAAGCTCGCTCATGCGCATGTCCACCTCCGTCGCCCGGACGTGCCAGAGCTTCTCCAGCCGCCTGGGGGACAGGAGCTCCACGGTGGCCATCTTCCTCATCTCGCGCCACATGGGGCCGTAGGGGGCGAATGCCATCATCGAGTGGTTGTAGCCCAAGTGCTTTCCGGCGGCGCTCCTAGGCCGGGTGGCGAAGTCCTGTCCCAGGTGGTGAAGCAGTCCCGGGCCGCCTCCTGGCTGCTAATCACCAGCGTCCGGTGCGCCCCCAGCCGGAGCATGAAGACGGGCCCGTACTTGTCGGCCATGCGGGCCAGCGTGCGGGCGGCGATCTCCTTCCCTCTCATGAGCAGGGGGAGGTGACCGACCACCGGCCACGCCCCAGTGGGCTCCGGCGGCATCCTGGGCACATCACCCTTCTTTCCCCTATCTCGCGTCCTCGGGAGCCATAAGCTGCCAGCTAGGAGCACCATAGCGAGCAACCCCGCGAGACACTGGCAGGTGAGAAGAAGATCCATATGGGAGCGACTGCTAGCAAAGAGGGATCCAAAGCTTCAAGGTTATAGATCGTTTCCACTGTGGGTGCCCTGGGGTTTCCCTTTGCCTCCCCTCATCCTGTTGGGACAGGAAAGCCCCACCACCCCCATCCCCCCTCCCCAAATCGTAGCCTTCGCTGCTTGTCACCTCCTCCCCTTGAGTACGGATCCTAGTTTGGTCGGCTGTTTTGGCTTTTTTTTTTCAACCCTTGATTTTTTTTTACACGGGACCAAAACACTCTTTTTACTGATCGAACTCCATATTGCGCGGGGTGGAGAGGATCCGGATTCCCTCTATCTCCCTTATCTTCCTCCTTTCAAAGGTTCTCTTCTTGAAAACAAGTAAAGCGTTTAGCCTCAGTTTGACAATGAGTTGGGGTTAGAGTTAACTCCAATCTATGATTAAAGTTATATAGGGTTAACTCATTTTTTAGTTTATTTTTTTGTGTGTTAACTCACTTTAACTACAATGAGTTAACTCACTTTCTCTTGAGATTACTTTGGCAAGATAAAGTGAGTTAACCCACTTTCATATCAAAAAGTGACTTGAAAAAAAAAACAACAATTAATGTTGTGTTGAGAAAAGGGAAAGTAGCAATTAATATTGTGTACCGTCAAAACAAAAAGGTAGTTAACCTCAATCCACCTCTAGAAGTGGGTTGAAAAATTATGAGTTAACTTACATTGACTAACTTTAAATTAACCTACTTGAGTTAACTTTTTTTTTGTTACCAAACTACATTTTGAGTTACACTGATCAGTTAACTTGAGTTAACTTTAGTTAACTCGTTACCAAACTGAGGCTTAATTTCGGAGCTTTGAGGTATATCGGCTTCAGCAGTGATTTCTATTTATAATCTCCTTCGGTTACCATTGTACGACGCTATTTTATAGTACTATTTTAGTTTAAGGTTAAGTTATTCATAGGATTTTGTTACTGCTGGAGTAACGGGGTCGGCCTTAGTCGAGTGACTACCAAGGGAAGGAGGTGGGCCGAGCTCTTCACACCGACGCCGAAGTCCCACCTGCAAGACCACTGAGTCGCCTCGGTGGGAAGACACTCCGACGCTCAAGTTAGAGGTGGAATTGAATGAGGGAGACGCTATGGGATTGATGCCACATACCTCTTAACGGAGGGAGTTGCCCTCTTTATATAGGATTCAGGCGAGGCAACTTCGGTTGCCGATGATCTGGGCACGTCCAGCTGTGGATTGCCCATGATCCTTGCGAGACCTGTTATGGCTCTGAGAATCCCAGCCTTACCAGCACGTTCCGCACGATCCCTGGATCCCCGGGCCCTCGTTTGACGCTTCCCCCCGACGGTTGTTTCCGAATACCTGGCGTACTTACCCCGCGATCTCCGAGACCTGCCGAATTTGTATCCATGCCACCGCCGATCACAGACTGTATTCGTACAGAAAGATGGAATCAAAACTTAATTAGTTATGCTGGCGCTAAGTAGTTCTTGTGATTATTATCATTTTAATAGAACAAGGTTAATGTGAGAGAGAGAGAGAGAGAGAGAGAGAGAGAGAGAGAGAGAGAGCTGAGAGAGAGAGAGAGGAGAGAGAGAGTGGTGTCAATTAAGAGATCGATGGATCGAGAAGTAAGTTAATTTACCAGGACAATTGCTTTTATAGCGGTGTCGGGATCGAATCCAGAGAAATCAACGCCCCACAAGCTCGACAACATCATGTCGATGAAGTCTTGCTCGCCCTCGGTGTCACCGGACTCGTCTCTTTTCTTCTGCCGGTGCTCCTCGATCCAGGTGATCAGCACGGCCTCCAGCTCCTTGGAGGTCCTCTTCATGGCCTTTATGTACCCCTGCAGGTCCAACCACTCCAGTCACGGGACTGCGTCGGAGGGGACGAACATGCCCATCAGGTACAGCAGCTCAGTAAAAGCCTTCTGGAACCGCCGCATCTGGTCCCCTCCCCGCTGCCGCCGAAGTACCGTTTACCCACAACCATCCTGACGACGACGTTGAAGGTGGTGTCCACGAACCACCGCCCCATGTCGACCACCTTCGGCCGGCCGCCGCCGTCCTCGCACAGCTGGTGAAGCTCGCTCATGCGCATGTCCACCTTCGTCGCCCGGATGTGCCGGAGCTTCTCCAGCCGCGCGGGGGACAGGAGCTCCACGGTGGCCATCTTCCTCATCTCGCGCCAGCGGTGTCCGTAGGGGGCGAATGGCATCACGGAATAGTCGTAGCCCAAATACTTTCCGGCGGTGCTCCGGGGCTGGGTGGCGAAGACCCTGTCCCAGGTGGTGAAGCAGTCCCTGGTTGCCTCCTGGCTGCTGATTGTTAGAGAAAAACACCCACACACACGAACAGAGGGAATGGTGCTGCCAAAACCAGTGCAGCGTTTTCTGTTTTCTCATCCTCCTATTAAAAAAAACAGAACAGAACATGGCCATAATGGCCAAAAAACGCACCCCGCGCATAAAGCGTGATCGTGGGTCTCCTCCGTAACGGGAGCATTAATGCCTCCCCCTAATCACTTTCTCCTTTAACCGGAACGTTTTCTGACAGGTGCTCAAAACAGAAAGAAAACGGATGGGTTTAATTACAGGATTAAAACTAACAAACTCCCTCTAATCCTGATGTATTCTACTTGATCTCGACGACGCCAATCTTCGAGCGGAGCTCTTGGAACTTGACCCGGCCAAGTGGCTTCGTGAGAATGTCTGCCAACTGCTCGTCAGAGCTGACATATTCAACATTGATCTTGCCTCCCTAGATGCATTCTCAATATGGTGATACCGAGTATCAATGTGCTTGCTCCGATCATGGAACACGGGATTCTTGCAGAGAGAGATGGCTGACTTGTTGTCCACCTTGAGCACAGCCGCTTTAGGCTTGCTACCGCTGATCTCACTTAGCAGTCGTGTGAGCCAAACACCTTGGCACGCGCGGTGGAGACGGCATGTACTCGGCCTCACAAGAAGAGAGAGCCACCACCTTTTGCTTCATGGACTGCCAGCTGATCGGGCTTCGTCCGAGGAAGAAGAGAACTCCCGTGGTGCTCTTGCGATCGTCGACGTCGCCAGCCATGTCGCTGTCGCTGTACCCGTGTAGGTGCATCTGCTCCTCTTCCTTCCTGGAGTAGAAACAACCTTTGTGGAGAGTGCCGGCTATGTAGCGCAGGATGTGCTTCACCGCCGCGAGATGGTCTTCTCGAGGGGACTCCATGAACCGGCTCACATATCCCACGGCGTAGGCAATGTCGGGCCGTGTGTTAACCAAGTATCGAAGGCTTCCAACGATGCTCCGATATTTGGTTGCGTCCACGGGCGGGCTTGCACTTTGCTTGCTCAACTTCAGGCGCGCCTCCATGGGCACTTGACAAGGGTTGCAGTCACCCATGCCGCTGTTCTCCAAGATCTTGCGCGCGTATGCCGCCTGGTTGATTGTGATGCCGTCCGTGCGTTGATGGACCTTGATTCCTAAGTAGTAGCTCAGGAGTCTGAGATCGCTCATCTTGAACATGCTATGCATCTCCTCCTTGAACCTGCAAATCTCACGTTCATTTGATCCGGTGATGACCAGATCGTCCACGTACACGCCGACAAGGAGCCGGGAGGCACCTTCTCCGCGCCCGTACACGGCATGCTCCGTGGTGCTTCGCAGGAACCCGAGCTTGACGAGGCTGATGTCCAGTTTGGAGTTCCACGCCCTCGGCGCTTGGCGCAACCCATACAGAGCCTTCCGCAATTTGAGCACCTTGTGCTCGTGTCCCTCACAAATGAAGCCCGGGGGTTGGGCCACGTAGACCTCTTCTGTCAGGTCGCCGTTGAGGAACGCCGACTTCACGTCCATGTGATGGACTTGCCAACCTTCATGTGCTGCCAAAGCCAGCAGCAGCCGCACGGACTCCATCCGTGCCACGGGGGCGAACACTTCCTCGAAGTCGATCCCCGGACGTTGCACATAGCCCTTCGCGACGAGCCGCGCCTTGTGCTTCACGACGGCACCATGTTCATCGCACTTCACCTTGAAGACCCACTTGAGCCCAATGGGTCGGTGCCCGGAGGGGAGGTCAACTAGCTCCCAGGTGGCGTTGTCCTCAATGGACTTCATCTCCTCAAGCATCGCCTTGCGTCAGCTTTGGTGCTGCTCGACCTCGCCGAAAGAGGTCGGCTCGTCAGCCGTGGTGAAGTGCAGCTCGTCGCCGTCGTCGAGTTCACGTGACGCATGGCCTGGAGCTGGAGCAGCAGATGACCCGATGATGTTGGTGATGGTGCGGAACCGCAGCGGGGCATCATCGTGCTCGGCGTCGAGTGACGCCGCCGCATCGGACAGTGGCGAGGCGAACTCTACTTCGCCTGTGGCCATGGGCGACCTGGCGTGCGCGCCTGTGGCAGCGGGCGTCGATGCGCTCGAGGTCGCATATGTGCTTGTAGCAGGGGTCCCCGCCACGTCGCCAGGAGTCGACGGCGGCACCTCTGCGTTGACTGGCGCTGCTGCGGGCGAACGTCCAACTGTGGGCGAGCTGGAACGGGGCGGTGTCTGGCTTTTCCCTAGTTCAGACATAGTAGAATACTCGACATTGAATGGTTCATTAAATATCACCGCACCTTCCGCGCCATGGGTCTCCCAGTCCCATTTAGCCGACTCGTCGAAGACAACGCTATGTTTCACGTACACACGTTCGTCAGTGGGGTCGAACACACGGTATGCCTTGGATCCCGACTCGTACCCAACGAAGATCATTGACGTGCTCTGATCGTCCAGCTTCTTCAGGTGCGGCTTCACGTTCTTGACGTGCGTGATGCAGCCGAACGTGCGGAGGAAGTGCACCGCTGGTCGCTTGCCATACCAGGCCTCATATGGCGTCATCCCATCAACGCTTCGTGTCGGCGCACGGTTGAGGAGGAAGACAGCGGTGGAGACAGCTTCTCCCCAAAAAGTCGCAGGTAGACCCTTTGCTTTCAGCATGCTTCGAGCCATGGCGACGACGGTCTGATTTCGGCGCTCGACGACTCCGTTCTGTTGTGGAGAGTAGGGGGCCGTGAGCTGCCGCTGCACACCGCGCTCGGCGCAGTACTCAGCAAACTCTGCCGAGGTGAACTCGCCGCCGCGGTCAGTGCGGAGCACCTTGAGCTTGCGCCCAGTTGCCACCTCCGCCAAGGCTTGGAAGCGCTTGATCGCTGCCAAGGCTTGATCCTTGCTGGTGAGAAGGGTGAGCCACATGTACCTGCTCTTGTCATCTACCAGGAGCAGGAAGTAGCGGTTGCCGCTCGGCGTCGTCGGCGAGATTGGCCCGCATATGTCGCCGTGGACGAGGTCGAGCACGTGCTCAGCTCGGTACTTCCTTGCGCGGAAAGGATGCCCGTCTTTGCTTCCCAGCGAGGCAGCTGTCGCAGATCTGCTCCACCTGAGCGATCTGTGGCAGCCCTCGCACCATGGCGTGCTGAGCGAGCTTGCGCAGGGCCTGAAAATTCAGATGACCATACCTCGCGTGCCAACGCCATGCGTCCTCGGAGCTTCTAGCCGACAGACACACCGGTTGCGTGATGTCGAGCTTGAGCATGTATAGCCGGTTTGGGGAGCGCTTGACTCGAGCTAGCAGCCGCCTCTCTTGGTCGCGGATCCTCAAGGTGTCTCCGTCGATCAGCACCTGGCACCCGTTCTCGTCGAGTTGCCCAATGCTGATGATGTTGGAGGTGAGACGCGGGATGTAGTACACCTCCGTGAGAGCGCGGTGTTCGCCCGTCTTGCACGCGAACAGTACCGTTCCGCGTCCCTTTATGTCGACAACAGATCCATCCCCGAACTTGACGGTGCCGTAGATGTTGGAGTCGAGCTCGGAGAAGGCAGCACGGGACCCGGTCATGTGGTTTGTTGCACCGGTGTCGAGGTACCACATGTCGGTGTCGCACTCCTCCACCCGGTCCAGCTGAGCGAAGACCTTTTCCTCTACAAGCTGTAGTGGATATGTCTTCAGCGACGGTGGAGAGTCGGAGTTGACATGGACGCTTGCCATCAAGAGCGTGGGCTCGTCATCCACGCCTTTCGTGAGGTGAGCTTGTTCCGCCCGCTTCGGCTTGCTGCGGCACTCTCTGGCCCAATGGCCAATCTTGCCGCAGTTGTGACACTTGTCCTTTGAGACGTCACGACGCGCGCCAGGCTTGCCATCGCCCGTGCCATCGGCATCAGGCTTCCTCTGCATTGGTTTGCGGCGTCGATTCCCATACTTGGAACCGCCAGAGGGTCCCTCCCCCTGCTTCTCTTCTTCATGCGCTTGATCCACCTCCTCCGTGAGCAAGAGCTTCCCGTCATCTCCCTTGGTAGTCGATGCGGGGAAGCGATCTTCAACCGCCTTGAGTCTCCCGGTCACCTCCTCAATCGAGAGTGTTGAGAGGTCGAGCAGGGTCTCAATGGAGAGGGCGATTTGAGAGTACATGGATGGTACCACACGTAGGAATTTTTCGACCACTTTTTGAGACGGCTCTGGGTCGCCGAGGATGCTCAGTTGGTTGACGATCCCAGTGAGCCGCATCGCGAAGTCGTCCACAGTCTCGCCGTCGCGGAAGTCGATGCCTTCGTACTCCTTTCGGAGCTGCTGTGCCTTGGCCTTGCGCACTCGATCGATGCCGACGCGCATGGTCTTCACAGCGTCCCATGCATCCTTCGCGCTCTCCTTGACAGCAAGTGTGGAGATCATCTCCGGGGGGACGGCACGTAGGATGGCCTCCAGCGCCATCCTATCCTCCTGCAGCTCACCACCGCCGGTCTCGACGGTGTCCCAAAGGCCGCGCGCCTGAAGCATCACCTTCATCATAAGAGACCAGTCGCCGTAGTTGGTCCGCGTCAGCGTTGGGTAGGCCGCTGATCCTCCGACTTCCTTTACGACGCGCTGAACGATGATCTCGCGGCCACCAACGTCACGGTGCCGCTGTCGGCGTGGAGGGGGAGACGGAGATCCACGTCGATCTTCCCTTGTCAGCGTCAGAGAGTGATCACCGTGTGGGGCTGACATCTTGCCTCAGATCACCGTAGCTCTGATACCAAATGTTAGAGAAAAACACCCACACACAGAGAAAACACCCACACACACGAACAGAGGGAATGGTGCTGCCAAAACCAGTGCAGCGTTTTCTGTTTTCTCATCCTCCTATTTAAAAAAAACAGAACAGAACATGGCCATAATTGGCCAAAAAACGCACCTCGCGCATAAAGCGTGATCGTGGGTCTTCCTTCCGTAACGGGAGCATTAAATGCCTCCCCCTAATCACTTTCTCCTTTAACTGGAACGTTTTCTGACAGGTTGCTCAAAATAGAAAGAAAACGGATGGGTTTAATTACAGGATTAAAACTAACACTGATCACCAGTGTTCGGTGAGCCCCCAGCCGGAGCATGAAGACGGGCCCGTACTTGTCGGCCATGCAGCCCAGCGTGCGGGCGGCGATCTCCTTCCCTCTAAGCAGGAGGAGGTGACCGACCACTGGCCACGCCTCGGCAGGCTCCGGCGGCATCCTTTGCACATCACCCTTCTTTCCCCTATCTCGCGTACTCCTCGGGAGCCATAAGCTGCCGGCTAGGAGCACCAAAGCGAGCAAGCCCGCGAGACACTGGCAGGTGAGAAGAAGATCCATGGGAGCGGCTGCTAGCAAAGAGGGATATAGCTAAGGTTTATAGATCGTTTCCACTGTGGGTGTGGTGGTCTAATTTTCTGAAGAGTCCGTCTTGGACCAAACTACAACACCGAGACTTTTCTTTTTCTAATTTTTTTAATGAAAAAATAGTGCACCAAGTAGACTTTAATTCACGTGGTTGGTAGTTGGGGATAAGAATCTCACAACTCTAGATCTTCTTACATATGCAAGAGTTTATACTTTATAGTCAGATACTAGTTCTAGCCGGTGTTCTCCTCCTCTCGGAGGAGAGGAGTTGCTTGGGCAATCCTAGCGGCACCCAAGCAGTTCACCCTTTCGCGGTCAGCGCCGGAGGAGCTGTCGCCGACGTGTGGCCCCCCACCCATCAGCGGATCCGGCTGCCTCTCTAGAGGCGGCCCGGTGCGTGGGGGAAGTCATCTCTGGGCTATGAAAGGCGTGTGTTCCGGCTTTACATAATTATAGGATGGGATGGTGTGATTTCCGGATGGATTTGTTGAGTGTGTTCTTGAGTTCTGAAAGGCATCCGGTATAGGGGACACGTTCTTGTTAACGCGTCACTTACACCCGACACGATTCAGAGCTAAATAGCGTCCTTTATGTTCGATGCATTTTCAACGCGTAATGGCGGCTTCTGTTCTGGACGCTTTTAAGAAAGTGGCCACCCGAGCTCTGGTGAGCTGTGGCCAGTTTGTCCAGTTTGTGTCCCACATTATTTGGGCTGTGCTACCAAGGCAATGTAGGGTCTGTATGGGTTGTGTGGACCCGCATAATGATTGATTGAGGTGTCTTGCGTGGATTTGTGTGCATAGCGAGTTAGGTGTTACACCTTCTGTAATTACCTCTCCAGTCAGTTACCCTAGCACCAGGTGTTTAGGGCTTGTCCCGGTACGGGAGTACCGTCGAGGTTTGTGTCGTCTTTCTGAACACCCTCACTCCTGTGTTTGAGTAGTACGTTCGACTGAGGGAAAGACGACAGGGGACAAAGGCTCGTGTTTGTGGGTGTGCAGCCATTTGTAGTGCGCTCTTGGTTGAGGGACGGACACCGATAGACATACTGGTCCTCAGCTAGTTTTGTTCCAGTGTCTCACCTTAGGGTTCTCAGCCGGAGCCCCTAAAAGTGTCAGGCTTGGTCCTGCGGCAGTGTTGCTTGCAGGTGTGGTGTGGTTTGTCTCCACGGTTCTTGTTTGTTGAGGTGGAGCGATAGCTGGGCCCTTCGTCCCTGGCTGCAAGGCTGAGAGGTGTACTTGTGTGGTTTGTCGGGTCTGTGGCTGGTGTCGCGAACCAGTTCTCGAGACTCGTGTTCGACGTATCCTTCCTTTAGTTTGTACACTTGTCGTGTGTTGCCATTTATTTATTTGCATTGTAGTATCATGTTCAGATGGTTACATGATTTACAACTTTAATATTAATTGTGTTTCTCGGTTTGGGGAGTTACCTTACTGAGCCAATGACTTGTGAGGCTTACCCCTTTTTCTTCCAGGTGAGGGAGAGCAGGAGGCTTCACGTCCCTCCAGTAGTTCGGACCAGCCTCATAGCAGAGTTAGGTCGTCACCACTAGCAGAGTAAAGTTCTTACTTGTGGAGCCTTGGGGGTTTGTCCCGGGCTGTGTTTATGAACCTGGAATGTACTTTTCTTATGGACATATATAGGCAATGTAACATGTGTGTGCTTAATGTGGTTCTTTTGTATTTTCACAGACACAAGAGTTTGATATCCCTTGCGAGGCTTCGGCCTGATCGCGGGAGACAGGGTCGTGTCAAGCTCGTTATTGGGTTAACGGGTTTGAACGGCGTGGACTGTTATAGTTGGTATCAGAGCAAGGTCTGTGTAAGTATGAAAGAATGGGAAAAGTACATAGTGGTTCCTTATCATGATCCTCTGCTGGTAGATGTTTTTGTTTTTGTAATGATTTACTTGTTGTCTTGTGTGGATGGAATGTATATGGTGAAGGTTTATAATGGTGGATAGGAGAGATTGGGGAGGAGGAGGTGATGACCCTGTCGCGTTCAGTTTGGGAATACGTCGGCCGCCCCTGTCGCGATCTAGTTCTGACAGCAAACAATTCTTTTGTCGTTTTGCTGTCTGGACGGTGGAGACACGTGTGGGCATGCATGCTTAAACGTGACAGATTGACCCGTCACGATCAGGTGTCAGCGTTGCATGCATACCATGTGTCGAGTTTGGCAGTCTGGGTCGCAGACTTTAAGATCGCGACGTATGAGGGTGTCGTGTTAACGTTGCTAACATGATGACTAGGGGCGTTGCATTCTTAACATCTATGTTAAAACTGCTCATCCCGAGAGCAGAAGCCCCATTTCCTTTTTGCCTGTGTTCTTCTTCTTCTCCAGCGATCTTTGTGGCTTGTGTGCTCTGTGGGGAGCTTAGATAACCTTGGTAGCTTGTTTTGGTGAGTTGCATGGATTGAACCTTTCATTTTGCATTCTTCTTCTTCTTTTCCTCCTCATTCTCTCTGTTCTTCTTCTTCGTGTGGGTCCTCCCCATCGGCTCAAGGAGGAGGAGATCGTGCTCGAGTTGTTCGAGGTTCTTGGAGTCTTGGAGCGTTGGAGCTCTGAGGTGGAGGGGTACATTCCTACGAGAATGCCCTAATATGGTGGTTCTTCAATTGGAGGTAGGGACCCAAACCTCCACCTAGTTCTTCATGCGAGGTTCCAACCCCAATTCCAAGCCTAGACTTCATGCAAGGAGTTTTCTTGGCTCAGATGATTCATGTGTGATGTGTGCATGGTGTGGTTTGCATGGCTTTCATGTTTGGATGGGGGTTGGTGATAAGGGGTGCATGTGCTTGTGTAAGGTTCATGAGAGTGTAGCCTTACTTCCTTGCATGCTTGGGGTCTACTTGAGGGTGGTTTGATGTTAATTGAGGTATTTCCATCGTGTGGCATGCTTCTTTTTCCCTCTTGTACCATGTGGTGTGTTTTTGGGTTGTTGGAGTTGCTCTTATTAGAGCACTCAGCTGTGGTCACAACGGGCTTCCCAGTCGCGACCAGGTCGGACGTATCGCTACGTCGCGTTCTCTTTGAACGTGCTTCGGCAACCGTCACGTCTAGCAAACGCGACGGGATACGTGGTCAGCGTTCAAGAGTTCGGAGTTTCGCTGGATCGCGACCACCATCTTCGTCGCGATCATATCGTGATGGGAGTCAGAGTCGCCTTCGTGTTTCTTGTCGCGATAGGCAGAACCGTCGTGTTCTGGTCGTGACTTGCCGATACGTCGCCTCTCTGACTGAGAGTTGACTGTCGACCTGTTTGTGTTCCGTTTAGCTTCCGCTGCCACTCGGTTTTCTTGGCACCTGTGTTATTCCTATTGCAGTCCTACTCTAGTCTCTTCACCCGGTGCTAGGCACTTGAGGGCTTGTCCGTGAGACAGGCTGTTACCGTTACCTGGGACCCCCATCTCCAGGCGCCTGTTAGAGGGAGTTCTCCAGGTAGCGGGCGTGCTCGAGCCACTGGCTAGGAGCGGTAGGGGAGAACAGTGGGGACATCGACATTACGTCATTTGTAGAGCTCTCTTAGCTGGTCTAGTTCTCCGAGATAGTTGTGGTGCTCTTGCGGTGCGGACCAACTAGTCCTTTCTCACTGCCTCACTCTACATGGTTCTGAAACCATCTAGAGGGGTCAGGCGTGGGACCGTAGTCCGGCCAGACTACGGCAGTTGTGTTTACTTGTCCACTGCATCTCACTCGGATGAGCTTGACTAGTGTAGTGTACTATAGCTAGTGTGTTTGTCCAGACAATGTCTACTGTCTATGTTTGCAGCTGAGTTCTTGTGGTGCCTTGGTTTTGCACGGGTTTTCTGGTCCCGACGTGTAGCCTAGACCGACAACCGTGTAGTTTACTTTCACGCTTCTGCACTCGACTATGTTTAGTAGAATAGAATTTACTGCTGTATTTTATTACTGCACTTAGTTCTTTTCTACTGTTAGAACTAGTGGGAGATTGGTAGTCCCTATTGGGCTTCTTTGTGAAGCTCATACCCTTCCTTTTAGGTGAGGCTTCACAGCAGCTCCCTCCGCGGTAGACTGAGGAGACGGGCCCGCAGTAGTCGGCGTCTCTAGTGGCAGTGTTCCCCCAGCTCTTGTACTTCACCCTCAGGGTATGCCCCTAAGGGACGTGTTCCTTCCCCTTTATTTCTATACTTTGCTTACTTTGAGACTTGTACTAGACTGTTACTTAGAGTTGAGTTCTTTCTTCTACTTGTGGTGCACTTTAGTACGTTTGTTATTATTTATCTCTATTGCATATCTTGTTAGACCGATCCGTTAGCCCTATCGTTACTTGCTCTACACGACTATGCTCTTTAGTTACCCTGCCAATTAAGACATTAATTATTTAAAGCATGCTTATTCTCATGAGATATTAAGTCTTACTGGGCGTTATTCGCTCATCCTACGTTATTATTTTATGTGTTCAGATGAGTCGGATGATAACCACACTCACGAGGATGGGAACGAGGACGACGCCCAAGAGTGACCCTTCCAGCAACTTTTTGCTTAGTAGTTAGTTAGTATAGTTATGAGTTATGAGTCAGTTAGTCCTTATGTATTGTTAGATTTGAATAAAGTACTCTGGGTCCTAGTTATGGCTCTGATCAGTTGATGTAATAGTTAGGTCATGGTGTTTGATGGAATGTTAATGAAATTGGAGGTTATTTGATATTATTCTAATTTTTCAATAGTTTGTTAGTTATTTTCTCGCTCTGTACTATTTAATAACTGTAATATCGATCCGATATTTCGAGTCGGGGCGTTATAATATACATTAATTATATTTATTAATTACTATATGATTATTTGATTGATATATATATAGTTTTTATTATTTGATTGATATATATTATATATATATCAATATAATATATATATATTGATATATATATAGTAATTATGTTTTAACATTAATATATATATATATATTTACATTAATACATGATTCTTTGTACATTAACACACACAACATATTAATATATGATTGATGTAAATACTAATTATGTTTACATATTATTATATGTACATTAAAATATGCAAATATTGAAGGCATATTTTCCCCTATTTTTTATTTTCTTTCTTTTTTTAATTTTTTTTTTCAAATAAAACTATTTTTGAATCTAACCTATCCTGGAAGGTCCAAGATTCCTAAGTATCAGACGAATTGCCGATCCGATATTGATCTAGATTGGGATCGGTGTAGCCCAATATGAACCCTCGATCTGATCCTACCTTCCTTGCGTGCAACAACCATGATATTGCACATAGCATAAGTGCATTGTCGCCTATGTCTAAACTCTGAAACCATGAAGAAGGGAGGCTCTTGGCTATATAGGAGGTTCCTGGAATTAGGTTCCATCGTCCCCTGTTACCTTATTCCGGAGAGGAAGACTGCATCCATCAAGTTATACAAATAGTAAGGAAAACATGAGGCTCTTCATCTTTGGCTAGTCGAGGAAGGAGTAAGAACCTTCTCACGTTCTTGCACATCCGAGCATTTATACATGGTTCATGACCGCGTGTAGTCGCATTGGCATGTCTCCATCTACGGGTAGGGTTGTAAACGGATCCGATAATACCCAGATTCGATTCGAATTTATCCGATTAACAAATATCCGGCGGAGCGGATTTCGGATACGGATATTATCCGGATAATAAACGAGCGGATACGGAAACGAGTGATCCGCTCCGTTTAAGATCCTCTCCGAAATAGAATTATTTTTTACCATTATATTTTACATCTAATGATTCATATATAATAATAATATATATAATATATAATATATCTAATATTAATTTTTGTTTAGAAAAGATTTTTGACATTTATATTTAAAAGACATATATATTTTTAATTTTTATGATTTTTAGACCACTTAATATTTTTTATTAAATTTATATTTTTGAAGCGGATAATATCGTATCCGCTCCGAATTCGAAAATTATCCGATTAAATTATCCGCTCCGTATTCGAATTATATTCGGAGCGGATACGAATTATCCGATTAACTATTCGGATCAGAACCAAAAAACCCATATCCGCTCCGTATCCGCTCCGTTTACAGCCCTATCCACGGGTCATTCTCATCATTTTTCCAATGTAATTAATTAGTATCCTTATCTCTTTTTTATGCAGTACTATACTTTTGGTGGTGATCAGACTTTTTATTTTTCAAATTTATTTGTGGTACCAATATGCATTCGATGTAGGAGGTTCTCATCGTCGTGATTACAATGGGCTGCTAATTAAGAAGATCTCCCTCGATCAATAAGTGATCATGGCATCAAAGAATATATACCAGAAGCTTCCTGCGCTTAGTAGCAACCTCAATCTGGGAGGCTAAACTCACCGATCAGGCACACCTACATGGAAAAATATAGTCCAAGATGAGTGATCAGCTTGAAAGCCTAAAGGCATTAAATTAGCCCGAGATGAGCAGTTGTCTTAGAAGCCAAAAATAAAGTCACTCAAGCTACCTCAGGGCGCCCCACCAATTCAGTGCAAACTTCCTCCGACCAGCGCTATCCTTATGGCCAGCTAGCTCATCATGATGTTGATCTGCTCCTCTAGCCCTAGAAGATTGGTCAGGAAGTAGACGGGATCTATGTGAAGTTCAGAGTGATAAGAAAGTCCCATGTAGGTGCTCCGTCTCGCAGAGGAATAAAGAAAATTTGAGACTTCCATCCTTAATTTATGCGGGGAAGTTTGAGGGAAGAGTTTAAAAAAATACCTAGTGATACCGGTCGTCGCTACCGACGAGTCTGGCCAACGATGGCCACGCTGTTCGACGACAACAGATCGACCCTCCGACGACATTATCGAAATGACAACCGACTAGGACCGACGAACCCGTCAGTTAGGTCTTGTCCTCGGAAGACAGCCGACCATTGACAACAATTGAGCCAATCATTATATTCCGGGCGCTCCCAGCTGGCGCCAGGTCATATCCGCTCATCATGCAGACAAATCCCGTGAATCACAACCCTCAGCTGGCGCATGATCATTTGGGTAAGTGACTGTCACAGCAGGTCACCGTATTCCGGCTGGCAGAGATTCCCTGATGGGCGAACTTGCCTCACAAGGGCTTGCCTTCCAAGCAAGGGTCACCTTCCTTCCTTCTCCAAAGGCACAAAGCCTACTGGTCACTATAAAAGGTGAAGAGGACCACCGCTGGAAAAGGTACGCTATTCGTAGCACAAACTCTCTCTCCTCTCTACAACTCTCACTGACTTGATCGTCGGAGTGTCCGACACCGAGGAGATTCGGTGGTTCTTTGCAGCTGATCGGCTCCTCTTCACCGACGACAACGCGACGGGGCCAATCCCTCGGGGCCCACTCAGCTCGACTCGGCCGACCACCTTGTTGTTTCCTGCAACACCTACTACTTCAAACTTTGAACTAATAGAAGCCATCCTCAGCCTGCAGGGCTTACCTCTTAAACAATAGCAGAAAGGATTGAGGTTGGGAATGATCCTCAGCTTGGAGCAAGAAATGATGAAGGCGAAGACAAAGTATATAATAGTTCTTGGCACATGACAACAAAATGGAGTGATGAACAGATGAATCGAATTATTGGGGAATATATATGCTATTGGGATGTTCAGTACAACTATTTTGGAGCACTGTTTCTAGGTTGAGGCGATGCATACAACTTGTTACTGCCATCTTAGGTTGCAAACTCCCTTATAAAGGTTGGTCTGGTAAGTCTACTGGCTATCCCTTCTTCATGTTTTTGGATGTGATGTTTATATGTGGATTCCAAAAGAGTAGACTAGGTCCAAAGATATGTATTTTTCTTGGCTGTACAGATGGAAGAAGAAAAAGGTATAGGTTGTGGGATCCTACTACCCAAAAGATAGAATTTAGCCTTCAATGAAGATGTATTGCAAAATGGAAAAGAGCAGCATGGCTCAAAGAAAATAGAGGCGGTTAAAGTTCAAGCAGATGATGAAAATCAATGCATAGATCTAATATATAAATCAAGAAATTGTAGATCATGATGAAAGTTCTGGAGAAGAGCATGTGCAAGAAGAAGCACAGGCTAAAGTAGAAGGCAATATTGGCAAGAGGATATCTAAACCTCCTAGTTGGACAAAAGATTATGTCAATTCTTATGCATGCATTACAGAGGAAAAAGAATCTACGCAAAAAAAAAAAAAAACATATAGATATGTCAGCGGCCACTAGCCGTTGACAAGAGTCCAAAAATCACATATGAGTACAGTAGTTAGATGGCCACTAACAAAGTCCCCATAAAAGCGTTGTCAACTTAGGAGATGTGTTAGCAGCTTCTATAAACGGCTGACATATGAGAGATATGTCAACACTTGCAAGATCTGTTGACATATAAACATATGGCAATGGCTTAAGACTACTGTTGACATATATATATATATATATGTATATATAAAGAGAGAGACAAATATTATGATACGACAAGTCTCTTGGTATGACTCCGCCGTAGCATAGCACAAGCTCTTAGATTCAAATCCAAGAGTAGTTCTGATAATCCGAGTACTGAGCACCATGATCGAGCACTATATATATGTTGAGAGTCGATGCTAGGAGTCAAAATTGACTCTCAACATATGTCAGTACGTTGCTTCACCAACTATTGACAAATATTTGCATTGGAAAAAAAATTATAATAATTTATATAATTTTGTCACCACACCCTATGTATACAAAATGAGCTATTATCTAGGTCCGTTGGATATTATATATACATAGACAAATACTAGGGTGCGGCTGGCCCCTTTGGTACTTCACGGCCGCACCCAGTGGGGGTCGTCGAATTGAAATTTGATGCCCCCGCCTCTTGTGCGGCGCACGCGACTGATAGGGTGTAATTTTTTTTTTAATTTATATTGTCCAATGAAGATTTGATGACGTTGGGCTACATATGACGGGGCCGTATTATAGCCCTTCTCTTTCTCTCTCTCTTGCTTTCTCTCTCTCTCTTGCTATATATATATATAGGGCACAAAAAAAAAAAACGGGATGCGCACTACCGTCGTCCCATGATAAGCGCGCGCCGAAGGCTCGCGTAACAGGAGACGGGGTGCGTCTGTCCCGTTTTTTTTTTTTTTTTTTTTGTGCACCCTCCAATGGGAATCAGAGGGCGCAGAGGTGGGGTGCGGCGGGGCTGCAACAATGGGCCCCGCCGCACCCTATCATTACTATATATATATATATATATGTATGTATATATATATATGTATATATTTATATAATAGGGCTGTGTTAAGGCGGTGCGGCCCCGCCGAACCATAGCCCAACACAATTGGATCTTAATCTGACAATGTGTTAAGAAAATGCGACTCTGCTGTTTCGTGCGCCTGCGGCGTGCGAAATGTAAGATTGTCGTCAGAGCCATTGGATCCAGCTTCCGCTTAGATATGGCAGGGCCACACCAAGCGGCCCTGCCATATCCAAGGATCTCCCTAGATAAATAGATATAAGTCACCACCTAAATTTATTGGATCATTTAAATAATCTATACACTGACATAAATATCATATATTCACTGAAAAAATATGTATGTAAACAAATTCAAAATATTGATGTTAAAAGTGTCGAATCAAAAATGATTATAATACAAACACAAAAAGTTTCTGCATGGTAATCTTAATGAAGAAATTTATATGACTCAATCTGAATGTTTTGTCAAAGAAAGTAAAAACATCTATTTTGTCGGTTGAACAGAACATTCTACGATTTAAAGCAGACACCGAGGTAGTGTTGCTACAAGCAATTTGTTTTTTTGGGTACAAGCAATTTGATTCCTTCATTTTGAGCTTAGGTTTTGTTAGATGTATGGCTGACCATTATGCCTATTTTCTCAGGCTAGAGGATGGTAGTTTCATTAATTATTGTTATTATAATATGTTGATGACATGCACCCAAAAAAAAAATGTTGTTTTGCAGATCCTAGTAAGAGTAGCATTGCAACACTGAGAGCTCATATAGCTAGGGAATTTGAGATGAAGCATTTGGATGCTATAAATCAGATACTTGGATGATCTCAATTTGTAATAACATAACTTATAAGTTTATATTTTCTATAAGTTAGGTACGCGTCAAGATTAGGACAACTCTACTTTTCAATATGTAATAACAGTTTTTCCTATTGTCAAAACACTAGTGTAATCACCGTAGTTGATATTAAAATCAACTCTGTACATCTTTTCCATGCACCACTTTGGCAGGAGTGATAAGAGAAAATGAGAAGGGAAAAAGTCCATAGTTAAAAATTATATTGCTTTTGATAGGTTATATAAGCCAACTAGAGATAAATAAAGTTATGTAATCATAAAAGTGATAACCCTATCGATCCACATATAAGGAGGGGATAACTAGGATAACTCCAGATAAAAAGAGATAATAAAAAAGATGTCAAAATAAAATTACTTAAATTCATGTTTAATTTATAGACCCTGGGTGGGACGATTAATGGCTAAAACATCTCCCAACAAAAGGGAGATTTTGGATTCGATTCTAACCACTCGAGAGAGGATTTATTTGACTTGCACTTAATCTTTGAGGGGTGCGGACCCAAAAAAATTTCGGTCAAGTGGGATAGAGGGTGGGGTTTCTTCGTTACTAAAAAAAAAAAAAGAAACTTCATCTGCATAAGCCATATAATATATGTATTTATATATGTCTAAGTATTGACAATTATTTGGGGATGAACATCACATTCTTCCATAAAAATTTATTGCAATTGGGGAAAGGGTATATGTAGACGGCTGAAAGCTGTCTGCAAGATCTCAAGAGCCATCTACAAAAGTTCCGGCTATCAAAGTTTTTATAGATGGCTAAATCCATCTACAAAAAATATGTGAATAAATTTTCAAAGCCGTTTGCGAAAGCCATTTGCGAAAGGAAGACGACTAGTAGTCATCTACAGATATAGGTAGACGGCCAACACAAGCTGTCTACACAAAGATATGTAGACGCTCAAACCATGCATCTACATTTTGAGCATTGACCATCTACATAAACTTACATAGACGCCTTCTTAATGCGTCTACAAAACCATATGTAGACGTATTAATAAGCTATCTACATATAATAATTTTTAGATGACTTTTATAATCGTCTACATATGTTTGATTAAATTAAAAAAATATGTTTTTAATTTATGCATTACATATATTAATTCCGTACAACTCTGTAAAAAATATTTACAAACCATCCAAAATAAATTATCATACATAAATAATATGACAATAAATAAAAATTATCATATACAGATCATTCAAAATAAATACAATATCACAAAAACTATAACAATATTGTCTAATCATCGTCATAATTATCACCATACTCATTAGTCTCCTCATGTGCAGGAGGAGGCGCATGCGATGTGCGACCAATAGGAGTGTCAATAGGTTGGAGTCAGAAACCACCGACTCCGATAAAAATTATAAAAAATAATCAGATTCCGAATCGGTTAAGTTCCGTATTCGAATCTGTTTCATCAAATTATCAGATAATTAGATTCGAAAATTAATTAGTGTTGAATATAAACAAGTTTGGTAAATCGGTTCAAAAATTGAATATATAGTATCCTATTCAAAATAGGATAATCGAAAACAGAAAACACAGTTTTCATATCTGATTCTAATAACTTATCAGAAATAGTGAAATATGTTTTCAAATATTATAATTAATATTTTTTACAGCCCTAGTGACAAATCAATTGCTCCACGAGTGTGCTATCTAACTACACATATCTTTTATCTCTGTCGATTCATACTTCTCTTTTCACGAAGCTCCTCCATCTACTTGTTTGGATCTTATAACTACTGCACATGAGTGTGTACTTGAGGAGCTCGATCTTGCTCGCTGTACCAAGTGCTAGACATTTGATATGTAGTCGATTTTTTTAATCTATCCATATTTAATAATATTTGATTTTAAAATTTGAATTTTGATAATTTTGAAATAGATTTGGATACGAAAATTGTTACTTTTGTAGTAGGATTTGAATATGAAAACAACAATTTCTGATGTTATTTCCTTATACGACTCATTCATGATATCCGACTCTTCTTCTAAAAATTTTGAGATCGACCAAGGTCCTTAAAATTTTCAAAATGACATGTATGTATGCAGGCAGACGTCATGAAAAATAAAAATAAGCTACCCTAGTGTCTTACACAGAGGTGTGCGCTCCGACAGGGCGACATCGAAAAACAGTAATGAAATAAAAATCTGAGACACCATAATTTTTAGAAAAATGTGGAGATATCAGAAATGTAAATATCCAGATTTGTTGACGTACGAATTTCGAGATTAAGTCGACGCAACTATTTTTCAGACAATTTAACACCCTGTGTAAAATAAAATCTAAAAATTAAACTAAAATTACCATAATTTGTAAACCTATCGCATTAGTCTATGGTTAAAATCTTAACATAAACAGACATCGTTTGAATATATAAAAATATAGACAATTGGACCAGCCAAATTATTGTCTAATTACGGTGGAGAATTTTTGAGATTTTTGGGCTAGGTTCCATTCTGCATGACAGTGGCTGTCGACAAGTAAGCTATCGACAGACACTATCAAGACACTATAATATGTTATCCATTTTCCTTATATAATTTCTTCTTCTTAAATATGCAGAGTGGTTGCTTGATTCCAGCCCCTACACAATAATGTCTAACATGTCACTGGTGGTGCATTCCCAGTGGGATTACCAAGCCTTGGGTAAATCAAAATACAAATTCATTATTGGAAAGGAAGGAGGTAACAGCTACTGGTGTTCCTCATTTGTGGGCTCACTTCATATCATCCTTTGCCAAAATCTGTGATGTGGTCACATTGTACGTCGCTCTCTCCACTGCACAGGCACCTCATCATATCCCTTGTGAACACCTTGCCACTCTTATTTATGGGGTCAGACAGAATGGAATTCAAGAGGCAGCCTAAAAATCTAAAAAATTCTCCACCGTAATTGGATAATAATTCGACTGGTCAAATTGTCTACATTTTTATATATTCAAATGATGTCCGTTTATGTTAAGATTTTAACCATAGACTAATGTGATAGGTTTACAAATTATGGTATTTTAGTTTAATTTTTAGATTTATTTTACACTGGGTGTTAAATTAACCGAAAATAGTTACGTCGACTTAATCTCGAAATTTGTACGTCAACAAATCTGGATATTACATTTCTGATATCTTCATATTTTTCTAAAAATTATGGTGTCCTCAGATTTTTATTTCGTTACTATTTTTCGGTGTCGCCCTGTCGGAGCGCACACCTCTGTGTACGACACTGAGGTAACGTATATTACCACTAATTAAGCCAAAATTCTAATTATTTCAATTTAATGTCAATCATAAAGTATAATGACCATATTATTCATAATTTCTTACAATTAAAATTTTCCGGGACGTTAACATACTTACATGTATAACTGGTTAAGTTACACAGTTACAGAATTTACATGCTTACATGATTACATACTTACATGTGTAACTAAGTAAGTTACACAGTTACAAAATTTACATACTTACCCAGTTACACATGTAACTGTGTAAGTATGTACTACGCAGTTACACACTTTTGATATTACGAATTAAAATAATTAGGTAAATCTTTCTAAAACTATGTAACTATATAATTAGGTAAGCCCTAATTATAGAGTTACAAACTATAAAAATTTTTATGTAGTTACATAGTTTCATGTAACTGTGTAAGTATGTAACTTGGTAACTGGGTAACCGGGTAAGTTACACAATTACAGGATTATATGTAACTGTGGAAGTACGTACTTACACACTTTTAGGATAACAGTTATAAAATAATTAGGTAAATCCTTCTAAAACTATGTAACTATGTAATTAGGTAAGTCCTAATTATAGAGTTACAAACTTATAAAAATTCTATATAGTTGCATAGTTTCATGTCTAACTGTGTAAGTATGTAATTTGGTAACTGGATAAGTTACACATTACAGGATTTATATGTAACTGTGTAAGTACGTACTTACACACTTCTGGGATAACAGTTAGAAAATAATTAGGTAAATCCTTCTAAAACTATGTAATTAGGTAAGCCCTAGTTATAGAGGTACAAACTATAAAAATTTCTATGTAGTTACATAGTTTCATGTGTAACTGTGTAAGTATGTAACTTGGTAACTGGGTAACTTGGTAACAAGCTACACAATTACAGAATTTATATGTAACTCTTACACATTTTTAGGATAACGGTTACACAGTTTGAGATAACGGGGGAGGATAACGGGGACAAAAAATAGGGACTTAAAAATAAGTCCCTCATAAAGCAAGGACCACATAGCTTGGAAAAAGTTGACAGGGACCTGAAATTAATGTCAGATCCCTGTCAGGGACCTAAAATTAATTCTCCCTATATAGTTTAAAAAAGCACATAAAATTTGATACACTTCACAATGCATATTATTTTTTCTATAGATAATGTGGAGGTGGAAATTTAAAGTTAGATTTAACCACGGAATCACTCTTGTCTACTTGTCATAAATTACATCGAAACAAATATGTAATAGTAATGTTGGTGCACATTAAAGTGTGGAGCACTTGATAAAATGAGGCATACATCTCTTTTTATCCCATCACAATAATTGCATACATATATAGTAGTACGCCTAGTTATTGACATAGGGACCCTCTAGAAAGATTCCTCAGTCCTCACACGTGAAATAATCTTTCTTGTTGGGGGGGGGGGGGCTACTGCTTGTCCACCTTCTCCTTGTAATAAAGAATGCGGCCGTTTTCGATGATGACGTAGTTGCCTGCCATTCACAGTGATACCTCTCTATGGTGGTCGACTGACTGAGATCAGATCGGTGATATTTCTCTGGAATTACATAATTGTGAGTCCTCTTATCGGATCCACAAAGAATGGATAGATGAAAGAATAGGTCAAAAGATGTACCGTAGGATAAGTGTCAATATTATCACCAACAGGCCCATTTTACGGATCTGGAGTCGATCTTTGTGGGATTGTTTGTCCTATCTTGATACTTTCTTACACTTGGTTTTAGCCATAATATTGTTCAGAGTCCTTAGCTATGATCATTGGACGGAAGTCTTACAAGATGAGGTCTCTTTACTAAGAGGATCTCTCAAGTGGGGTTTCCTTGGGATAAGGATTACTTTATCTATACTAATATAATATTTCTCAATTTGATGCTGTCACGTGACAGCATCAAGATGAATTTGTTCGTACCATATTTGTAAATATAAAAATTTGCTAATGTAATTTCTCTCCCCTCTTTCTTTTTTATTAAAACATTCTAAAACATCTCACATTTTCTAAAAACTCACATCTTTACTCAAAACTCTTTCCCATTTTACTCTCTCATCCAAAACACATTCTCTTTATTTCTAAAAAAAAAAAAAGACATGATATATTTTGAATATTTTTTTATTAAAATTATTATTAATATAAATATTATTAACCTCGTGTATACGACTTATAATATTTAGGGATTTTTGACTTCCGGTCCAAAAAGGTGACCTAGAATTAATTTTAGGTCCAATTTCTAAAAAATTAATTTTAGGTCCAAAGACTGTTAAAGATTTAATATTAAATCCAATCAGTTATCTCCACTTATATTTTTTTCAAAAATCTTATTCTACCCTCGTGTGAAACGCAACGTCTCTCCGTGGGAAACCTCCTCCCCCACACATACCTAGACGCAACCCTACCCACCCCGGCTCCCCCACCTCGGCGAACCCTCCCGGCGATCCCTCCCCAACCCGACGAACCTCCTGGCGATCCCTCCCCCACCCCCGCTCCCCCACCCCCCCTCCCCCACCCCGGCCAACCCAGCGAGGGCTTCCAGTGACAGGCGAGAGCTTCCGGCAAGGGCTTCCGGCTGTGAGTTCACACTGCCTGCTCACAGATCCAACCCCTGCTTCGCCAACGGTGGTGAGGGCGAAAGAGGTGCCAGTCGCCAGGTATGCTTCTCCTTCTTCGTTTTCTCAAGCGCCGGCCGGATCTGTCCTGATGCATATGCATGTACTTAGGTATCCAACCCCTGCTTCGTCGACGGTGGTGAGGGCGAAAGAGGTGCCAGTCGCCAGGTATGCTTCTCCTTTCTTCGTTTTCTCAAGTGCCGGGGTGGGGAGCCGGTTTCTAAAGATCATCTGCTTCATAGAAATTAGATGGGTCATGGCATTAATTATCGCCGGTTTGTAAAGAGATGTATATTGCGTAGACCACTGTGTGCTCCTTTCAGCTATTCAGTATTGAAATAAGATCATCTGCTTCAGAGAAATTAGATGGGTCATGTTTAGATCATGTTTCAGTTGCACTAATTAATTGCTTCAATTGCTCCCCTTTTTGATCATGTTTAGATGCTACTGTTTCTGTACAAAGAAGGGGCCACACTTCTTTTAATCCTTCTAGAACATAACTGCATTGTACATCCGCAACACTCCACGTATCTCTACCAACTGTGATGTTTAATCATTATTCAATACAGAAACAAATGTTGGCATTTTACCAGCTGCGAGGAAATCCCACATACAGATGTAACACTCCCATGCAACAAATGGGCAGCACAATCCCTGCTATAGATGGGCAGTGCAATTCCACTCAACAGATGGGCAATACAGACATTTTCTCCTCTCTAACGTCAGTTAACTGACGGTAGAACCTCATTTGGATCTAAAAATAATTATTTAAAATTTTTAGACCGGATGTTAAAATACATTAGTCAATGGACTTAAAAATAACTCCTCTCTCTAGATTTGGAACGGATGTTGATTCCCACTAATATTTATTTATTCAAATCTAATAATTTTTCGTGCATCACAACTAGTGTAGAGCTAGTATAGTACTATTCTGGAGGTTCCCTTGGCAGCTTTCTAGATGCTCAACTTTTAGATGCTCAAGTTTCCTTGTTGTGAAGTCTTTCTCCCGAGTTAAAAAAATCCTTTCACTTGAAAGGCAATCTGGAAAATGGTAACTTTTTTCTGAGCCTTATCTTCTTAGACTTTGGTGTGGGCTTATATATTAAACTGTCACTATTTGGGCAAATTTAAATTTTGGGCTTTGTAATTTTACTCACTTCGCATATAAATTACTTTTAAAATAATAATTGGAAAAATATAAATCTACAAAACGTACTTGCACAAATCATGTTAAACGGATCTTTTCCACACTTTTCATTTCCAGAAATATATTTAAAGAGAGATATAGATGAGAAATAATTATACATTAATACCAATGCACTTTTACTTTTCATTGATATTAGGCACAAGTAGGTGACTTACGTCTTGGTCGATAAAAAAATTAAAATACATTGAAAAGTGCAATCGATAAGGACGACAAATATTTCTTTAGGATAGATAGATATAGATAAATGGATAAATAGATAGAGAGATTAGAAACCACAAGGTTGGCTGTGGGATGGCATTTATCCTTAACACATGCTACCTACTCTATTGATGGTGGTAAAGATGTGGGGGCAGACGCGGTGTGATCAGGACCTCCAATGGCGCCGCCTTGGTCAGTACCAACCCCAGCCCTTCCCCCATGTCCACCGGCGCACCCCCCGGCGTGTCTAGCTCGAATTCATGGACGAGTCGAGTCAGCATCAGCTGCATCATCTGCAGGGCGAGGTGGATCCCAGGACACATCCGGCGGCCGGAGCCGAAAGGCAGGTATCCGAACTGCTTGCCCCTAAAGTCCATTCCCGCCGCCTCCCCGCCGGCGAGGAACCTCTCCGGACGGAACTCCTCTAGGTCTGGTCCCCACACCTGCGGGTCACGGTGCAGCTTCCACATGTTGGTCAGGAGGCGGGTGCCCGAGGGGACGTGGTAGCCACCGACCCGACAGTCAGCGGTGGCCTCGTGGGGCGCAGACAACGGTGCGACCGGGTAGAGGCGCATCGTCTCCTTCAGGACCGCTTGCAGGTAGACCAGGTTGGGGATGTCCTTCTCCTCCGCGTTGCGGGTATTACCGACGTGAAGGTCGATCTCGTGGCGGACCTTATCAAGCACCGGGCGGTGGTTCAGCAGCAGGGCCAGAGCCCATGTCATGGTGATCCCCGATGTATCCATACCACCAACGACCACAGCCTGTACGACAGGAAGATGGAATCAAAACTTAATTCGTGACAACTGGCGCTAATTAGTAGTAGTTCTTGCAAACGTTTTAATAGAAAAAGGTTAATCAGAGAAGAGAGAGTTGATGTAAAAATTAAGAGATCGATGGATCGAGAAGTTCGTACTTTACCAGGACAGTCGCTTTCATAGCGGTGTCGGGATCCAAACCAGCGAGGTCAACGCCGCAGAAGCTCGACAGCATCACATCGATGAAGTCCTGCTCGCCCGGCCTTACCGGACTTGTCTCTTCTCTTCTGCCGGTGTTGCTCGATCCAGGTGACGAGCACGGCCTCCAGGTCCTTGGAGGTCCTCTTCATGGCCCTTATGTACTCCTGCAGGTCCAACCACTCCAGCCACGGGACTGCGTCGGAGGGGACGAACATGCCCATCAGATACAGCAGCTCGTTAATAGCCTCTGGAACCGCCGCATCTCCTCCCCCCCTCCCCGCCGCCGCCGAAGTACCGTTTCCACAACCATATTGACGACGACGTTGAAGGTGGTGTCCATGAACCACTGCCCCATGTCGACCACCTTCGCCCGGCCGCCGCCGTCCTCGAACAGCTGGTGAAGCTCGCTCATGCGCATGTCCACCTCCGTCGCCCGGAAATGCCGGAGCTTCTCCAGCCGCGTGGGGGACAGGAGCTCCACGTTGGCGACCTTCCTCATCTCGCGCCAGCGGGGCCCGTAGGGGGCGACTGGCATCAAGGCGTGGTCGTAGCCCAAGTGCTTGCCGACGGCGCTCCTGGGCCGGGAGGCGAAGTCCCTGTCGCAGGTGGTGAAGCAGTCCCTGGCCGTCTCCTGGCTGCTGATCACCAGCGTCCGGTGGACGCCCAGCCGAAGCATGAAGATGGGGCCGTACTTGTCGGCCATGCGGCCGAGCGTGCGTGCCGCGACCTCCTTCCCTCCGAGCAGTGGGAGGTGACCGACAACCGGCCACGCCCCCGCGGGCACCGGCGGCAGCCTGAGTACCACCTGATCACCTTTCTTGCCGCTAGCTTGGCCCCCTGCAGCGAGCCAAGAGCTCCCGGCGAGGAACGCCAAGGCGAGCAAGCCCAAGAGACACATGCATGTGAGGAGGACATCCATAGCGGCTGCGGCTGTCCGTGGAAAAGAGTGATATGTTCATAATTTATAAGAAAATAGTTTAGTAACATCATTTGGTAACACATTAAAATAACACATCAATTAAATTACATCACAAGTTTATTATTTATGATGTGTTTTTAATTTTTTTATTTTAATTATTGATGTGACACAATTTTAACGGTGATCTTACCAAATTATGTTATCAAATTGTATTACAAAACTGTTTCTTAATTTATAAAGCTTTTTTAAATCAACGTAATTATATAGTCTACTTGATAATTAAAAATAAATAATGTCAAACTTCAAGTGACGGAAATGATAGAGTGGACGTAAAGTGTTTAAGGAGATATATAGTTTTAAAAAATCACATAAAATTTGATACACTTTCTCAATGCATATTATTTTTTTTCTATAGATAATGTGGAGGTGGAAATTTAAGTTGGATTTAACCACGGAATCACTCTTTGTCTACGTGTCATAAATTACATGAAAACAAATATGTAATAGTAATCTTGGTGCACATCAAAGTGTGGAGCAGTTGATAAAATGGGGCATACATCTCTTTTATCCCATCACAATAATTGCGTACATTATAGTAGTACGCCTAATTATTGACATAGGGACCAAGGTCCCAGAAAGAAAGACTCCTCACACATGAAATAATCTTTGAAAGTCTTGTTATTTAGTCACATGACTCCATTAGATTTTTAAATTTTTATTAAATAGTTTAATTTTTTTTATTAAGTTAATTTTGATTGAATTTTTTTTAAAAGAACTGACTTCATTGAACTATAAATAAACTCTATAGATGTACTTTTATTTTTAGAATAATTTTATTGAATAAAATTTCTAAATCTATCACTGTATTGCACTAATAATATATACTCGTTACTGTTAATAATCACAGTTTATAATATATAGATTTTTTTTATTCGCGGTGGACACTCCACGTACTCATGGCACAGATATTGCAGACACAATTATTACATAAGGACAAAGAACTCAAAAAGAAAGATTCTAACACAAAATAATCTTTGAACAGAGTCTTGTTATTTTCAATCCTACAAGAGGAGACATTTGTTATCAAAAGAAAGGGAAAAAATGGAGATGTGAGCTCGCTAAACAGAGCCTACAAGGATCTACTACACATCCCATCGGTAAATATATGTTAATGAAAAATAGTTTAATAATATTATTATTGTTAACATATTAATTAAAATATACCACAACCTTATATTTATGAAGGGTCCTTAACTTTCTTACTTCAATTAATGATGTGGCACAGTTTTAATGGTGATGTTATTTTAATATGTTATTAAATAGTGTTACAAAATTATTTCTCTATGCCAATACTAATTATCTGTTAGTAATCACAGTTCTAGCAAGTTCCAAGTTATATTTTTTTAGACTAAAAAAATTGAAGATCAAACAAAGTTATCAATTAAGAGAGTCGACATCGAGTCTTCTTCTCAAGCCGTCGAACGACCGACGACGTTCGACTGTGGAGATGTAGCAAACTCGTTGAGCCAATGCTTACACAGAGACGCCATGCATGTATCAAGGGGCCAAAAAAAATTATCTTAATTAGGCAGTCACTCTATGATGTTTAAGTCAATGAATTAGAGTTGAGTAGAAGTAAAAAAGAGTGGAAGATAGCGACTCAAAATCGTTCTCAACTAAATTCTAATGAAACAAAAGTATAAGATTAATTATCTGCATTAGAAGACAGTTGAGTTTAAAAAGACGCCACGTTTGGAATCGGTGGACAATATGGGTAGAGAGTGGGGGTAAGTTAGAAGGCGACGTGGCTTCTTTGAATCTTGATAGAGAACCATGTCCATCATATGGCAGTACAATGATGCCCAAGATTAGGAGAAGTCTTTCTCAAGTATGGCCCCTCTACCACCCTGATTGCAAGGTAATTATGAGTTAATTTGTAGCCTCTTTTTGTCCTTGCCTACCCCATCACCCATTGCCGAGATAAATTGTTGTCATCATAATAAGGTGAGTCCGAGCCTCTTCCTTTACAATTGTGGTTTGAGAAGTGTTGCGGGTCGTTCGGACGCGAGATTTGTCTAGACGTTCGAGTTGGCGCTATCTTATTGGACAGTGCCCCTGTTGCGGGTCCCACGCAATAGGATCTTGTTACCCAATAGAGCAGTACCAACTCGGACGTCTGGACAAATTATTTACCCAGACACTTGAACATTAAGCATTTTTCTTGTGACTTTGCTCGGGTCGAGGATTACTTTGAGCTGCACATCATGATTGTTTGTTGTCATTTAGAAATTCTCCGTGGGCGCGGGACGCCAATCTTAGATAAAAATCATCTTGCCAAAAGGAATAATCTTTCCGAAAAAACCTTTAACAAATATTAGAAATATGAAGAGAAACTGATGAAATCAAAAATCAAATAGAAACCTGAGAAATCTAACGAAACAAAAGATCTTCCGAAGAGAAATAATCAAATCGAGCAGAAATTCGTGAAATATAATGAAAGAGAAATCCGAGAAATCTAGTGCAATAAAAAGAACGAAGAGAAGTTTTAGAAGAAAAATACTTAGTGTTGCACTTGCATCTTCCATTGGTCCACTTAGAATGGACCAATGAATGATGACGCGTCCCACACGTCATTTTATAAGTCTAATATAAATATTTATAAATTTAATTCAAATATTTATGAACCAACTCAATTTTTCATGAGTCCACTTGCCTTGAATTTGAAGTCACAAAAGTTGATATCCACTAGCTTTTTGAGTTATTTTAGTTTTTGAAAAAATATATTCCAAACGGTGCCTAAATATTCCTCACATTAAAACTGCCATGAAATCAGAAATTCCTGAACAGAAATATGAGAAATCTTGAACTATGCTCCCTGGATTGGGTTGATAGCGGGCCCGGGCTCCCGATCACGAATCCGGGCCCATTAGCACTTCTCAATGTGTTTATAGTGCACTGTTAGATTACTTTAGATTATAAGGTTCGGATTCTAAATGTTAAACTTGTAGTTAGTATAAGTGAAAACACAAGTCATTTCATCCTAGATTAATCACACACAAAAAGAAAAAAACAAAGTTCTCTTCCCAGTTAGATTACTTCTCTTTGATGATTGCAAAACTAATCCTTCTACAATTTAAAGGACTAATATGTATTGATGTTACAAATTGAATTATGTTTGTACAAACAAATTGGAGAAATATTTATAGCACTTTCTCAATGTGTTTATAGTGCACTTGTTGGCCTTCTCATTCGATGGGCAAAACGTGCCAATAGCACAATAGCTAATGAGAGAGACTCAAAGATGTAATAGAAATCAGGGTTGCAAACAAATTAATAAACTCAACCAATAGTTCAGAGCTTGATTCGATGAAAACTCAGCTCGACTAATTATTAGATTAATAAGTCGAGTTTGAATAAAAAAATAAACTCAATTCATAAACTTGTTAAGATAGTCGATAGCATACATGTTAATATACTTGAATTTTTATAATAAATATGATAATATAAATATGCTTATTTATTGTATAGATTTCTTATTAAAGTATGAAATACTTATGAGGACTTACGTGTAAAAGATTAAATATCAGTGTGTATATACACAAATCACGTGAGTATATACACAAAATTTGGTTTTAATTAAATCATGTAAATAGGGATATGAACATGAAATTTAGTTTTTTAAGGTTTTTATACATCGCTAGTCACATTCTTCCTCCGGCGTAGGTGCACCCGATCAATGGCCCCAACCCAACTCGAGTCACTGGCAACTATCGCGGACCCCCCGCTGGTGCCAGATGGAACTCCTAGTGGCTGTTGTGTCACCCCAGACAGTGCAGACACCCCCCGAGTTGCAGCATTGTGGATGCAATTCCAACGATGCCTAACACCATCTGAGGTGTCCGCGATGGCGATCTCCGGTTGCCCCACCTCCTGCACCCGCCGCCCACCCCACCTCACCCCCTGCACCTGTCGTGGCTTACGTAGTGTTATACCACATAGTCCCATATCTGATGTGGGAGTTTCTATTGTTGTATTTTGTATATTTTGATGATCACAAAACACTAATGTTGCGTACGTTAATTAAAAAGCTCACAAAACACCAATTGTTATTCATGTTGATAAGATCACAAAGTACTAATGTTATCATGTGATGACCCAAGTAATTAATTTGTTATATTAATTTGATGGCATAATTTGTGTGTTAACTGTGTAGCAAAATAGGCCCAATTCATCTTGACAAGTGGACATTATAAAGGCCTAAGACTAGGATAAAACATAAGCGAAAGAGAATGTATAAAATGACTAAAATTGCACTTCAGTCAACCGTTGTCTGTATTTCAGTCGACCAAACCTCCTAGAGAATCCAAGACGTTCAAAGACTAGAGTTCGGTCAACTGAACTCAAAAGTTCAATCAACGTATGTACAATGTCAGGACATTCAAAATACAAGTGTTGAAGAATGATCGACTGAACTAGGAAAAACGATCGACCAATTCCAGGGTAAATTTTTCTAAAAAGAGTCTTACGAGTGACTCCTTCCAAACTTGGAGAGAGACCTTTTGTGACTATAAATACAACTTGATTCATATTTTGGGAGAGTTCTCCATCCCCCCAAAAGATTGTCTCGTGTCCTAGAGTTCAAGAGAGGGGCTGTGTTGCCCTAGAGAGGATCTGCTGAATCCTTGAACTTACAGAAGCTTGAAGAACGAGTCTTCATCGTCCAGAAACATTTCAAACGTTCCAAGGAGTTGATCTTCATCAGAAAGATGTGGGATTGGGTGATCAGATCATAGTTTTTCACCTGGAAAGTTCTACATCAGCTTGTACATCTAGTTGACGTCATTGAACAGAGACGATCACATCATCCGATCATTGTGATAGGGGGAACCTATTCTCAACTGTTTATTTTGTTGTTTCCCTTGTCAGTGTAATCATTGTTCATGTTTAAACTTGAGAGAACTTGTGTGTGTGCTCAGCTTATGAGCACTGTGTGGGTTATCTCGACCCCTGACACAAGATGGGGTTGGTGTTGTCTCTGGAAATAACAGTGTGTGTATGGAGGGATTTATCGACTTGTACCCAACAAACAAGTTAGGAAGAATCTTCATGGGGGTGTGGGATAGTGGACATAGACGCACACGTAGTGTTTTCGAACCACTCTAAAATCCTACGCATGCATAGGATAGCCGACAACACGTGGTTTCACCTTTGTTGATATTGCTTCCACAATGTCAATGTGCTTGTCTAGTTAGCTCAAATATGTCATAGGCAAAAAAAAATTTAATTGGGCATAGCAATTCACACCTTCCCTCTTGCTCCATCAACTAATCATATTTCACTCCATCTATCCTAGACTTAGCGTTTATAAAAGGACCCCTCAACCCTAATGCTTAAGTTTTTCAGGCTCTTGAGTTTGAAATTGAGCTCGTTTAAATAAATGAGTTTCTTAAAAAACCTTGTTCAAACATTACAATTTTTAATGTGCTGAGTTCAAATACAAGTTGCAAATACTCATCAAGCATGAAGTTGAGTTTAAGTTTGTCAAAGAAATGTTCAAGTTGAGTTTTAGCAGAGTGCTACTTGAGCTTGGATCATTTGTAGCTCTAATAGAAGTGCATTAAAAAAGTATAATAAATATTTCTCAATATTGGCATAACAATTAAGAGCACTTTTTATAACTCTATTAGATAGTGAAGCTACATATATTAATATGTATCTTAGAATGGCATCCGTGTAAGTTTTCATGCAAAGGGGGTTAATTCTTGCAACTATATATCCTTAATTTGAATTTTTTAATGTAGCAATGTTTATTTGTAGAACTGGATTATTAAAAAATAACTAAATTAAACATCCAAAAGAATATATAAATTAAAATAAAATTCAATAAGAAAAAGAAGTTAATGAACTTAAATAATGATCTATAGCATGGTTTTTGGGCCAAAATTAAGTAAAGAATAATAAAATAATAGGATATTAATATTTCATTCATAATGTCAATTATCTATTTAGATAAATTAGGTTAAATTAGTTAAAATACATTAGATAATGATGAAAATCAGTACGTAAGATCTATCCTAATTAACTTGGAAGTAAGTTTCCAACCCAATCCAACTCTAATTGAGCTTGAAAGGTTAAGAGATAGATATAAACATGGAGAGTTAAAATTGTATTGAGAAATAAAAATTTAACCCAAATCCCCTCATGGCCAACTCTATTCTGTTCAGAGATTCTCTAGGACATGAAGGGAAGGTCATAGGAGGAGAAATTCATGGAGAGGAAGAGCACACAGTGTTCTTCAACTAATTCTTCTCGTTTTGCCCTAATTTCATAAATTCATCTAAAGATGGATATTCTCTCAAACAAAAATCTAATTAAATTTCTCCATAAGTTGATCTTGATGTCAGAAACACAATCCACATATTTGACCCAATTTTTATCATCCATACAATGAGTATTTTGCATCTAAAATTCAACATGATTATGTTATCACAAGCCTATTGATTCATGTTAAATCTTGTTAAATCTATGTTCTCATGTCAAATTTCTTGTTTCTACATGTTCCTAAACATGTTAGCATTGATTTAAAATCAGTTTGGTGATTTTTGATACAATATACTTCGAAATTTAAGTGTTTCTTTGCCCATGTGTCACGAATAGATTTTCTACGTTTGAATGTGGTGGCCTTGGTGATCACTTCCGAATGCGATGGCGTGATACGCTACATTATGATTGCGGCCCATGACGTCAGCACGATCACTTAACCAGAACGCATCGCACACCTAGACCGCATTCTTAACGTGACAACTTATCCAGTCACGTTCTGACTGACGGTCCAAAAACCTGCCATACCCGTGAACAATGCACTTTGACTTGGATTTAAGGCTTGTAAATAATCCCGTACCCTATCTAAAATTGATGTATGGTAAATTGACATGTTTAATTAAGTTATAATGATTCTTAATCAAATGACCTTCTCATACTATCTTGATTATAACTTGTGCTCATCTCATATATCTATCCAATAAAGTCTTAACTTGGGTCATCACCATATGATGATTATAAAATAATTAATGTGGACATAAAAGTAATTAAAATGTTTAACACGAAGGACATGAAATAACAAGGGTTTATATACACGACATGTACTCATTCTCTATCGTTGTTTAGAGCACTATTACCACCGCTTCGTTGTTCTAGAAGTCATCTAAGACGTCGAGTAAACGTTTCGACACCCTCTTGACGTTATGAGAACCCTCTATCGAGTATTCCTCCTGCAAGACTAGAATTCTTTCGCCAAGGACTCCATAAGACTCCATGAGTCTGAAATTTCGCTAGGACATAGAGCAAGTTGTACCCTTAACACCTATACATCCCATGGGATCATGTTGGACGTGTACGACATGATCCAACCAGCCTGAAATGTCTCTTTGTGAACGAGCCCACTCCATAGTCCGCATTTATATCGTAGTATACTTGCAAACCGCATTCTCTCAGCTTGTCGCCCTATCCTTGGATCGTGCTCTTAAAGCATCCAGTGTGTAGCCCACGTTCTCTACCAGACTGCCAGTACCTGAGTGTACTATTTGCAGTAGCTACTATCATAATTTTCTTTCCTACTATTTCATGTGCGTGATCTCATATGTTTCTAGTTAATGCAGAAACTCTCATCTAATCATTTCTCTCTCATCTATCCTCTTTCTCTCAAATTCTCGTTTATTCATCCACTCTTCTCATCTTTTTCTTGGTACTCTATATGGTCATTAACTAATTGTCTAGATAATAAAAATAACCAATGCTTGACAATATTAAAGGGTCTGATTTGGTTCTAAGAGGAGTGTCCAAAAATGCTATTTGTCTGCGGGAGTTAATTGACCAGAGTGTCTGACATTACACCCAAGTGCTATACTATCTCGATTAATCTACAATAATCAACTCATACAATTTACTAGACATGCTATTACTTGACTTGACTGTACTATTTGCTCCAATGGGTATTTACTCATGATATGGCCAATTCTCTCTCTTGCTATACATGTTACCAGTTATTGCTCTATACCATTTTGCTCGATATCATCATGCTCTTGCTCTATAGCATGACTCACCATGTATCTTGTAGTTACTTTGCTTATTAACATGTTAATTACTTAAAGCATTATCTGATTTATGAGATATAAGTCCTATTAAGCATTCGCTCATCAAGTACTTCTTAATATTTTTCAAGTAAGTCGATTGACGTTACACACAACAATGGGGATGGACAAAAGTGATGAGCGATCTAACGTCAACTTAGTGGAATTACCATAGCGTCATAGTATAGTAGAGTCTAGTTAATTTGTTTTTAGCTTCTTTCTAATATAAAGTGTCATGATGGATTCTATGTAATGGCTCTGCATTAATGATTGTAATAGATTTAGTGATCTAATTATCAATAAAATAAAAAATTTGTGTTATCCAATTGTTATCTTAATTGCTCTGACTTACACGATTGATTGATATATTATGTGTCTGCTCACGTTCTCAATTTATTCTACTCTTAAATTGAGGACATGACAGTTTTAATCTTCAACAACAATCTTGAATTTATCCTAGAAGGTTGACCGCTTACGGCAAATTTTAATCAAACATGTACACATGGGTCATGGTTTGGTAATGTGCACCTTAAGGTGACATAATGGACTGGTGCTATACACTCACGGCAGTCTTTCTAGGAGATGCACTTGTTATCCGGCGCGGCCGGGTATTAAGCCTTTCTCGTCTTCTGGATCCTGGAGACCTTGCGTTACAGATAGAGACAAGTCCCATCTTTGCTTTTGGGGACAACACTGTCCAATTAAACACTACTGCCTTTTTTGTTGATTTGACTGCAAAAAGAACAATATTTACGTACCTATCAGAAGATTTTGAAATGAATACCCAGAGCACAAAACAATAGTATTCTTTCTTTTTTCCCTTTTTCAAGAGGAAACTTCCAAGTTTGCTCAATTCTAAGGCATGAGGAATGAGAAGAACAAGCAACCTATTCCCAAAGAGAAAGGCTTATTGCACTTGTCTATTGCACTTTAAGTGCAATGTGACTAGACAATAGCTCATGTGGCACCTCTCACATGAGGGGTGATAAAGTGGCAATCCATATGTTGGATGCCACGTGGACTTGTTGCCTAGTTATGTGCAAGTGCAATAAGTCTTTCTCATTCCCAAAACAAAATGTCAGAGAGATCAGTAAAGAACAATGAAGATGAGAAGTGTATGGTGTTCTTCAACTAGAAAGGCTCAAAAGTGAAATTTATCAGGACAGAATACTTTGCCAAACTTCTGAGCATAACAGGTTTAAGTTCCAAATATGATCAGCCTTTAAGCAAGTAAATTGAATTGAAGCACCAAGTTGTGGGAATCTGAATGCTAATATGAACTACTGCAAAGTAAGGCAACTGTATATTGTCCAAGCTGCAAAGTAAGGTAATCTTGATGGATGACACGCACAAATAGAGAAATGGTTCAAACTGAGATAGTCTGTTTATTCAAATGAGCTAAGTAAAGCAACAAAGCAAACTGAATGAACATTTCTTTAAATACAGTAGCAACATGAACAGAAGATGCAAAAACCAGAAAGAATAACTGTATATTGTGAGCATATAATCTCTAATCAGTTCCCAAGTCAATGGCAGCAGTCTTAAGATTGGAACCCTAACAAAGCAAACAAGTACATTACTCAGTCCTTAATGAGCCTCTTCTTCCATCAATATGGAGCCCTTGCACATCACTAAAAGCTCTGTGATCCAGATTGGCTCCTTGACAATTCCCAAGCCAAGGAAGTTGCTAATATTCTTGACAGGGAATGCGCGACTTCTTCGGAACTCGGTCGACTCCCTGGATCCTTCTTCAGACATTCAGCAATCAACTTTGCCATAACCAAGGCTAAATCCAAAGGACATTCCCCTTCAAGCAGGGGATCCATGAAGCTCCCAAGTTTGTCAGTTGGATCTTCTTTGCTGATCAGGGAAACCAGTTGCTCCATCAAGAGCAAGTCTCCTTCTTTAAGGGTAGCAACAGCCTCCCTCCCAGTGAAGAGCTCCATCATCACAACCCCAAGTGCATACACATCAAGCTTTGGGGAGATCAACCCATGCTCAAGGTACTCTGGTGCCATGTAACCCACAGTCCCAACAATGTGCCTGGTCAACACAAACTCCCCTTCTCTTCCTTCAGCTGGCCTTGCAAGGCTGAAATTAGCAATCTTGGCCCTGAGTTCCCCATCCAAGAGGATGTTGCTGCTTCTGATGTCTTTGTGGACATAGGGAGGATCAGCATAGCTGTGAAGGTAGTGAAGCCCATTGGCCACATCCAAAGCAATCTGCAACCTCTGAATCCAGCTCAAAACCTTGGAATCACCATGTCCACCATGAATCCAATTGCTCAGGGAGCCATTCTCCATGTACTCATAGACAAGATACCAAGTACCCTCATTGAAGCTGACCCCTGAGAGCCCGATCAGGTTGACATGGTTTATCTTCTTGAGTATGCTGATCTCCTCAGAAACATCTCTATTCATCTTCTTCACAGCGGCGGCATCGCCGTTGAGCATGGCGCGGTAGACCGACCCTTCAATCCTGCATTCAGCGCCGAAATCCTGCGTCGCCAGCCGCAATTCCCCAAATTTGTACACTTTAAGGGCCGGCACGATGTCGGAGATGCCGGAGAGGACGTCGTCCGTCAAACCCCCTTTGTTCTTCTCATCTGAGCTCTTGTAGACCTCGGAAGCATCGGTGATGGCCGCCGCCGCCTCCGGGTCGTCCCTCTTCCTCTTCCTCCGGTAGAGCACACAGAAGATGCCCAGAGAGACGATTAGCACACAAGCGGCAGCTGCAACCCCAATTCCCACATACAGCCCCGTGCGGTTGGAGCCTCCGCCGCTTGGCGCTGAGGGCGGCGGGGGCGGCGGCGGAGGCGGAGGGGGAGGGTTTGAGAGCTGAGAGGCGTTGAGCTCGTTCCTCAGAGGAACAAGAAGCGTGGTGTTGGGGTAGATGTTGGGGCTGTCGGAGGGGAGCTCGTTGGCGTCGAGGGTGTCTTGTGTGTCCACCCCGAACACCGAGCTTATGCTATTAATAAAGTTCCCTTCGTCCACCACATAGCTCAGAAGATACCCCACGCCATTACTGCTCTGGTTCCTGGTCGGGCAGGCGCACCTGAGAGGGACCGTGATGTTGATACCGGCAAAGAGGAACCCATTGGCGGACGGCGGGTTCTGGTCCTGCAGGGCCTGGCAGGTGGACAGCCCCTGGAACCTGGTGTTCGCGATGGTCATGTATGTCTCATCGCGCTGAACTAGATAAGGGGAGGAGGCGGCCTGGTAGAACGCACCTGAGCAGGAACAGTTTACGGGAACAAACACCTTCCTGCCCGCCGGAAAGACCGCGCCTTGGTCGACGCCGTTGGCCCGCGCGACCTGGGAAGGCTCGGCACCCAAGAGGGAGGCGACGGCGGAGACGGACTGGTACCCGGGTTGCGCGTTGAAGGTGAGGTAGGCTGGGCAGGACCTGGCTGCGCCATTGCAGAAGTAGCCGAGGCCGGAGGAGGAGTTGTGCTGGTTGTTGCAGTCGGTGGTGAACAGCCCGATGTAGGGCTGCTGAGACCGCACCAGGGAAGGAGGGAAAGAGGCGGCGAACCAGAAGCAGAGGACAAGCAGGAGGCGGAAAGCAGGGAAACCCATGTGGGGAGTGGTCGTCTGGATCGGAAGAGGAGGGTAGAAACCATTAATATTGTATCTGTGCCCTGCAGGGGACGATGGCGACGGGACTGGTTGGTCTCCATTTGAAAATTGCAGAGGGAAAGATTCCAGCTTTGAGAAGTCGTCGTCCTGCTCATGTTGCTTCCAGTGTTGGTGTTTGCATTGGCGGCTGGCAAGCAGTTGGGTCAACGCGGAAGCTGGTTGGAAAATTCATGGGTGTGGAGGTGGGGAGAAGAATCCGGCGATGGAGGAACGGGCTAGGTGTTTCGTGGAGACCGGAGGCGGCGGACCCCCCCCTTTTGTCCAAACCACGTAGCAAAGTAGAAATTGGGATGCTGCAGGTTGTATTTTCTTTGTACTTAATATCCTTTTTTTTCTCTCGACTCATAATTGATCTTTTCACGTGAATCGATCATACTGTATTTTATATGGTATTGTACGATATTATATCATATCGCTAAGATCCGATAGAAAAGATTCATATTTGATTTTTTTTATATGACTTGATCAATATATAAAATAAATAAATAAAATATAAAAACATCGTATTGAGAGATTGAAAATTATAAAAAAACTTTATTTAATTATTCAAGCCACTCCAACACAATTATCTGGTACTGTGATCTACGCCGTCCTCGGTATACAAAGTGGATGTCAATTAAAATTCATATTCTCTATCTATACGAAATTTATATCTCTCCATCACCAAAACAATTTTGTGAAGGAAGGGTCTTCTTCATATCAGACATTCACAATAAAATTATTAATAGAGATCTTGTAATTAAGTTGGAGAACTAATATGATATCATGCAAAGACTTCAATTCTCATTGGAGATGAGTCCATCAAATTTTTCGACGATCAATATCCATGTCGAGAAATTTATTGGATTCGATGGACTGCATGCTAAACCATATAGATTCATAATGTAGTACTATTATATTGACTAGATAGTATTATATCATACTGCAAACGGTCTGAGTCGGTCAGCATCACCTCCACTACCACCACCACCACTAACTTCATTGCGATCATTATATAATATTATGATATGACCGATGTATTCTCTTAGGTCAACATTAAAAGTCTGAAAACATAAACAAAATGGTAACATCTTAAAATTTATAATAAAATATTAATATTACACTAAGAAATTGAAAGAGATAATAAATTATATGTAAGACATGACCACTTATATAAAACATAATTATCTTTACTTTTATATTATTTTTATATTATTAATATAATTTTAGTACTATCTTTAATTGTGTGTATTTCGATGGGACAACATCCAATTCCAAAAATAAATCAAATCTGAAGTCACTATCATTACCAGAAAAATATGTTGATTTTAAATATATAAATATAAAAATTATTGATATATAGATATCGAGATTAAGTCGACCAAATAATTTTTGAGATAATTTTATTAGACGAAAAAATAATTTAAAAAATTAAACTAAAATCACTATAATTTGTATCATCTCTTAATTAGTTTATGTTTAAAATGTTTTATCTCAATTAAACATAATTTAGACTCCTTAGATATATTAGATGTGAGGGGGGGAAGGAAAAAAAATAGTTCTCAATAGGCTACCGCGGACTAGACTGTGTCGTTCCACGGCATGTTATGACGGCACACCCGAGTCACCCCAATTGATCAGGTGACCAACGAGCCATGGCACAGTGCGGTATGACCGTACCGCCACGGTACATGGCCAACCGTGTCTTAACTAATATTTTTTTTAACAATTGACTTCATTTTTATTTCAAGATACACCTACTCAAGAAATGTGTACCTCAATCTTAAAAGAGATAAATAAATAATATACTATTATAGAATGAAACAGTTTTACAACTTGCCAAAAGAAAAGGAATTAAATAGTTTTACAACATAGTCTAACATACTAACACTTGAATGGTCTACCCAAAAAAATATGGGTGGGTATTAAGCTTATGCAGGCCTCTCGTAAAGATTGAGTCGGTCTTGCACATATCTCCCACGCATACATAAATCCATCTCATTCCTTAGTACCAACTTAGGTAAGATGCAAAAATTTTATCTAATAAAATCACTCGAGCTATTTTTTTAATACTCACGAGGACACCAATTACAATTATATATAGGAAGATATAGTGACCGAGATAGTAATCCATTTTAATGACTTGGACTGACCTTGCAAATTAAAATGGGATCAAACTTGAATGGACGAACTCATACCCAATGGAACTTCCTGAACTTATTGGATTAAGTGAATAAATGGGTTATATAAGAGATTAAAGAGCAACCATATGGTGCATCTCTCTCCCCCCCCCCCCTAAGCCCACATCGATCTCAGTTCATGTAGCTCAATGCACACTGCAAGATAGTGAAAGTTTATGGATAATCTCTCAATGCTTAAAAGTTAATAAGGGTTTACCCTATACATGGATAATCCCAAATGTCACTTGATCTAGCTCAATAGGCCTTGCAAGACACTGACCCTCTTTGATAACTAAATTGGATAGTCTTATATAAGAAAACTCTTTTTTTTGTCCCTTTTGATAGTTTTGGATCAAATAACCTAAGATAACGAAACTAAAGACTTACCTCGGGTCAAAAAATTTGTCTGTTAAAGATTTTCTTATCAGAGTTATCAAATGGTCTGCACCTATTGGGCCCGCCTTCCTTTACTGGGCCCACATGTCTGACCTATGAAATGGTCTATCTGCACCTATTGGGCCCGCTTTCCTTTACTGGGCCGGTAGGGCTGACCTATGAAATGGTCTGCGCCTCTTGGGCCGGGCTTAGCTTAAGTCTTGGGTCCCATTTTTCCATTTAAGATATCTCTCTATCTTATTTACATTTATACAAGTTCACTTTAATGTACACAAATCCGAATTCATGCCACCAAAATTGGCTCTTGACTCCATAAAAAGCTCAATTAATCAACAAGAAGATGATTATACAGGACAAATCATTTGTAAACAACTAATCAATTTACTTAGCGCGCTCGATCAAGGTTCTACTTGAAAATAGAATAAGACATCGTTTGGGAGAATATTTTTGGAGGAGATTTTGGGTCCAAAATTTTTGACATGATCTGTAGCGTTTCCAAGCACACTTGCGCGACAGTGGCTTGGGTGTGGGTGGGATTTTGGGTGGAGGAGAGATATAGAGAGAAAGATATATTTCTCTCTCCTCAATTCAAAAGCGGGTCTCTAACCTCTTTTATAGATTTTGGAAATGAGAGTAATGGCAGGATTTGAAGATGATGAAAAAAAAAGAGGTTTTTTTTTTTGTCTTCTTCGTCTTTCGCGTGGGTGCACGGGGGATGAGGAACCTGCACGAAAGTCACGTAGAACGATGTCAAAAGCGGGGCTCCATCGGTAATTTTTGTAAAATCAGTGTTTGCCAATTTTTATTTTTTTTAACAGCATTGTCAAACGGCGCCTAATATGAGAAACTTGAGTTAACCCGACCCAAATCCTATGAACTTTTTATATACCAACTCAAACCCTATAAACAAAAAAAAGAAGGTTGCCAAAGTACATGATCTGCTGGAATTTTTAATGAAAATTATCAATTAGTTAATTTTCTAGACATTTCTTTCAATGCATCAAGAGGCTAGACATGGAAATATTCAAGATTTTAGACAACAATCATAATTATTGCTCTTTCTAGATGACCACTACTGGTGCATGTTCCTGGATGCTTGTGTCTGAAAAGACGAGAGATATTCTCCTCTGTGTCCTGCGGCGATCTGGTAGTGATGCACCACCAATTTGATATCCCTACCCAATTCAAAAGCTTAAAAGGAGAGGTTCGATTCTTGTAATCTTTGTTTCCCTTGATATTTTTTTAAGAGAATAAGAAGCTGTCATTATTCATTGGATTTATATATCTTGGTAGGTTATCTTATACGTTTATATGTATATCATTAATTTTCATTAATTATCAAAGTATTTGTTGATAGCATGTACACCCCTCAAAATAGCCCACTTTTAACGTTATACCGTTCTAACCATCATATTAACCACTTAATAATATGTGAAATGTCAATACACCCCCCAAAAGATATATATTGTCTTCATTTGAGATTTTATCTATTTAATGAAAAAAAAAAGATGAAGACTCTCTTAAGAGAAGAGGAATGAGTTTTATTTATAAACGTACACTTAATTTTCTTTAATATAAGACTAAATTATATCTCTACACTACTATATTTTTAACATATGAAACAACTTAGTTATATTCATATATGTCCTCGTGGTTAGCTGTTGTCCATAATATTTTTAGACAGAAATAGTATACGAAGAATAATTCAATGATTAAAATTCTCCATATATATTTTAGTGCTTCGGTCCGTCTAACTCATTAAAAAGAAAGGGTCAAATTAATTAAGAGTCCCTATCAAATATTTGATTTATTTTTTAGTCCCTGACAGAGTTGTAATTTATTACAGGAAGTGTTATTCTATGTTACAGTATATGTTAAATCCTATTACAACAAAGATTTTGTTACAGTCAAAGACTCCTAATTAATTTACCCAAAAAAAATCTACATGATAATAACCTGCACCTGCAACTGCTACATAGCCCCAAAGTAGCTTCCTTCTAGCTGCTCTTGCCCACCTTGCACAACTCGGCAAACCCATTTCAAAGGGCAGCAAGACCATGCAAGCAACAAGACATGACCTAATTGCATCCCCGTGGGTTCGATCTTTCCCTTTGCAAAAGCAACAAGACATGACCTAATTGCATCCCCCATGGTTAATGTCTGGTGAGGACGGCAGGCATGGCCCTGCCTTGCGAAACTTGGAGTACAGTACCTTTCCGTAAGAACAAAGAGGATGCCATTATAAAAGGACAGACAGAGATTTCAAAGACGGCAGGCTTTGTTGATATATGTGTAGATATTACGAAGGTCAAGGATAGAAACACAGGAAGCTTCTAAAGGATAAGAACCCTAACCCTACGTTAGAGTTTTTGGACGACGTCGTTGGCCAAAGTAGCTAGTACTCCAGCCAATCACAGTAACCTTCCAGATGAACCAGCTGGAAAAGTCTGCTGTGAAATCCTTGTTCATATATAGGTTTCTAGCTGGTCGAACATGGGTCAAAATTGCTGAGAGCTTCACGTGAATGCAAGGATTGCAGGTAGACGATGGTGTGAACTTGGGATGAAACGTTGACCAGGAGGTCCAGGACTGTGAAAACCGGATGATCTCCAAAATTTGAAGTCAATTAGTATATACCTTCTTTTTTATCGATCTTTGTCACCCCCACGTACCCATTTAACATATGAGAAACACTTGGACCAGTCTTGCCGGGCATTTACCCCTCTACTTGTTTCAGACACGAATGAGATAGAACTCGCAACCATCAATATATATGTTATGGGACTCATCTCCTCATCTTCTTATGTATCGAAATAAATAAAAGATGGCATCGTAGATGATCAACAAACTCTACTCTCCTTTACAAATTTTAATGGTCACTCGTTGCCTCTCATGATTGATTAGGTCTCCATGAAATGTCCACGTCATAATATATATATACGGTGTTCAATAATATGTGTGTATATAACTTGGGCCAATTTGAAGGTATCAAACTTAGAATTTGAAGGTATTCGCAAGGGTCCTTCAAAGTCGATTGCCCTTATGCATGCATAAATCTCTCTCTCTCTCTCTCTCTCTCTCTCTCTCTCTCTCTCTCTCTCTCTCTCTTCTCTCTGACTTACCAGTAGAAGACCGGTCCCTTTATAAACTCACTTTCTGCCCCTGCCAATGCCATCTCCGCATCATTAAGAACAACACAACCACACCCCCAGGCCCCAGACTCCACACACCGACACAGAAAGCTGTACCGCATTTCTTCCTCCTCCTGTTCACCACCCAAACTTAGACAGCAAGGTAGAAAGACAGACAGACAGATCAGGGAGACAGAGGGAAGCAGCCTAGGTTGCCTAACGTCTGCCTACTGAGCCTTCTTCCTACAATTGTCTTCTTCTCTTCTCTATTAATATATCAGGACTCAGGAGCAGGACAAGGCTAGAGAAGGCTAGAGAGAGAGAGAGAGATGGGTATTGTCAGGAGTGCAGCAGGTGGAGGTTTAACGTACTGGCTGGCAGAGCACCCGGCCATCGTGGGCTTCCGGTGGAGCCACGCCCACTCCTGGGGATCCACGTGGTCTTTCCTCGCCTGCGCAATCGCCGCCTACGTCGTCGCCGCCGCAGCCCTCCACTTCCTCCTCACCGTCTTCGGCCGCCGCCGCCCCCTCCCCCTCGGCCTCCTCCCCGCCACCCACTCCCTCTGCATGGCCCTCCTCTCCGCCGCCATCTTCCTCGGCACCCTCCTCTCCTCCGCCGCGGAGATCCGCGAGACCCGCTGGTTCTGGCTCGGCCGCCGCGCCCCCCGCCGCCTCATCACCCACCCGCTCCAGTGGCTCCTCTGTTTCCCTCCGGGCACCCGCCCCTCCGGCCGCGTCTTCTTCTGGTCCTACGCCTTCTACCTCTCCCGCTTTCTTCACCTCCTCCGCACCTTCCTTCTCATCGCCCGCCGCCGCGTCGGCCGCCCGGGCCGCTCCCTCCCCTGCCACCTCTTCGTCCACGCCGTCCTCGTCTGCACCTCCTTCGTCTGGCTCGAGTTCTCCCAGTCCCTGCAGGTGACGGCCATCCTCGCCACCACTCTAGCCTACGCCGTCGTCTATGGCTACCGTTTCTGGGTCGAGATGGGGCTGCCCTGGGGGGCACCCTCCCCACCGTGCTGCGCCGCTGCCAGGCCCTTCTCGTCGCCTGCAACCTTCTCTCTCACCTCGGACTGATACTGCTCCACTTCTGCAACGGCGGGTGCAACGGGATCGGCGCCTGGGTGTTCAACTCCGTCCTCAACGCGGCGCTCCTGCTACTCTTCGCCGCCGAGGGGCGGCGGGCCCGGATCTGGGAGGGGATTGCCGACGACGACTGCTCCAGCCACCACCATAATAGCTGCCGCCGTGGCGCTGCGGGAGTTGACTTGGTCAACAAAGACTGCTAGCAGAAAGAAGGAAGACCAAAGAAACGGTACCTTGCCAAATTTCGTTGACCGCACCCACAAGCACATACTTTTATTCTTGGGATTTCTTAGTGCGCGTGGTCTTTTATCAATTAATTTTTAATCTTTATAATTTAAACTATCTAATTTTGAACCCTGGAAATTTAACTTCTTCTAGTAGAAGCAGATTCCTTATGGGGACTAGAAACTATCTATAAAATTATCAAAAAAATCCCCAAGAAGGATATGTTTCTAAAGAAATTAGATTTTTTTGGGTTGGAGACTAAATAGTTTAAGATATGGAGGTCAAAAGTTAATTGTAGAAGACTGTAGGGACTAAAAGGGAATCCCTTCACTATTCTTCCCTCATATAAAGTAGGGAGGGAGGGGGGGGAGAGAGAGAGAGAGAGAGAGAGATTGTTTTCTCTTTCCTTCTTTTTTATATATACCCTTTAATGGGGAAAAAAATCCACCATGTCTCTATATGACAATCGTTAGTTGTACATTGTAATAACATGTTGAAGCTGTATAGTTCTCCACCATTACACTATGTTTTTATATGAGAGAAATGTTTAGTGCATTCTAATTAGGAGGGTTAAATGTGATGTAGATTATTTTCTAAATAATTTTATTAATTGAAAGAGAGAGACAAATATTGTCAATTGCTTGGAAGATAATCTACATCATTTTTATTACCCTCAGAGGGCACTAAGCATTATGAAATATGAATGTGGCTATGTAATAAGTAACTATCAAGGAGTAATATTTGGGTTATTGGGTGCACAATGATTGATAAGACAATAAATATATTTTTGTATAATTAATTATATGAAAGTGATAAAGATAAATAATGGTAATAAACACAATTTTATTTTTTAATGAAAATTTATTTTGTCTCAGATATCTATAGTGGAGATGCAACTATGCAATATATACGTGTAATGGAGAGAGACAAGAGTGGCCATTAGTTCTACGTGTGATCTAACCCAAAATCTGTTTATCTCCTAATCAAATTCGGCACCATCTTTGTCAACTGGATTGTTAATTTATCTGCGGTAAAAAGATGAGACAGAAAATTACCAGTTTTTTTATAATCGGATTTATTCAAAATAAGGTTGGATTAATTATTCTATCCACCTTGTCTAATAAACTTGTTTATTTACCCCTTGTCAGATACTTGCCTACCAATATGATTGTATATCTTAATAAAAAGAAATACTTAGTACCTTTCAAAAAATAATAATAATAATAATAATGATGTGGATTATCTTCCAAATAATTTTATTGATTAAAAAAAGAGAGGGAGAGAAAATTCTTGTCAGATCTTCAACTAATTATAAGATTACTGGAAGGGCAACTACATCATAAAGGGCACCAAATATTTCTGAATATATATCTAACGAATCATAATAAATTAATTTTTCAAAAAAAAAATGAAGAGTCGAAAGAGAAAATAGAGTGCCGGGGGAATTACGAATCTGTTTTGTTATCAAATCAGTACCCACATGAAAGGAATGTGTGTTGTCTTCATTACAATATTATTGGGATGATCTAGACCTTTCAATTTGACCTCTCCAATCAGGAGACAGACATGTAGTAATTATACATAAAGATAAACCCTATATTTTTGTCAAAAAATTAATCAAATCCATTTATTTTAATGGCATGCAATTACATTTTTATGAAAAAAAAAATATGGTTCCAAGTTCTAAGTATTTTGTCAGCTTTCTCTCGATCGAGTGAGACTTCCTTAGTTGTTTTTTAATGAATGTCAAATTTTATTAAGCAAAACAGAATGGAGGGGGAAAATCACATACAAGATATGGAGGTATATACTAGATGAAGAGTAAGACCTTTCTAACAATGTCAAAATAATTAACCAGCTTAAAGAGAAAAAAAAACTAAATAAAAAGCCTATGTGGCAAATACAAACAGCATAACTTAAGGTAGAGGGAATAATTCCTAATATTTACAAAGACAAACGAACCTAAGAAAAGTACGGCGAAGTAAAGATCAGAGATGAAGATTTTATTTTTTGCTAATAATCTCCAACTTAAATCTTATATGCTGTAAGGTGTCCAGAGACTGGCTTAGTTTGTTGTTGCAAAGAATGGGGGGAAAAAATGGCAATACTAGTGCAATCTATAAGCCGCAATCGCCGCGAGTCTAGAGAGCTTCACATGGTTCCCTTTTCCGACACTTTTGAGGAAGGTGTTCTAGACCTGATCCGATAAATATTTTTAGCTCTATGCCCCTGCGATGTCCGGGAATATTTTAAATATAAATATATATTAAATATTTATATATTTTGATATATTTTAAAAATAATGTAAATAATTAAAATAGAATAATTTATTTAAGAACATCGTAAGTTTGCAACGTGTGAGATGTTGGTGGAGAAGAAAATATATACATGTCAAACTTTGGCATGTTATTAAAACTTTTTAAGAATTGCCATGTTTTATATGTTTGCCATGTTTTTAAAGTGTTACATTTTTTTAAGCTTTTTCAAAGACTGCTCTATACAGTGGCATGTTATTAAAATTCTTTAAAAATTGTCATATTTTATATACCTGTCATGTTTTACCTATATATTTTAGAGAGTTTTGAAAGTGTTGCATTTTTTTAAACTTTTTCAAAGGCTTACTCTATGCGGTGTTTTAATGTTGGCAGGAAACAAATTTTTTGATGTTGTCACATGACAGCTCCAAAACTGAAAAATATTATATTAGTATAGATGTGAATAAACTTTAAACTACGTACTTTGCTAACTCAGTTAGAAAAATTCTAATTTTTATATAGGATAAATCTTTCAACGTCAATTATATTATATCTAATATATAGTTTAGTAATTGCAGGCCATTGTTATCTTTTACGAGACTATCAAAAGAAAGAAGTAAAAATTTTAGATTTGCTAATATTATCTTATCATCCTATCATTATAAACTACATATATTATCTGTTTATAATTAAACAAGACTTTAGTCTATTCAGGTGGGCTCTACACATGTTGTCTTCTAGATGGTTGGTCTTTGATATTTTGTTGGTCATGATATTTAATATAAAAAAGCCCTCCAAGTTCGAACGAACATGTCCATGTCAAGTTGGAAACCTAGTTTTTCTCATGTTTTTTCCCATATAGAATGCGACTGATGATGAATTGATGATGCCAAAGGAGGGCATGTTTATAAAAGATTTAAAATAAAAATAAAACAACATATAATAATGCCATATATTGATATTTTTAAAAAATATAGAGAATTTAGATAATTCTGCATTTATTATTGAGAAGAAAATCATGGGAGACTTGATCAACTTTTCACTCAAGAGAGTCTCCTCTCTTCTCATTAAGAACAAATTTCTACCTCAATTTTGGATAAAACTATTTCTTGAGGGTCATGGCTATCTAGTAAATATATGATTAAATTAATGTTTTTGAAAGGGAAAAATTACTTAACCTTTTTTATCTGATTTACACATCTCAAAAGCATGTTCCTTGAGAAGAACACTTTATCTACTAACCCACATAAATAGAATTCTATTAAATCTCTTGGTCTGAATAGAAAACAATCCATAACTGCTCCATCCCTAGGATATGCAATTATTTCTAATATTTTTCTGGTTAATTATGAGTGAGTACGTACCTGCCAGCCTGAACCTAAACTGACACAAGACTATTAACAACGAATTTAAGAGCAGTTTACCTTTTTTTTTTCTCCCCATATTTCTGAATTCTCCTACAGCTTCAAAAGGTTAAGGTTAGGTATCTATCCCTAGCATGAGAAATGCGGGTTACCTGTGATTATTGAGCTATTCAGACCGTTCCTTTTGCACCTTATACAAGCATGGGATTATTGATCTTTTCTATGGTGTTAATGCAAAACTTTAATGATAGCTGTTATGCTAAGGGCATTAAGACAATTTGATTCACAGATAAATGTTTGGATAGATGGCTTATCTATTTAGATAAGTAAAAATTTGATTTTGTAAGTATTATGGTTACTAATATGGTCAGTCTTTCTTCTATAGATCTCGGAGAGAAGGGTACCATAGATAGTCTGAGTCCAGTTCTCGGACAACAAGGAAAAGAGGGAAAAATAAGACGCTTTGTTGCTCTCTGATATTGCTTGCACCTTATAAGACCTCAATTCGGAATCATCTTACAGAGGTCCTCGTCGGCCTTTATTGCCTTCTGGCGATAAGATGCCATTTTCGACTCGAACAACCTTCATTTCGGGCTCCAAAATTACGATTCCTACCGACGATCTCCCCGTTTTCGAGGTTTTCTTGCAGTAACGTCTCCCTCGATGACGTGAATCACAGGTGAGGCCACAACATGGAGTCGGTCTATCACGACGATCGGAAGTTGTGTTGAACTAGCGTGAGAACTCCTCCCCAGGTCGTAAATATGGGTGCACAAAAATCGTCGATATAAACACCCCTTCTATATTATTCTCACCCCTTCAGTAAAAGAACCGGGAATAACTTTCCGCCCGGGTATCAGAATCGCTTATGTGACCACAATTCGGAATCAGCATTCCGAGACAGTCGACAAGATGTCGGTTTTGCGAAATTCCGTTCCGAAGCCGAAATTTCACTCTGGAGCGTGTGTACTAGTACACCGATCGCGCACCCCTTCGGTAAGATGCAGATATTTCTTCATCCGACGATCGGTACCACCCGCGAGGACTTAATGCGGAATCGACACTTCGACCCGGTCGGCACAAAGTCAGATTCAGAGATTTTCGGTCCGGCGCCCAAATTCACCTCCGGGAGCGTGGCCGCAAGCTCCCGATGCGATCGCATATGGACACTCCTTCGCTCAAATGGGCATAACTTTCCACTCGGTTATCGGAATCGTTTATAAGACCCCAATTCCGAATCGTCACACATAGGCCCTCATCGGCCTTTATTACCTTCTAGCGATAAGATGTTGTTTCCGACTCGAAAAACCTTCGTTTCGAGCTCCAAAATTACGATTCCAGCCGACGATCTCTCCGTTTCCAAGGTTTTCTTGCAGTAACGTCTCCCTCGATGACGCAAATCACTGGTGGGGCCACAACACAGAGTTGACCTATCACGACGGTCGGAAGTCGTGTTGAACTCGGTGCGAGAAATCCTCCCCAGGTCATAAATATGGGTGCACAAACATCGCCAATATAGTCACCCCTTCCATATTATTCTCACACCTTCAATGAAAGAACCGGGCATAACATTTCCGCCAGGGTATCAGAATCGCATATATGACCACAATTCGGAATCGACATTCTGAGATGGTCAACAAGACGCCGATTCCGTAGAATTCCATTCCGAGGCCGAAATTCCACCCCAGAGCGTGTGTACTAGTACACCGATCGCGCACCCCTTCGGTAAGACACAGATATTTCTTCGCCCGTCGATCGGAACCGCCCGCGAGCCCTTAATTCGGAATCGGCACTTCGACCCGGTCGGCACAAGGTAAATTCGGAGATTTCCGGTCCGGCGCCCAAATTCGCCTCCGGGATCATGGCCGCAGACTCCCGATGCGATCGCATACGAACACTCCTACGCTCAAACGGAATAACTTTCCGCTCAGTTCTCAGAATCGCTTATAAGACCCCAATTCGGAATCGTCACACAGAGGCCCTCATTGGCCTGTATTGCCATTCGGAGATAAGATGCCGCTTCCGACTCAAAAAACCTTCATTTCGGGCTCTAAAATTGCTATTCCAGCTGACGATCTCCCCATTTTTAAGGTTTTCTTTCAGTAACGTCTCCCTCGATGACGCGAATCACTGGTGGGGCCACAACACGGAGTCGGCCTTTCACAACTGTTGGAAGTTGTGTTCAACTCGGCACAAGAACTCCTCCCTAGGTCGCAAATATACGTGCATAAATATCACCGATATAATCACCCCTTCCATATTATTCTCACCCCTTCAGTGAAAGAACCGAGCATAACTTTTCGCCCGGGCATCGGAATCGCTTACGTGACCACAATTCGGACTCGACATTCTGAGACGATCGACAAGACGCCAGTTTCGCAAAATTTCATTCCGAGGCTGAAATTCCACCCCGCAGCGTGTGTACTAGTACACCGATCGCGCACCCCTTCGGTAAGATGCGGATATTTCTTCGCTCAGCAGAACGGAACCGCCCCCGAGTCCCCTTTTCGGAATCGGCACTTCGACCAGGTCGGCACAAGGTCAGATTCAAAGATTTTCGGTCTGGCACCCAAATTTGCATCCGGGAGCGTGGTCGCAGGCTCCCGATGCGATCGCATACGGACACCCCTTCACTCAAACGGGGATAACTTTCTGCTCGGTTATCAAAATCACTTATAAGACCCCAATTCGGAATCGTCTCATAGAGGCCCTCGTCGGCCTTTATTGCCTTCTGGCGATAAGATGCCATTTTCGACTCGAACAACCTTCATTTCGAGCTCCAAAATTGCGATTCCTACCGACGATCTCTCCGTTTCCAAGGTTTTCTTGCAGTAACGTCTCCCTCGATGACGCGAATCACTGGTGGGGCCATAACATGGAGTCGGCCTATCACGATGATCGAAAGTTGTGTTGAACTCGCGCGGGAACTCCTCCCCAGGTCGTAAATATGGGTGCACAAATATCGTCGATATAGTCACCCCTTCCGTATTATTCTCACCCCTTCAGTGAAAAAACCGGGCATAACTTTCCGCCCGGATATCGGAATCGCTTATATGACCACAATTCGGAATCGACATTCCGAGACGTTCAACAGGACGCCGATTTTGTGGGATTCCGTTTCGAGGCCAAAATTCCACCCCAGAGTGTGTGTACTCCTACACCGATCGCGTACCCCTTCGGTACGACGTAGATATTTCTTCGCCCAGCGATCGGAACCACCCGCGAGGCCCCAATTCGGAATCGGGCACTTCAACCTGGTCGATTTTCGATCCGACGCCCAAATTCGCCTCCAAGCTCGTGGCCCCAGGCTCCCGATGCGATCACATACAGACACCCCTTCGCTCAAACGGGCATAACTTTCCACTCGGTTATCGAAATCGCTTATAAGACCACAATTCGAAATTGTCACACAGTGGCGCTCGTCGTCCTTTATTGCCTTTCGTCGATAAGACACCGTTCTCGGCTCGAAAAACCTTTGTTTCAGGATCCAAAATTGTGATTCCAAGCGACGATCTACCTGTTTTCGAGGTTTTCTTGCAATAACGTCTCCCTCAATGACGCGAATCACTGGTGGGGCCACAACACGAAGTCAGCCTATCACGCCGATCGGAAGTTGTGTTGAACTAGGCATGAGAACTTCTCCCCAGGTCGTAAATAAGGGTGCACAAACATCGCCGATATATTCACCCCTTTCGTATTATTCACACCCCTTCAGTGAAAGAACCGGGAATAACTTTCTGCACGGGTATCGGAATCGCTTATGTGACCACAATTCGGAATCAGCATTCTGATATGGTCGATAAGACGCTAGTTTCACATAATTCCATTTGTAGGCCGAAATTCCACCCCGCAGCGTGTGTACTAGTACACCGATCGCGCACCTCATCGGTAAGACGTGGATATTTCTTCGCCCAGCGATCGTGTCATGCCCCGCCAATTTAGCAGCGAATAAATCGGGGAGGCATGAACAACGAGTATGGTAATGTAAATTGCGCATACATTCGCAAATATCAGAGCAACTAATGAACAATAATTGCAATAAAACTCATCATTTTATTGATAATTCATCTAAACTATTACAACCACTAATTCAGAGCCAAAACATAGGGCTCATTGGCATTATTGGAAAAGAAATCTAAAGCAAATCTCTAACTAGACTCTAAGGTACTAATTAAAGACATTCCATCGCTATGACTTCAGGACGCTCATCACTCCAGTCCAATTCCGTTGTTGGGTATAAGGTCATTCCTTACTTACCTGAAAACACAATAACAAATAACGAAGGGTGAGCGATAACGCTCAGTAGGACTTAATATCTCGTGTAAACAAGCATGCTTTAAGTGATTAATGTCTTGTAAACGCAGGTTAACTAGAGAGAACGATCATGTATAGTTGAGAGAGTAATAGTACAAGATAACAAGTGAACGATAATACATTTCTCAAGAGTATTGCAAAACTAGGATGACAACATAACGAGATAGCGTGTAACAAGATAGTGTATAACAAGATAGCGTGTATCAAAATGACATGAAATAGGATAGCTTGTATCAAGGTGGCGTGTAACGAGATAGCTTGTATATCAAGATAGCGTGTAACGAGATTGCATGTAAAGAACTGGCACAATATGTTAATCAGTCAGTGCTAGCACACTAATAGCACAGAACTGGCACAATATGTCTGAACTCCTCAGACTAATAGTAAAACAATTAGATGTCTAGCCAATGTCGAGATAGTCAGAACCAGTGCAATGCATAACACCGTCAATAGTCCCTGCAGGTATTTTCGGGTGGCTCTCTGCCCCCAGGACTAGATTGGAGCCCCTCGGACACTCTCCGTGCCCTGCACAGTATGCATTCAAGTCAGTAGGTCACCAGACCCATATTATGGCGCTAGACAGTCATGTATAGTACAAGCAATGGGAGCCACAACAGCTCAAGAGTCTCAAGAGAGTACTAGATGAATAGACGAGATAGTAGAGTGAACGTGAACAGATGAGAGTACATGAATAGTAGACGAGATAGGGGTATAATCGTAAAACAACGATAAACCACGATAGTAACGGTTGCACAGTACCAGGTCGGGTACCGACAGTCAGGTAGAAGTCACATCCGCCCATTAGCCGTGCTATGAACACTGGCTAGATGGTCCGGCGTGATCACAAGATAAGAGAGATCTCACTAAGGCCGATTGGATCGTACTGATCCCTAAAAGTGTAACAAGATTTAAAGGTACAACCAGCTCGTCGGCTAAGGACGTGCGCCAAAGCCAAGAAGACTTACGGAGGCCTTGACAAGGAGTCCCTAGTCCAGTCGAGAGTATTCACGGTGGAGAGGTGGTCCATGTCAAGAAAAAGTGTGTAACGAAACGTTGTCCGTCTTGCCTCGAGTGCTCGAAGGCAGAGGGACGCGATAACGGTGTACAAATCACGCGAGTAAAACGAAGACATGTGTCATTTAAATAATAGGGAAATTAGGTAATTAATTTCACTTAATTACCAGATACATTATTGAGTAATTTAATAGGGTCAAATGGAAATAAACAATGTTTAGTGTGCAAGTGTAAAGAAATCATGAGAATAGAATAAGTCGTGCTCACGGCTTTTAAATTAATAAGAGTCATTTAAATATTATCTAATAAAAATATTCAGATCATTTATTAAGCTTAACAGTACATGGTTTAACTTGTACAAGGATTAGATGGCATTTAAAGCAGGGATATAAGAGCAATTAAAGGTTCTGGCCTAAATTTCAAGAACGCGACGGGGGTGCCAGTCGCGATCATGTCGCGACGGGGTGCATGGGCGCGTTAAGCATCGTATCGCGATAGGGTATCCTGTCGCAGTTCAGGTCGCGGTGGTGCGGCCTGGCGCGACAGGTGAACCGCCGGCCTGGCCCGGTTCGGATTTGGAACGCGGCGGTGAGGCCCGTCGCGTTCATGACGTACGTGGAAGCCTACCGCGACACTCCTGTTATCGCGGCGTATCGCGTCGTCGCGATAACAGGGGCGGTCCAGTTTTTCCCCCTTTTTCTCTAGGTAGACCCTTCTTGACACAGGGTCATTCTAAATTCAGTATAAAATCGTACAGTGATCCAAAAGCACGAAACTAGTTTTAAACGAAATTAGACATGTATATCTATCACATGCACGATTAATTTGAAAATAGACAAGGTTTAGACATGCATTGATCAGGTTACTTTTTGTGACCTAAACAGGCGTAGTCAGGGTTCAATGAATTAATTAGAGATGTATACATGATGAAAATTATGAAACTAGCGGCGTTTGAAAGCTAACATGTAGTAGTATTTATGATAATTTTATCATGGAATGATGTCAAGTTTGCACGAGGTTAAAAAGGAAACAAGGAGGGTCGAGTGCAAAGGTCTGATAGATATTCAAAGATTTAATTCTCCCTCATGGGAGATCGAAATCAAGCAAGACTAGGGCGTTTGAAAGATAATAAGATGTAGTATATCTGAAAATTTTATCAAAGCATGAGAGCAAGTACACGTTGGGATTATAGAAAACACAAGATCTCAGTTCATGGTAACAGCAGACTTCATGAATTAAATTCGCCCAAATGGGTGAACGAAATACCACGAAACCATAGGGTTTTGAAGAGGTACATGAAGGCTACCTAGGGTAATTATTTTACGATTTTTGCTTGAGAGATTGCCTACCTTTTTCGTAGAGTAAGAAAGTCCTAGTTTGGATGACGAAATTATGAAAACCCTTCTTGCTCCAAGCCTTCTCCTTCCTTGCTCCTTGCTCCAAATCTTCTCCTCTTCCTCTCCAAAAATCTTAGCACGAAATTGTGGGTGCTAGGATCAAATGGGGGGTGTTTTGATGGCTTGTAGAGTTCTAAATCACCTAAAACTCTTTCCTCCTCATTTAATTACGAATTTCCATAATTATCACATATTTTTCTTGCTATATCTATCTAATTGGGTAAGGGAGAGGTCTAATTTCGTGGGTAATGATTTAGGATAGGATTAGGACTCTTATTAAGATATATATGAGTCATATTAGTGCTTTAATGACCCCTTTTTAATTAAGAGATAATATAGTTACGAATTTCCCTATTTAATTTGGGTCTCTTATATTTAACCCAATTGTCTCTCATCTAAATCCCAATTTTAGATTAGGATAGAGTCCTATTGGGTTAGACTAGGGTTAGGACTCTTTTTAAGATGATTAAGAGTTAAAATACTCATTATCTTAACCTTTTCTATTTATTAATATTTTAGGTACGAATTTCACTTATTTAACTCTCATCTCATTGTGGACTCTTCATAATTGGGCCCAAAACTTTATGCTAGGACCATTAGTAAAACCCATTACTAATTTGACTTAATGGGTATTGATTTAATTCCAATTATTCACCTTTATCCTTATGTAAATCTATTTATCACACTTATTCAAGTAATTTCATATTTTTATTTCAATTAAATATTATTCATGCCAATATTTCTAACCTTCATCATTTGGGCTCTTACTCTTGGCCCAATAACTCGTGTGAGCTTAATTGTACAACCCATGCACTTACTTTACTTATTAGATTTTTAATTATCATTTTATTAGAGAATTTATTCATGGGCCAAGATTGTCCATTGGTCCAAATATCATTATGGGCTATCATCTCATATTATTTAAAGTCTACCCACATGTTTAATTTCATTTATAATCCACTTTGGGTCATAAAATAATAGGTTCTCCGACTTATTCCTTAATTATGCTAATAAGTCGCATAAATTCTTAAACTAAGTCCAAACGATTTTTTCTATGCCCAATTTCATGATGGGTCATTAGAGAATATTACTTAAAGTATTATTATTATTTTTATGGAATTTTTATATAGGTTTATACGCATGTGATAATGATGCGTACCTTTTTAACTAATTGAATTTATTAATTGATAAAATTTCGATTTATCCATAATTTTTAATTAATGGATTTTCCGGGGTACTACAGATCGAAACCGACCGCGAGGCCTCAATTTGGAATCGGCACTTCGACTCGGTCGGCACAAGGTCAAATTCGAAGACTTTCGGTCCGGCACCCAAATTCTCCTCCGGGATCGTGGCCGCAGGCTCCCAATGCAATCGCATACGGATCGACACACCTTCGCTCAAACGGACATAACTTTCCACTCAGTTATCAGAATTGATTATAAGACCCCAATTCGGAATCGTCACACAGAGGCCCTCGTCGGCGTTTATAGTCGTTCGGCGATAAGATGCCATTTCCGACTAAAAAACCTCTGTTTCAGGCTCCAAAATTGTGATTCCAACCGACGATCTCCCCGTTTTCGAGGTATTCTTGCAGTAACATCTCTCTCTTTGACGCGAATCACTGGTGGGGCTACAACACAGAGTCGGCCTATCACGACGGTCGGAAGTTGTTTTGAACTCGGCACAAGAACTCTTCCCCAGGTCGTAAATATGGGTGCACAAACATCGCCGATATAGACACCCATTCCGTATTATTCTCACCCCTTCAGTGAAAGAATCGAGCATAACTATTCACCCAGGTATCGGAATCGATTATGTGACCACAATTTGGAATCGGCATTCCGAGATGGTCGACAGGACACCAGTTTCGCGGAATTTCGTTCTGATGCCAAAATTACACCCCGGAGCTTGTGTACTAGTACACCGATCGCTCACCCCTTCGATAAGACGCAGATATTTCTTCGCCCGGTGATCGGAATTGCCCGCGAGGCCTCAATTCAGAATCGACACTTTGACCATATCAGCACAAGGTCAGATTCAGAGATTTCTGGTTCGGCGCCCAAATTCGCCTCCGAGAGCGTTACCGCAGGCTCCCGATGCGATCGCATACGGACACCCCTTCGCTCAAACGAGTATAACTTTCCGCTCGAATATTAGAATTACTTATAAGAACCCAATTCAGAATCGTCACACAGAGGCCCTCATCGGCCTTTATAGCCTTCCGGAAATAAGATGCCATTTCCTACTCGAAAAAGTTTCATTTCGGGCTCCAAAATTGGGATTCCAGGCGACGATTTCCCCGTTTCCGAGATTTTCCTGCAGTAACGTGTCCCTCTTTGATGCGAATCACTGGTGGGGCTACAACACGGATTCAACCTATCACGACGGTCGGAAGTTGTGTTGAACTCGGCACGAGAACTCCTCCCCAGGTTGTAAATATGGGTGCACAAACATCGTCGATATAGTCACCCCTTCCGTATTATTCTCACACCTTAAGTAAAAAGAATTGAGCATAACATTCCACACGGGTATCGGAATCGCTTATGTGACCACAATTCTGAATCAACATTTCGAGATGGTCGACAAGATGCCGGTTTCGTAGAATTCCGTTCCGAGGCAGAAATTCCACCCCGCAGCATGTATACTAGTACACCGATCGCGCACCCGTTCGGTAAGACGCAGATATTTCTTCGCCCGACGGTCGGAACCGCTTGCGAGGCCTCAATTTAGAATTGACACTTCAACCCGGTCGGCACAAGGTCAGATTCTGAGATTTTTGGTCCGGCGCCCAAATTCGCCTCCGGGAGCGTGGCCGCAGGCTCTCGATTCGATCGTATAAGGACACATCTTCGCTCGAACGGGCAATAACTTTCCGCTCGATTAACAAATCGCTTGTAAGACCCTAATTCAGAATGGTCACACAGAGGCCCTCGCCGGCCTTTATTTCCTTCCGGCGATAAGACGCCGTTTCTGACTTGACAAACCTCCATTTCGGGCTCCAAAATTGCGATCCAAGCAGACGATCTCCCCGTTTCTGAGATTTTCTTGCAGTAATGTCTCCCTCTTTAGCGAATCACTGGTGGGGCTACAACACGGAGTCGGCCTATCACGACGGTCGAAAGTTGTGTTGAACTCGGCGCGAGAATTCCTCCCCAGGTCGTAAACATAGGTGCACAAACATCGCCGATATAGTCACCCCTTCTGTATTATTCTCACCCCTTCAGTGAAAGAATCGGGCATAACTTTCCGCCCGGTATCAGAATCGCTTATGTGACCACAATTTGGAATCGGCATTCCGAGTCGGTCGACAAGACGCCGGTTTCACTAGAGCGTGTGTACTATTACACCGATCGCGCACCCCTTCGGTAAGACATGGATATTTCTTCGCCCGGCGATCGAAACCTCCCGCGAGGCCTCAATTCGGAATCGACACTTCGACACGGTCAGCACAAGGTCGGATTCAGATATTTCCGGTCTGACGCCCAAATTCGCCTCCGGGAGCGTGGTCGCAGGCTTCCGATGCAATCGCATAAGGACACCCCTTCGCTCGAATGGACAATAATTTTTCGCTCGTTTATCAGAATCGCTTGTAAGACCCCAATTCGGAATGGTCACACAGAGGCCCTCGTCGGCCTTTATTTCCTTCCGGCGAAAAGACTTCGTTTCTGACTCGACAAACCTCCGTTTCGCGCTCCAAAATTGCGATTCCAACCGACGATCTCCCTGTTTCCAAGGTTTTCTTGCAGTAACGTCTCCCTCTTTGATGCGAAACACTGGTGGGGCTACAACATGGAGTCGACCCATCACGACGGTCGGAAGATGTGTTGAACTCGGCGCAAGAACTTCTCCCCAGGTCATAAATATTGGTGCACAAACATCGCCGATATAGTCACCCCTTCCGTATTATTCTCACACCTTCAGTGAAAGAACCGGGGATAACATTACACCCGAGTATCGGAATCTCTTAAGTGATCACAATTCGGAATCGGCATTCTGTGACGGTCGACAAGACGCCGGTTTCGTAGAATTCCGTTCCGAGGCCGAAATTCCAACCCGCAGTGTGTGTACTAGTACACCGATCGCGCACCCCTTCGGTAAGATGCGAATATTTGTTCGCCTGGCGATCGGAACCGCCTGCGAGGCCCCAATTCGGAATCGGCACTTCGACCCGGTCGTCAGAAGGTCAGATTCGGAGATTTTCGGTCCTGCACCCAAATTCGCATCCGGAAGCATGGTCGCAGGCTCCCGATGCGATCGCAGACGGACACCCCTTCGCTCAAATGGGCATAACTTTCCGCTCTGTTATCAGAATTGCTTATAAGACCATAATTTGGAATCATCACACTAAGGCCCTCGTCGGCCTTTATAGCCTTCCGAAGATAAGACGCCATTTTCGACTCGCAAAACATCTGATTCGGGCTCCAAAATTGCGATTCCAGTAGACGATCTCCCCGTTTCCGAGGTTTTCTTGCAGTAATGTCTCCCTCGATGATGGAAATCACTGGTGGGGCCACAACACGGAGTCAGCCTATCACGATGACCAAAAGTTGTGTTGAACACGGTGCGAGAACTCCTCCGTAGGTCGTAAATATGGGTGCACAAATATCACCGATATAGTCACCCCTTCCGTATTATTCTCAGCCCTTCAGTGAAAGAACCGGGAATAACTTTCCGCCCGGGTATCAGAATCGCTTATGTGACCAGAATTCGGAATTGGCATTCCGAGACGGTCAACAAGACGACAGTTTCGCGGAATTTTGTTCTGAGGCCAAAATTCCACCCCAGAGCGTGTGTACTAGTACACCGATCGCACACCCCTTTTGTAAGACGCGAATATTTCTTCGCCCGGCAATCGGAACCACCCGCGAGGCCACAATTCAGAATTGGCACTTCGACCCGGTCAGCACATGGTCAAATTTGGAGATTTTTGGTCCAGCGCCCAAATTCGCCTCCGGGAGCGTGGCCGCAAGCTCCCGATGCGATCGCATACGGATACCCCTTCGCTCAAACGGTCATAACTTTCCGCTCAGTTATTGGAATTGCTTATAAGACCTCAATTCAGAATCTTCACACAGAGGCCCTCGTCGTCCTTTATTGCCTTTTGGCTATAAGACGCCATTTCCAACTCGAAAACCTCTGTTTCGGGCTCCAAAATTGTGATTCCAGCCTATGATCTCCCCGTTTCTGAGGTTTTCTTGCAGTAACATCTCCCTCGATGACGCAAATCACTGGTGGGGCCACAACACAAAGTCGGCCTATCACGACAGTCGGAAGTTGTTTTGAACTCGACGTGAGAACTCCTCCCCAAGTCGTAAATATGGGTGCACAAATATTACCGATATAGTCACCCCTTCCGTATTATTCTCACACCTTCAGTGAAAGAACCGGGCATAACATTCCGCCTAGGTATTGGAATCGCTTATGTGACCACAATTCAGAATCGACATTTCGAGACGGTCAACAAGACACCAATTTCGAGGAATTCCCTTATGAGGCTGAAATTCCACCTCGTAGCGTGTGTACTAGTACACTGATCGCACACCCCTTCGGTAAGACGCGGATATTTCTTCGCCCGGCGATCGAAACTGCCAGCGAGACGTCAATTCGGAATCGGCATTTCGACCCAGTCGGCACAAGGTTGAATTCGGAGATTTCCGGTCCGGCACCCAAATTCGCCTCCGGGAACGTGGCGCAGGCTCCCGATGCGATCGCATACGGACACCCCTTCGGTCGAATGAGAATAACTTTCCTCTCGGTTATGAGAATCGCTTATAAGACCCCAATTCAGAATCGTGACATAGTTCCCCTCGTCGGCCTTTATAGCCTTTCGACGATAAGACACCATTTCCGACTCAAAAAACCTCCGTTTCGGGCTCCAAAATTGCGATTCCAGTCGACGATCTGTCCGTTTCTGAGGTTTACTTGCATTAACGTCATCCTCTTTGACGCGAATTACTGGTGGGGCGACAACATGGAGTCGGCCTATCACAATGGCCGGAAGTTGTTTTGAACTCGGCGCTAGAACACCTCCCCAGGTCGTAAATATGGGTGCACAAACATCGCTGATATAATTACCCCTTCCGTATTATTCTCACCCCTTTAGTGAAAGAACCGGGCATAACTTTCCGCCCGGATATCAGAATCGCTTATATGACCATAATTTGGAATCGGCATTCCGAGACGGTCGGAAAGATGCCAATTTCGCAGAATTCTATTTCAAGGCCGAAATTCCACTCCAGAGTGTGTGTACTAGTACACCAATCGCACACCTCTTCTGTAAGATGGGGATATTTCTTCGCCCGACGATGGGAACTGCCAGCGATGTCTCAATTTGGAATCGACACTTCGACCCGGTCAGCACAAGGTCAGGTTCAGAGATTTCCGGTCCGGCGCCCAAATTCGCCTCATGGAGCGTGGCCGCAGGCTCCCGATGCAATCGCATAGGGACACTCCTTCGCTCAATCGGGCATAACGTTCCACTCGGTTTTCGGAATCGCTTATAAGACCTCAATTCCACCCCGGAGCTTTTCGAACAACCTCTGTTTCGGGCTCCAAAATCGCGATTCCAGCCGACGATCTCCCCATTTCTGAGGTTTTCTTGTAGTAACGTCTCCCTTTTGACGCGAATCACTGGTGGGGCTACAACTCGGAGTCGGCCTATCATGACGGTCGGATGTTCTTTTGAACTCGGCACTAGAACTCCTCCCCAGGTCGTAAATATGGGTGCACAAACATCGCCGATATAGTCACCCCTTTCGTATTATTCTCATCCATTCAGTGAAAGAACCGAGCATAACTTTCCCCCCGGATATCGGAATCGCTTATTTGACCACAATTCGGAATCGACATTCCGAGACGGTCTATAAGACTCCAGTTTTGCGGAATTCCGTTCTGAGGCCGAAATTACACCCCGGTGCGTGTGTACTAGTACACCGATCGCACACCCCTTCGGTAAGACCGGGATATTTTGTCGCTCGGCGATCGGAACTGCTCGTGAGGCCTCAATTCGGAAGCGGCACTTCGACCTAGTCAGCACAAGGTCAGATTCGGAGATGTCCGGTCCCGCACCCAAATTCGCCTCCAGGTACTTCGCTGCAGGCTCCCGATGCGATCGCATACGGACACCCCTTCGCTGAAACGAGTATAACATTCCACTCGATTATCGAAATCGCTTATAAGACCTTAATTCGGAATCGTCACATAGAGGTCCTCGTCGGCCTTTAAAGCCTTTCGGCGATAAGACGCCGTTTCTGACTCGAAAAACCTTCGTTTCGGGCTCGAAAATTGCAATTCAATCTGATGATCTCCCCGTTTTCGATGTTTTTTTGCAGTAACGTCTCGCTCGATGACACGAATCACTGGTGGGGACACAACACGGAGTCGGCCTATCACGACAGTTGAAGTTGTTTTGAACTCGGCACGAGAACTCCTCCCCAGGTCGTAAATATGGGTGCACAAACATCGCTGATATAGTCACCCCTTCCATATTATTCTCATACCTTCAGTGAAAGAACCAGGCATAACATTACGCCAGGGTATTGGAATCGCTTATGTGACCTAAATTCGGAATCGGCATTCCGAGACAGTCAACAAGATGCCAGTTTCGAGGATTTCCATTCCGAGGCCGAAATTCCACCCTGGAGCGTGTGTACTAGAACACAGATCACGCACCTCTTCGGTAAGACATGGATATTTCCTCGCCCGGCGATCGGAACCGCCCGCAAGGCCTCAATTCGGAAACGGCACTTTGACCCAGTCAGCACAAGGTCGGATTCGGAGATTTCTAGTCTGGCGCCCAAATTCATCTCCGGGAGCGTGGCCGCAGGCTCTCGATGCGATCGCAAACGGACACCCCTTCGCTCAAACGGACATAACTTTCCACTCGGTTATCAGAATCGCTGATAAGACCCCAATTCCGAGACGGTCGACAATAAGATGTCGTTTCCAATTCGAAAAACCTCCGTTTCGGGCTCCAAAATTGTGATTCCAGCCGATGATGTCCCCGTTTCCAAAATTTTCTTGCAGTAACGCCTCCCTCTTTGACGCGAATCATTGGTGGGGCTACAACACGGAGTCGGCCTATCACGACGATTGGAAGTTGTGTTGAACTTGGCACGAGAACTCCTCCCCAGGTCATAAATATGGGTGCACAAATATCGCCGATATAGACACCGCTTCCGTATTATTCTCACACCTTCAGTAAAAGAACTTGGCATAACATTCCACAGGGCTCTCAGAATCGCTTATGTGACCACAATTCGGAATCGACATTCCGAGACGGTCGACAAGATGCTGGTTTCGCAGAATTTCGTTTCGAGGACGAAATTCCACCACACAGCGTGTCTACTAGTACACCGATCGCGCATCCCTTCGGTAAGATGTGAATATTTCTTCGCCCGGTAATCGGAATCGCGCGCGAGGCCTCAATTTGAAGTCAACACTTCAACGTTGTCGACACAAGGTCAGATTCTGAGATTTCCGGTCTGGCACCCAAATTCGCCTCCGGGAGCGTGGCCGCAGGCTCCCGATGCGATCGCATATGGACACCCCTTCGCTCAAATGGACAATAACTTTCCTCTCGATTATTAGAATCGCTTGCAAGACCCTAATTCGGAATGGTCACACAGAGGCCCTCGTTGGCCATTATTTCCTTCCAGCGATAAGATGTTGTTTCCAATTCAAAAAACCTCTGTTTTGGGCTCTAAAATTGTGATTCCAGCCGATGAACTCCCCGTTTCCGAGGCTTTCTTGCAGTAATGTCTCCCTCTTTGACGTGAATCACTGGTGGGGCTACAACACGGAGTCGGCCTATCTTGACGGTCGAAAGTTGTGTTGAACTCGGCACGAGAACTCCTCCCCAGGTCGTAAATATGGGTGCACAAACATCACTGATAAGTCACCTCTTCCGTATTATTCTCACACCTTCAGTGAAAGAACTGGCCATAACATTCCGCCCGGATATCAGAATCGCTTATGTGACAAAAATTTGGAATTGGCATTCCGAGACGGTCAACAAGATGCCAGTTTCGCGGAATTCCGTTCCGAGGCCGAAATTACACCCGGGGCATGTACTAGTACACCGATCGCGCTCCCCTTCGGTAAGACGCAGATATTTCTTCGCCCGACGATCGAAACTGCCCGCGAGGCCTGAATTCTGAATCGGCACCTCGACCCGGTCGGCACAAGGTCAGATTCAGAGATTTCCGATCTGGCGCCCAAATTCACCTCCGAGAGTGTGGTCACAGCCTCCCGATGCGATCGCATATGGACACTCCTTCGCTCAAATGGGAATAACTTTCCGCTCAGTTATCAGAATCACTCATAAGACCCCAATTCGAAATCATCACAAAGAGGCCCTCGTTGGCCTTTATAGCCTTCCGGTGATAAGACGTTGTTTCTGACTCAAAAAACCTCCGTTTCAAGCTCTAAAATTGCAATTCCAACCGACGATCTCCACGTTTTCGAGGTTTTCTTGCAGTAACGTCTCCCTCGAAGACGTGAATCACTGGTGGGGCTACAACACGGAGTCGGCCTATCAGGATGGTCGAAATTCGGCATGAGAACTCCTCCCCAAGTCATAAATATGGGTGCATAAACACCGCCGATATAGTCACCCCTTCCGTATTATTCTCACACCTTCAGTGAAAGAATTGGACATAACATTCCACACGGTTATCGGAATCGCTTATGTGACCACAATTCGGAATCGACATTCCGAGACGGTCGACAAGATGCTGATTTTGCAGAATTCCATTCCGAGGCCAAAATTCCACCCCGCAGCGTGTGTACTAGTACACCGATCGCGCACCCCTTCGGTAAGACGCGGATATTTCTTCGTCCGGCGATCAGAACCTCCTGCGAGGCCTCAATTCGGAATTGGCAATTCAACCCGGTCGGCATAAGATCAAATTTTGAGATTTTCGGTCCGGCGCCCAAATTCGCCTCTAGGAGCGTGGCCGCAGGCTCCCGATACGATCACATACGGACACCCCTTCGCTCAAGCGGACAATAACTTTCCTCTCGATTATCAGAATCGCTTGAAAGACCCCAATTCGGAATAGTCACACAGAGGCCCACTTCGGACTTTATTTCCTTCCAGCGATAAGATGCAGTTTCCAATTCGAAAAACCTCCATTTCGGGCTCCAAAATTGCGATTCCAGCTGACGATCTCCCCGTTTCTGAGGTTTTCTTGCAGTAACGTCTCCCTCTTTGACGCGAATCACTGGTGGGGCTACAAGACGGAGTTGGCCTATCACGACGGTCAGAAGTTGTGTTGAATTCGGCGCGAGAACTCCTCCCCAGGTCGTAAATATGGGTGCACAAACATCGCCGATATAGTCACCCCTTCCGTATTATTCTCACACATTCAGTGAGAGAACCGGGCATAACATTCCACCCGGGTATCGGAAATGCTTATGTGACCACAATTCGGATTTGACATTCCAAGACGGTCAACAAGACGCCAGTTTCGCAGAATTCCGTTCTGAGGCCGAAATTCCACACGAGAGCATATGTACTAGTACACCGATCGCGCACCCCTTCGGTAAAACACGGATATTTCTTCGTCTGGCAATAGGAACTGCCTGTGAGGCCTCAATGCAGAATCGACACTTCGACCCAGTTAGCACAAGGTCGGATTCAGAGATTTCCAGTTTAGCGCCCAAATTCGCCTCCGGCGGTGTGGCCGCTGTAGATACCGTTTTCCACTCCCTTTTTAGGGGGATGAAGAACAGTCCACAAAGAGGGTGGGAATAAAATAAAATAAAAGAGGGTGGTGTGTGGATATGGAGTAGAAAAGCGGGAAATGACGGAAAATAAAAAGATCGTGATCGCCAAGCACACGAGGGTGCCGAATGGAGATGCACGCGCGAGGGGTGCGAGATGGAAGAGTGATCGCGAGCGTACCTTTTGAAGCATGGGGAGATTGTGCAGGGATGATGTGGGTCCTCTCTTCCTCTACGAACACGGCCGACCGCGGTTGATGGTGTTTCCTCGTTTGATTACCCTGACAAAATAGACGAAAAGAAAATAAGAAGGGATTAGCCACGTGTGTGTGTAGTATCAATCCAAAATAAATAAAATAAAAGAATAAATGGCAAGGGGAACGACTTACTGTGTGTGTGTGTATGCATGCATGTGTGTGTATGAAAGAAGTAAAAGGGGCATGCGGGGCGCGCGGGGCCCGGAGGGGAAGAAAATATAAAGAGTCACGTAGGGCCCGGAGGAAGTGGAAATGCAAATAGAAAAGGAAGGGGGGTACTTCCCTGAATAGACGGCGTGGAGGCGTGGTAGCCGATGCCGGGATGGATGGAGGAAGGCAAGGAAGGAACTCCCGCCACCGTGGATGACGAGGGGATGCCAGTTCTGCGCTCCGAGAATGGATGGGTCGGAGTGGAAGTCTCCCTGGGTTGAAGGCGAGACGTGAATCCGGCAGGGCTTCGCCGCTCTGAATGGCCCCCCTTGAAACAATACCCTCGGGGGTCTATTTATAGGCACTGAATTCTTGAATCGCGTCCACACAGGAAGCCGCGATTATGAATTGAATTGCATCCGGACGGCAGGCCTTGATTAAGAAAGTCAAACCAATGGGACATACACGCGGGGAATTGTTGCCAGTCAAATCTCTGAATCACGTCAGGGCAGGCCGCCGCAACTTGAATCGCGGTGGGCCGCCCGGACGTGATTACAAAATGCATGGTCCCGAGGCAATCGCTCGTAAATGCACTATCTGCTGAGGGGATGGTTCGGATTTCACCTTCTGAATCGCGTCCACTGACACGGAGGCGATTACAAGATTTTCTCGTGATTTCCAAGCGTAGGTTCTCTTGTACGGCGACTTCCGGGGCCATAGCCTTTTGACTTTTAATCACATCGTGTTAGGCAGACGCGTTTCCAATTAGAACATATGACAGAAAAGGCTCTTAAACACGTTGGCTTTGACCGCCGCATTAAGGACCTAAACCGCGTTCACCATGACCGCCCGCGTTTAAAAGGCGTCCACTGTAGTGGACGTGAATCAATGAAGTTGTGCGACTGAACCACATGGGGAAGCACCGAGAAAGAAAGAGTGAGATCCAGAAATGTTGGAAAAACACTCTTGCAAGGTAAAAAGAGGGCCATTTGTGGCATTATGGCGCAATATCAAATTTTCCCGCGGTGGAGTCAAATTCGGGTGTCTACAGCCGCAGGCTCCCGATGCGATCGCACAAGGACACCCCTTCGCTAAAACGGAAATAACTTTTCGCTCGGTTATCAGAATCGCTTATAAGACCCCAATTCAGAATCATCACACAGAGGCCCTCGTCATCCTTCATAGCCTTCCGATGATAAGACGTCGTTTCTGACTCAAGAAACCTCCGTTTCGAGCTCGAAAATTACGATTCCAGCCAACGATCTCCACGTTTCCAAGATTTTCTTGCAGTAACGTGTCCCTCTTTTATGTGAATCACTGGTGGGGCTACAACACGGAGTCGGCCTATCACGATGGTTGGAAGTTGTGTTGAACTCGGCACGAGAACTCCTCCCTAGGTCATAAATATGGGTGCACAAACATCGCCGATATAGTCACCGCTTCCGTATTATTCTCACACCTTCAGTAAAAGAACTTGGCATAACATTCCACACGGCTATCGGAATCGCTTATGTGACCACAATTCGGAATCGACATTCCGAGACGGTCGACAAGACGCTGGTTTTGCAGAATTCCGTTCCGAGACCGAAATTCCACCCCGCAGCATGTGTGCTAGTACACCGATCACGCATCCCTTCGGTAAGATGCGGATATTTCTTCGCCCGGCGATCGGAATCGCTCGCGAGGCCTCAATTCGGAATCGTCACTTCAACGCGGTCGACACAAGGTCAGATTCTGAGATTTCCGGTCCGGCGCCCAAATTCACCTCCGAGAGCATGGCCGCAAGCTCCCAATGCGATCGCATACAGACACCCCTTCGCTCAAATGAGCAATAACTTTCCTCTCGGTTATCAGAATTGCTTGTAAGACCCCAATTCGGAATGGTGACAAAGAGGCCCTCGTCGGCCTTTATTTCCTTCCAGCGATAAGATGTCGTTTTCGATTCGAAAAACCACCGTTTCGGGCTCCAAAATTACGATTCTAGCCGATGATCTCCCCGTTTCTGAGGTTTTCTTGCAGTAACGTCTCCCTCTTTGATATGAATCACTGGTGGGCTACAACACAGAGTCGACCTATCTCGACGGTCGGATGTTGTGTTGAACTCGGAGCGAGAACTCCTCCTCAGGTCATAAATATGGGTGCACAAACATCGCCGATATAGTCACCCCTTCTGTATTATTCTCACCCCTTCATTGAAATAACCGGGGATAATTTTCCGCCCGGGTATCGGAATCGCTTATGAGACCACAATTTAGAATCGGCATTCCGAGTCGGTTGACAATACGCCAGTTTTGCGGAATTCTGTTCTGAGGCTGAAATTCCACCCCGGAGTATTTGTACTAGTACACCGATTGCGCACCCCTTCGGTAAGATGCTGATATTTCTTTGCCCGGCGATCGGAACCTCCAGCGAGGCCTCAATTCAGAATCGACACTTCGACCTGGTCAGCACAAGGTTGGATTCGGATATTTCTGGTCCGGTGTCCAAATTCGCCTCCGAGAGCGTGTCTGCAAGCTCCCGATGCTATCGCATACCGACACCTCTTCGCTCAAACGGGCATAACTTTCCACTCGATTATCAGAATCTCTTATAAGACCCCAATTCAGAATCGTCACATAGAAGCCCTATCGGACTTTATAGCCTTCCCGCAATAAGACGCCGTTTCCAACTAGAAAAACCTCCGTTTCGGGCTCTAAAATTGCGATTTCAGCTGACGATCTACCCGTTTCCGAGGTTTTCTTGCAGTAATGTCTCCCTCTTTGACGCAAATCACTGGTGGGGATACAACATGAAGTTGGCCTATTACAACGGTCGGAAGTTGTGTTGAACTCGGCATGAGAACTCCTCCCCAGGTCATAAATATGGGTGCACAAACATCGCCGATATAGTCACCCCTTCTATATTATTCTCACACTTTCAGTGTAAGAACCGGGGATAACATTCCACCCGGGTATTGGAATCTCTTATGTGACCACAATTCGGAATTCACATTCCTAGACGGTTGACAAGACACCAGTTTCGTGGAATTCCATTCCAAGGCCGAAATTCCACCCCAGAGCCTGTGTACTAGTACACCGATCGTGCACCCCTTCGGTAAGACGTGGATATTTCGTCGCCAGGCGATCGAAATAGCCCGCGAGGCCTCAATTCGTAATCGGCACTTCAACCCGGTCAGCACAAGGTTGGATTCAGATATTTCTGGTCCGGCGCCCAAATTCGCCTCTGGGAGAGTGGCCGCAGCCTCCCGATGCGATCGCATACGGACACCCTTCGCTCAAACGGGTATAACTTTCCGCTCGATTTTCAGAATTGCTTATAAAACCCCAATTCGGAATCATCACACAGAGACCCTCGTAGGCCTTTATTGCCTTTCAGCGATAAGACGTCGTTTCCAACATGAAAAACCTCCATTTCAGGCTCCAAAATTGCAATTCCAGCCGACGATCTCGTCGTTTCCGAGGTTTTCTTGCAGTAACATCTCCCTCGAAGAAGCAAATCACTGGTGGGGTTACAACACAGAGTCGGCCTATCATGAAGGTCGAAAGTTGTGTTGAACTCGGCACGAGAAATCCTCCCCAGGTCGTAAATATGGGTGCATAAACATCGCCGATATAGTCACCCCTTCCGTATTATTCTCACACCTTCAGTGAAAGAACCGGGCATAACATTCCGTCAGGGCAGAATCACATATGTGACCACAATTCGGAAACGGCATTCCGAGACAGTCAACAAGATGCCAGTTTCGCGGAACTCCGTTCCGAGGCCGAAATTCCACCCGAGAGTGTGTGTACTAGTACACCGATCGCGCACCCCTTCGGTAAGACGTGGATATTTATTCGCCCGGCGATAAGAACCGCCCGCGAGGCCTCAATTCGGAATCGGCACTTCGACCCAGTCGGCACAAGGTCAGATTCGGAGATTTCCGGTCTGGCGCCCAAATTTGCCTCCGGGAGCGTGGCCGCAGGCTCCATACGCGATCGCATACGGACACCCCTTCGCTCAAACGGACATAACTTTTCACTCGTTTATCAGAATCGTTTATAAGACCTCAATTCGGAATCGTCACACAGAGTCCCTCATTGGCCTTCATTGCCTTTCGGCGATAAGATGGCGTTTCCAACTCGAAAAACTTTCGTTTCGGGCTTTAATATTACGATTCCCACCGACGATCTCCGCATTTCTGAAGTTTTCTTGTAGTAACGTCTCCCTCGAAGATGCGAATCACTGATGGGGCTACAACATAGAGTCGGCCTATCATGATGGTCAGAAGTTGTGTTGAACTCGGTGCGAGAACTCCTCCCCATGTCATAAATATGGGTGCACAAACATCGCCGATATAGTCACCCCTTCCGTATTATTCTCACACCTTCATTGAAAGAACCGGACATAACATTCCGTCTGGGTATCGGAATCGCTTATGTGACCATAATTCGGAATCGGCATTTCGAGATGGTCAACAAGATGCCAATTTCGCGGAATTCCGTTTCGAGGCCAAAATTCCTCCCCGGAGCATGTGTGCAAGTACACCGATCACGCTACCCTTCGGTAAGACGCGGATATTTCTTTGCCCGGCGATCGAAAACGCCCGCAAGGCCTCAATTCAGAATCGACACTTCGACCCAGTCAGCACAAGGTCGGATTCGAAGATTTCCAGTTCGACGCCCAAATTTGCCTCTAGGAGCGTGGTCGCAGGCTCCCGATGCGATCGCATACGGACACCCCTTCGCTCAAACGGGCGATAACGTTCCGCTCGGTTATCAGAATCGCTTATAAGACCCCAATTTGAAATCATCACACAAAGGCCCTCATCGGCCTTTATTGCCTTTTGGCAATAAGACGGCATTTTCGACTCGAAAAACCTCCGTTTCGAGCTCCAAAATTGCGATTCCAGCCGACGATCTCCACGTTTCCGAGGTTTTCTTGCAGTAACGTCTCCCTCGAAGACGTGAATCACTGGTGGGGTGAAACACGGAGTCAGCCTATCACGATGGTCAGAAGTTTTTTTAAACTCGGCCCTAGAACACCTCCCTAGGTCGTAAATATGGGTGCACAAACATCGCCAATATAGTCACCCCTTCCGTATTATCCTCACACCTTCAGTGAAAGAACCGGACATAACATTCCACCCGAGTATCGGAATTGCTTATGTGACCACAATTCGGAATCGGCATTCCAAGACAGTCAACAAGATGACAGTTTTGCAGAATTCCATTCCGAGGCCGAAATTCCACCCCAGAGCGTGTGTACTAGCACACCGATCGCGCACCCCTTCGGTAAGACACAGATATTTCTTCGCCCGGCGATTGGAACCGCCCGCAAGTCCTCAATTCGAAATCAGCACTTCGACCCGGTCGGCACAAGGTTGGATTCGGAGATTTCCAGTCTGGCGCCCAAATTCGCCTCCAAGAGTGTGGCCTCAGGCTCCCGATGCGATCGCATATGGACACCCCTTCACTCAAACGGGAATAACTTGCCGCTCGGTTATCAAAATCGCTTATAAGACCCCAATTAGAAATCGTCACACAAAGGCCCTCGTCGGCCTTTATTGCCATCTGGCGATAAGACGGCGTTTCTGACTCGAAAAACCTCTGTTTCGGGCTCCAAAATTGCGATTCTAGTTGACAATCTCCCCGTTTCCGAGATTTTCTTGCAGTAACATCTCCCTCGATGACGCGAATCACTGGTGGGGCCACAACACGGTGTCGGCCTATCACGACGGTCGGAAGTTGTTTTGAACTCGGTGCTAGAACTCCTCCCCAGCTCGTAAATATGTGTGCACAAACATTGCCGATATAGTCACCCCTTCCATATTATTCTCACCCCTTCAGTGAAAGAACCGGGCATAACTTTCCGCCCGGGTATCGGATTCGCTTATGTGACCACAATTTGGCATCGAGATTTCGGGACGGTCGACAAGATGCCGGTTTCGTGGAATTCCATTCCGAGGCCAAAATTCCACCTCAAAGTGTGTGTACATGTACACCGATCGCGCACCCCTTCGGTAAGACACGGATATTTCTTCGCCCGGCTATCGGAACCGCCTGCAAGGCCTCAATTCGGAATCGGCACTTCGACCCAGTCAGCACAAAGTCGGATTCAGAGATTTCCGGTCCGGCGCCCTAATTCGCCTCTGGGAGCGTGGCCTCAGGCTCCCGATGTGATCGCATATGAATACCCCTTCGCTCAAACGGGCATAACTTTCTGCTCGGTTATTAGAATAGCTTATAAGACCACAATTCGGAATCGTCACACAAAGGCCCTCATCAGCCTTTCATGCCTTTTGGCGATAAGATGCCGTTTCCAACTCGAAAAAACCTACATTTCAGGCTTTAAAATTACAATTCTAGCCGACGATCTCCCTATTTCTGAGGTTTTCTTGCATTAACGTCTCCCTCGATGACGCGAATCACTGGTGGGGCCACAACATGGAGTCGGCCTATCACGACGGTTGGAAGTTGTGTTGAACTCGATGCTAGAACTGCTTCCTAGCTCGTAAAAATGGGTGCAAAAACATCGCCGATATAGTCACCACTTTCGTATTATTCTCACCCCTTCAGTGAAAAAACTAGGCATAACTTTCTGCCCGGGTATCGGAATCGCTTTTGTGACCACAATTTGGAATCGACATTCCGAGACGGTCGACAAGACGCCAGTTTCACAGAATTCTGTTTCGAGGCCAAAATTCCACCCTGGAGCGTGTGTACTAGTACACCGATCGTGCACCCCTTCGGTAAGACGCGGATATTTCTTCGCCCATCAATCGAAACCATCTGCAAGGCCTCAATTAGGAATCGGCACTTTGACCCGCTCAGCACAAGGTCAGATTCGGAGATTTCCGTTCGGCGCCCAAATTCGTCTCCGAGAGCGTGGCCGCAGACTCCCGATGCGATCGCATACGGACACCCCTTCGCTCAAACGGGAATAACTTTCCGCTCGGTTATCAAAATCGCTTATAAGACCCCAATTCGGAATCGTCACACAGAGGCCCTCGTCGCCCTTTTTTGTCTTCCGACGAAAAGTCGTCGTTTCTGACTCAAAAAAACCTCCGTTTCGGGCTCTAAAATTGCCATTCCAGCCGACGATCTCCCCATTTCCGATGTTTTCTTGCAGTAACGTCTCCCTCTTTGACGTGAATCACTGGTGGGGCTACAACATGGAGTCGGCCTATCACGACAGTCGGAAGTTGTTTTGAACTCGGCGCGAGAACTCCTCCCCCGGTCGTAAATATGGGTGCACAAATGTAGTACCCCAAAAAATGCATAAATTAGAAAATATAGATAAATTGAAATTTTGTCAATTAATAAATCCAAACTAGTTAAAAAGAGTACGCATCATTATTGCATGCGTAAAACCCATATAAACATTTCGTAAAAATAGTAGTTATACTTTAAATAATGTTCTCTAATGACTCATCAAGAAATTTGGGCATAGAAAAATCATTTAGACCAAGTTTAAGAATTTATGTGACTTATTATCATAATTAAGGAATAAGTCGAAGAACCCATTATCACATGTACCAAAGTGAATTATAAATCAAAATAAATATATGGGTAGACTTTAAACAATATGGGTTGATAGCCCATTATGAGAATTGGACCAATGGATAATTTTGGTCCATGAATAAATTCCCTAATATAAAAGTGATAATTAAAACCCATAAAGTAAATTAAGCCATGGGTTCCCTAAATGGTCCATACATGAAGTATTGGGCCCAAACGCTAAAACTCATTGTTGGATGGGAGATAATTAAGCCTAAATTTGTACCTTAATTATTAATATATGAAAATGGGTTAAGATAATCATTATTTTAACTCATAATTATCTCAACAAGAGTCTCAATCCTAGTCTAACTCAATAGGGCTCTATCTTAATCTAAAAAGGGGATTTAGATAAGAGTAAATAGGGATAAAAATAGAAGACTCATATTAAATAGGGAAATTCGTAACTATATTATCTCCTAATTAAAAAGAGGTCATTAAAGTACTAATATGACTCATATATATCTTAAAAGAAGTTCTAGACCTACCCAAACCCTCTACCCACGAAATTAAACCTCTCCTCAATCCTATTAGGTAGATAAATGCTAGAAAAGGGGGAGATAAATGAGAAAATTCGGAGTTTGAAGAGGAGGAGGAGTTTTACAAGTGTAGGACTCGTTAAACACACAAATAGACCTCCAATTAGTATCTACCCAGCCCTAGTTCGTTTCTGGAGCATTGGAGAACGAGGAGAGAAGGCTGTGGACAAGGAGAGCAAGGAGGAAAGGCTTGGAGCAAGGAGATTTCTTCATCTACACCCCTCTCCAAACCCTAGGATCTTTACAGCATGAAAAGGTAGGAAATCTCTAAAGCTAAACTAATTAAACTCGACCCTAGGTAGACCTTGATCCCCTCTATCAAAGCCCCATGTTTACCCCAATTTTCGTTGTGCCATGAAGGAGTATTTCATGCTCCAATCCCTGTGATATACATGTCCCCGAACTCACTTGTTTGTATTCAATCCATGAATACACTTAATCCCATACCTTGCAAATTTTATCATAAATACTACTTGATGTTAGGAATCGAATGATCCTATTTCCCCCAATTTCCATTATGCATCCTAAGCGAATTAAATCGGATTTCAACTCTGTGCATGTTTTAGGTCAGCTAAATGTAACCTAATTAAAGCATGCCCATTCCATGCCTATTTTAGAATTACTCATGCCTATTGATACATCTGCATGTCTATTTTCGTTTAAAACTAGTTTCATGATTTTTGGACATTCTTGCGATTGTATATGGATTTTTGAATGGCCCTATATCAAGCCATGGAAGGAGGAACCGAAATCCCAATTTGGGCTGTGTACCCCTTTTGGGCTCGATCCACCTTCTGAAATCATGACGGCTCGACCCGTCGCGATCTCAGAAGGTCGTAACAGGGTGGACCGCCGCGTCACGACCCGTCACGTTCTTCGCCCCTGTTACCGGTTGGCCTAAACACGTCAGACTGACATGTCATGATCTGGACCCGTTGTTCGAATCGCGACCGACCACCCCATCGGATTTCAGCCGCCATTGATTGCCTGACCCGGTTCATGAGAACGCGACAGACCTGATCGTCATGACTTGAACCGCGACGGGTACCCTCGTCGCGATTCATCTATTTCAACCAGAACCCTAAATTTCATGTATACCCCTGTTAATTATGTCATTTAATCACTGTTTAACCCTTAATTTGTACTGTTATGAACAGTAACGACCTGTTAAGAAATATTGGGTATTATTCACATGATTTTAATTAAATAAAAGTAATGTGCACGATTATTCTTGCTCTCATGATTTCCTTACACATGCACACACTAAATGTTAATGTTTGCCATGAAACCTTATTAAATTACTCAATAATATATCTGGTAATTAAGTGTAAATATTCACTTAATCACTCTATTATTTTAATAAATTTGTCTTTATTTTATTCGCGTGCTTTGTATACCGTTATCGCTTCCCTCTGCCTTCGACCACTCGAGGCAAGACGGACAACATTTCATTACACACTTCTTTCTTGACTTAGACCACCTCTCCGTTGGGAATACGCCTAACAGGACTAGGGACTAGTTGTCAACGCCTCCGTAAGTCTCCTTGGCTTTGGCGAACGTCCATTGCCGACGAGTGGGTTGTACCATTAAAACCCCTTACACCACTAGGGATCAACATGATCCAACGGCCTTAGTTTGTTCTCTCTTACCTTGAAGATAACGCCGGAACTCTGGCCTGTGTTCATAAGCACTGCTGATGGGCAGTTGTGACTTCTACCAGACTGCCAACACACGACTGTGTCGTGCAACTGTTACTATCATCTTTTTATCATTGTTTTACGAATATGACCCTGTTCTCGTCTACTATCTTTATACTCTCATATATTCACATTCTCTCTACACTCTCATCTATTCGTCAATTACTCTCATCTATTCTTGGTACTCTATTTGACCATCAAATTGATTGTCTAAGATAACAAACATAACCAATGCCAGGCAATAGGGCCCGATCTGGTCCTGGGGGGAGCGTCCGAAGAGTGCCATTTTCCCATGGGAGTTACAATGATCAGGGTGTTTGGCATACACTCAGCGTCATTTATACTATCAAGATTTAATCTATGACAATCAATCAATCAATCACGTTACTATATACTCTGGGTTGATAAAATGATCGAGCAATCGTTACATGCTATTGCGACTAGTGCACTTTTGTGCAACCATACACACTATCTCATTATATGGCCAATTCTTTATCATGCTAGTTTTGAAATATTCTTTTTTAATGTATTATCGCTCTCTTGTTATCGTGTAATATTACTATCTTGTCTATACTTCATCGTTCTCTCTCTAGTTATCCTACTTTACAAGACATTAATCACTTAAAGCATGCTTGTCTTTTCGAGATATTAAGTCCTACTGAGCGTTATCGCTCACCCTGCACAATTTATTGTATGTGTGTAGTGTATCGACCGTTCGAATTGTGTCATTATGCTTGTGGAGGCCAGTTTGTGGCCAATGACATGTTTAGCAGGTGTTTTTGTAGGTTGTGAGGCTTCGTGGGCTGGCACTTTGGGCCTAAAGCACTCACTGGTTCACTGTCTGTGAACGCGACAGTGAGGGGCGTCGCATTCTCAACGCAACGGCCCTGGGTGTCACGTTCATGGAACCGCTATTTGAGTTGACGTCTGCATGCGCGCCGCGTGTCACTCGCAGGGCAGGGCAGGCTAACGTCAGGAGTGGGAAGGTGACAGACTCCCACGTCGCGTTCAGGTCGCGACAGAAGGCTGCATCGTGTTCCCAACCGAGCTTCGTTTAAGAAGGGTTTTGGCCGAACAGAGCTTTTGCAAGCTCTGCTCGGCCAGGAAAGGTGCTATTGCGTGGGTTGGTGGCGATTTAGCATTTTGACGGAGTCCTTAGCGTGTTCTTGCCACGAGGACGCCGCGTGGAGTGGGGGAAATGCTGTGTGGATCTCGTACTTCGCATTCTTCGTGGAGGTAGCGAGATTCCACTTGTTTTGATCCGTGGATTGTGTGTGTGATGTGTTTAATATGTTATTGGCTTTCCAAACAGTAGATACCATGCTAGGGCACTCATTAAAGCATGTAAATGGATGAAAACACTGGTTTGCAGGGTCTAAGGGGGAGATCCGATGAGGGGTCTCCGGATTAGGGTTCCTGCCTGTGAAGGCGACGGTCCCTCTAGTCGCGACCAGGTCGCGACAGGTCGACCCATCGCGTTCAGGTTCTTGAATGCGGCATATCAGGTTGTCGCGTTCTGAATGCGACATCTGACCCTGTCTCGTTAATAGCCGAGGGCTTATTTGTGTGTATACAAGTGAATGTATTTATCTGATTAATAAATATTGTGATGCATGGCAATGGTAAGTGGTGCATGGGCACCTGTAACGCTCGGGGAGCGTGCCGTGTATGTGGTTTGCGCGGTGTTCACGTATTTGACGTGGGGTTTCACGTGGTTTGTGCGGTGTGCACGTGGTTTGTGTGTGCGTGGCAAGTAGTACAACTCCTACCGTGGATACCTTTTAAGTTGGGAGCCCCAGGTTTTGTGTGAGCCAGGCACGTGTGTGTGCTAGGGGCTTGTCCCAGTACTGGGTACCATCAAGGTCTTGTCGTCTTCCTGGACACCCTCACTCTTGTGTAGAGTAGTACATCCGGCTGAGGGAAAGACGGCAGTGGGACAACGACTTGAGAGTTTGTGTTTGTTGCTTGTAGTGCGCTCGTAGTTGGGGGAGGCGGACACCAATAGACGTACTGAGCCCAAGCTAGTCCTCTTTTCCAGTGCCTCACTTTAGGGAGCTCGGGCCAGAGTCCCTAAAGGTGCCAGGCATGGGCCTATGGCAGTGTAGTCCGCAGGAGTGGTGTTGGTTGGTCTCCACAGTTTCTTGACTTGTGTTTGGTGGAGCGGCAGCTGGACCTTTCGTCCATGGCTGCGAGACTGAGAGGTAGACCTATGTGATTTGTCCGGGTTGGTTGCTGGTGTCGCGAGCCAGTCTACGTGACTCGAGTGTGGCATTTTCCTACTTTAGCACGTACACCTGGTTGTGTTTTGCCATTTATTTATTACTGTTGTTCTACGTTAAACGGCATGCGGTAAGTGATATTTACAGTTTTATATCTTGTTAGCTAGTCTTATAAATGTTAGCGTAGTCTCCAGCTTTACTACTTGTGTTGGTTTGCTCGGTTTCTAGGGGAGTTTCCCTACTAAGCCAGTGACTCGTGAGGCTCACCCCTACCCCCTTTCAGGTGAGGGAGAACAGAAGACCTCCCACCCGTCGTCTAGTTCTGGACCGCACCGTGGTGGAGGGTCTGCACCACCAGCAGTGTAATTTTCCTTCCTGTTGTACACCTCGGGGTATGCCCCAAGTTGTTGTTGTACTAGTTTGGTTACAGTTGAGGATCTGGCTATGTTAATTTCATGTAAATGTTTTTGAGATTGGCGATCTTATATATATTTGAGTTGTTTCCTTTACACTTCTACAGACATGTGAATGGTATCCTTTGCGAGGCTTCGGCCTGTTCGCGGGAGGCGGAGTCGTGTCGGACTCGTTATCGGGTTAACGGGTCTGAACGACGAGGACCGTCACAATGTGTTTCAAGTAAGTCGGATGATGACATAATACACCCCAACGAGAATGGACTGGAGTGATGAGCGACCTGGAGTCATAGCGATGGAATTGCCTTAGTATCATAGAGTCTAGATAGATATTTGCTTAAATATCATTTCCAATGTATGATGTCTTTGAGCCCTATGTATTGGCTCAGAATTAGTGGTTGTAATAGTTTATGTGATTTATCAAAAAAAGGAAGAGTTTATTTCAATTATTGTTCATTAGAGGCTCCGATTTTTCCGATTGTATGCGCAATTTACGTTACCATATACTTTGCTTACGTCTCCCCAATTTATTCCGCTGCTAAATTAGCAGGCCGTGACAACAAACATCAACGATATAGTTACCACTTCCGTATTATTCTCACACCTTCAGTGAAAGAACCGGGCATAACATTCCACCCGGGTATCGGAATTGCTTATGTGACCACAATTTGGATTCGACATTCCGAGACGGTCGACAAGACGCCGGTTTTGCGGAATTCCGTTCCGAGGCTGAAATTCCACCCCGGAGCGTGTGTACTAGTACACCGATCGCACACCCCTTCGATAAGACGCGGATATTTCTTCGCTCGAGAATCGAAACCGCCCGTGAGGCCTCAATTCGGAATCGGCACTTCGACCCGGTCAGCACAAGGTCCGATTCGGAAATTTTTTATCCGGCGCCCAAATTCGCCTCCGGGAGCATGGTCGTAGGTTCCCGATGCGATCGCATACGGACACCCCTTCGCTCAAACGGGCATAACTTTCTGCTCGGTTATCAGAATCTCTTATAAGACCCCAATTCGGAATCGTCACACAAAGTCCCTCATGGGCCTTTATTGCCTTTTGGCGATAAGATGCCATTTCCAACTCGAAAAACCTACGTTTTGGGCTATAAAATTGCGATTCCAGCCGACCATCTCCCTGTTTTCGAGGTTTTCTTACAGTAACGTCTCCCTCGATGACGTGAATTACTGATGGGGCCACAACTCGGAGTCAGCCTATCACGACAGTCGGAAGTTGTGTTGAACTTGATGCGAGAACTCCTACGCACGTCGTAAATATGGGTGTACAAACATCGCCGATATAGACACCCCTTCCGTATTATTCTCACACCTTCAGTGAAAGAACCGGGCATAACATTCTGCCCGGGTATCAGAATCGCTTATGTGACCAGAATTCGGAATCGGCATTCCGAGACGGTCAACAAGACACCAGTTTTGCGGATTTCCTTTACGAGGCCAAAATTCAACATCGGAGCGTGTGTACGAGTACACTGATCGCGCACCCCTTCGATAAGACGCGGATATTTCTTTACCCGGCAATCGGAACTACCCGCGAGGCCTCAATTCGGAATTGGCACTTCGACCCGGTCGGCACAAGGTCAGATTCGGAGATTTCCGGTATGGCGCCCAAATTCACCTCCGGGAGTGAGGCTGCAGGCTCCCGATGCGATCGCATACAGACACCCCCTCGCTCAAACGAGAATAACTTTCCGCTCGGTTATCAGAATCGCTTATAAAACCCCAATTCGGAATCATCACACAAAGACCCTTGTCGACCTTTATTGTCTTCCGACGATAAGACATCATTTTCGACTCAAAAAACCTCCATTTCGGGCTCCAAAATTGCGATTCCAGCTGATGATCTCCCCGTTTTCGAGGTTTTCTTGCAGTAACGTCTCCCTCTTTAATGCAAATCACTGGTGAAGCTACAACACGGAATTGGCCTATCACGACGGTTGGAATTTGTTTTGAACTCGGTGCTAGAACTCCTCCCCAGGTCGTAAATATGGGTACACAAACATCGTCGATATAGTCACCCCTTCCATATTATTCTCACCCCTTCAGTGAAGAACCGGGCATAACATTCCGTCCGAGTATCGAAATCGCTTATGCGACCACAATTCGGAATCGACATTTTGAGTCGGTCGACAAGACGCCGGTTTTGTGAAATTCTGTTTCGATGCCGAAATTCCACCCCGGAGCGTGTGTACTAGTACACCGATCGCGCACCCCTTCAGTAAGACGAGGATATTTCTTCGTCCGACGATCGAAACCGCCTGCGAGGCCTCAATTCGAAATCGGCACTTTGACCCGGTCGGCACAAGGTTAGATTCGAAGATTTCTGGTCCAGCGCCCCAATTCGCCTCCGGGAGCTTGGCCGCAGGCTCCCGATGCGATCGCATACGGACACCCTTCGCTCAAACGGGCATAACTATCCACTCGGTTATCAGAATGCTTATAAGACCCCAATTCAAAATTGTCACACAGTGGCCCTCGTCGGCCTTTATTGCCTTCCGGTGATAAGACGTCGTTTCTGACTAGAAAAAGCTCTGTTTCGGGCTCCAAAATTGCGATTGCAGCTGACGATTTCACCGTTTTCAAGGTTTTCTTGCTGTAATGTCTCCCTCTTTGATGCGAATCACTAGAGTGGCTACAACATGGAGTCGACCTATCACGACGGTCGGAAGTTGTTTTGAACTCGGCGCTAGAACTCCTCCCCATGTCGTAAATATGGGTGCACAAACATCGCCGATATAGTCACCCCTTCCATATTATTCGCACCCCTTCGGGGAAAGAACTGGGCATAAATTTTAGCCCGGGTATTAGAACCATTTATGTGACCACAATTTGGAATCGGCATTCTGAGACGGTCGACAAGACGCCAGTTTGCTAAATTCCGTTCCGAGGCCGAAATTCCACCCTGGAGCGTGTGTAGTAGTACAACGATCGCATACCCCTTCGGTAAGACGCGGATATTTCTTCGCCCGGCGATCAAAACCGCCCGCGAGGCCTCAATTCAGAATCGGCACTTCGACCCGGTCAGCACAAGGTCAGATTCAGAGATTTTCAATCTGGCGCCCAAATTCGCCTCCGGGAGCGTGGCCGCAGGCTTCCGATGCGATCGCATACAGACACCCCTTTGCTCAAACGGGCATAACTTTCCGCTTAGTTATCAGAATCGCTTATAAGACCCCAATTCGGAAATCGTCACACAGAGGCCCTCGTCGACCTTTATAGACTTCCGGCGATAAGATGCCGTTTTCAACTAGAAAAACATCCATTTCGAGCTCCAAACTTGCGATTCTAGCTGACGATATCCATGTTTCTGAGGTTTTCTTGCATTAACGTCACCCTCTTTGACGCAAATTACTGGTGGGGCTACAACAAGGAGTCGGCCAATCATGACGTTCAGAAGTTGTTTTAAACTCAGCGCTAGAAATCCTCCCTAGGTCGTAATTATGGGTGCACAAACATCGCCGATATAGTCACCCCTTCAATGAAAGAACCGGGCAAAACTTTCCGCCCGGGTATCGGAATCGCTTATGTGACCACAATTTGGAATAGACATTCTGAGACGGTCGATAAGACGCCAGTTTTGCGGAATTTCGTTCCGAGGTCGAAATTCAACCCCAGAGCGTGTGTACTAGTACATCGATCGCACACCCCTTTTGTAAGACGCGGATATTTCTTCGCCCGGCGATCGGAACCGCCCGTGAGGCCTCAATTCAGAATTGGTACTTCGACTCGGTCAGCACAAGGTCAGATTTGGATATTAACGGTCCGACACCCAAATTCGCCTCCGGGAGCGTGGCTACAGGCTCCCGATGTGATCGCATGCAAACACTCTTTCGCTCAAACGGGCATAACTTTCCGCTCGGTTATCGGAATCGCTTATAAGACCTCAATTCTGAATCATCAAGGCCCTCGTTGTCCTTTATAGCCTTCTGGCGATAAGATGCCATTTTCGACTCAAAAACTGTGATGGACCGGGGTATTTATGCCCATTAAGGCTCCATATCCAGATCTGCCTCCCGCGAACGCACCGAAGTGTCGCAAGGGATATCTCACACACGAGTCTAGTAAGAGTATAAAAAGACAAACCACAAGAATATAAGGCACAAGAAAGTACATGTGCTCATATCTATTTACAAATTGTACAACTGTCCCATTACATTAATACATGTCCAATTAAAAGAGTACAACTACCTGGGGCATACCCCGAGGGAGCACAAGCTCACAACAAGCTAACTACTACACAACTGCTGGTGGTACAAGTCTGACACAACGCCGCTGCAAGCCAAACATACGGCAAGCCCTGAAAGAACTGTAGGGGAGTGAGCCTCAACAAGTCACTGGCTCAGTAGGGGCTACCCAAAACAACACTGTAACCACAAACACCTCGACCCCAATGGGTCTCACTGGAAACAACAATAGCCAAACCATTTCATGCTCACATCATTACAATAAATAACAATTAAACATGCTTATGATAATAAACATAACGTCCTCAGAAGAAAAATAGGACTACAGGACTAACATAAAATCATTAATCAGCCCAACAACCAAAGTGCCTAAACCACAGTCTCACTGGCACACTGCTACAACAACGGGTTGCCTAAACTATAAGCCACACAGGCAAGTCATTGCCCAGGCTACAAGCTTTACAGGCGAACCTCAAACACTTGAGTAATAGGACTGCTAACAAAGAGCTGGTCCTTTATACTCCAAACCTCACTACGTCGGAAACTACACACCAAACAATAGGACTAGCTACCATGAAGCCAATCCATAACACATTAAAACTATAATTGGAATCATATCCAAGAAGAGTAAAACTCAACAAGTGGAAGGTCTCACACGGCCTCCACGGAACATAGCTCAACTAAACCACAATATGCCTAGGCCATAAGCCTCATCGGCAAATTACCCACGAAGGTAACATAATTAATAATCACAAACTAATCCACAATAAATTATAAACAAAGATTTACCTAGAACAGTTAGGATACAACAAGTGGCAGGTCAAACCACAAGACCTCCTCAACACACAAGTACCCGGAAAGGTTGGTACACAATGTACCACCACAAAACTATAAAGTAACCCACGAAGGGAACAAGTACCTGCTACTCTGAGGTACCACAACACAAACACCCGAACAAGGGTACAAGTAGGTGATAAACACCACACTGAACCATAATTATATTATACCTTTGATTAGGCACAATATTACAGGTGAAACCTTAATCGACGAGTCACACAAACCATAACTCAGTCACAGCTGTGTCAACACCAGGGCACACCTCGAACTGGTCAAACCTCGACCACGAGTCACAAACTCACAAACCACAGTCACTGGCAAAGCACGAGTCAGAAGAACGACGCCACCATACGGGAACGGACTACTGGCTGATCAGGCCAATATCCAACCCTGACAACACAACACAAGAACTACCTCTCAGCCTCGCAGTCACGGACGAAAGGTCCAACTGCCGCTCCACTAGGAAGAAGTCAAACAACTGTGGAGACCAACCAACACCACACCTGCAGACACACAACTGCAGGCCCATGCCTGGCACCTTTAGAGTCTCTGGCCGGAGCACTCTAAAGTGAGGCACTGGAAAACAGGACTAGCTGGGGACCAGTGTCGACTACTGATGTCCGTACCCCCAACTACGAGCGCGCTACAAGCGACAAAAGAACAAACTCTGGGAAGTCGCTGCCCCACTACCGTCTTTCCCTCAGCCGGACGTACAACTCAAACTCAGGAGTGAGGGTGTCCAGGAAGACGACACAGACCTCAACGGTACAACACAAGTACCGGGACAAAACCCCGAGCACAACAAACACACGTGCCTGGCTCACAAAGAACCTGGGGTACCTGACTAGAGAGGCATTCCGGAATAGGCGCCGGACCACCACACTCGGCTAGCACAAACCACGATACTTACACATATAACCTTTACTTATAATTCACAATATACAAGTGTTAGGATTAGCTTAACATCGGTCACTGTGTGACCCCAAAGCTATCCCACACCAACACATACTTGAACCACTAACTTGCCTATCATTGGTCATCTTGTAACCTCCAAGCTAACTCACACAAACACATATATAAATCACGATAGCCAATCATATTTGGCCTATCATCGGTCATGAGATGACCTTCGAAACAACACACCACTTACTTCATAAATCCATATATATTATTCGAAAGACAACAACGGACCAGGGCTAGGTCGGTATGGACCTTCACTGCCCAAACACCACAAAGTCATGGCTAGGTTCGCACAGGAACCTCACTGCCCAATTACTACGACAAATCACCAGAATTACATTACAACAAGTGTGTAGTAAACACACACTCAAACCACGTAGACAATACGTGTATATTACACCCTGGATGGTGTACCACACGTCTTCCACGTAAACCACATGCCCAACATATGGACAACGCACTCCAAGAGTGCCACGGGTGCCAACGCACCACACATACCACGCAAAGCGATTTCGTACATCACATATCATTCATGTAAAACATGCTCATTACATGAGCAGTATGCTCCAAGAGCATAACAAGTGCACTGGCTCACACCGGTCATTGCCATGCACACACAATCACACAATATTCATAACCAGGAAAGTTACGTAAACAACACTGCATGGATTACATGCACAGGTTGGTGGCAACATCGACTGCCGCTTATAAGAAGTAAACGGCAAGCGATCTAGCCGTCAATATCCCGGCTGATGAGCTTGGCGACAAGAGATCTTGACGCCAAGTTCTCCGGCCTAAACCTGCAGAAACCCTAATCCAGCTCTACAGGTTTTCCAACCGTTAAAATTACAAGAAAATGTACTGAAACGGTTCTTTAAACATGCTTGAACCCAAAACAACCCAACACAGCATGCTTCGTTCACTAAATTACTCAAACCACCCATTAACCCCACATGGTGCAACTTAATCCGAAAATACAATAAAAATGCTGGTTCAAGTGATTAAGTCGTGTTTTAATGTTTCTAATAAGCTAACAGGGCTCGACCCCTACCTCAGACACGCAATTAAACTCCCGAAGAACCTCTGTAGACGCGAGATTTGGCCCACTTCCCGCAAGGCAATTTGGCCCATTAAGCTTCGTTTGACCGTTCGTTGACTGGCCTCGGATTCCATGTAGACGGCATCATCGACTGCCGCCTACTACTTATTGACGGCATTCCCCCTGGACGCCGACCCATCTTGGCGTCTACCTCGATGGACGTCTGCATGAGGTTGGCGGCCAGATCGCTTGACGTCAAGGCCGTTTACCTGGTCTGCGCAACTAACCCGAGAATATAGCCCACTTGCGCCATTGTCTCGCCCATGCAACGCATGGGGCCGTTCCCAACGGGTATATGGCCACCTTGGCAGTCCTTTGACCCAGTAAAAATCCCATTTGGCCTTTCCCCATTGGTTGGAGCTTAAACACATGGAATGCCACATGTGCAAGTGTGTTTCCTCACACTTGAGCATCCAATGCTCTCAACCCCCGAGCTCACTGTCTATATAACTCCCCCTTGGTCCCTCTGAACAAGGGGGGGAGAGGCTGGACGTCCACATGCTGTTGCTTTGAGAGAGGAGAGAGAAAAATCCACCCAAGCTTCACCAAGTCATCCTCTACTTCCTCTCAACCTTTGGGACGTCCAAGGAGGCTGCTCTGGAGCTGAAGGAGCCTCTTCAACGAGCTAACATCACCAGCAACGAGGATCACCTCCCCCCTCTTCCTCTCTTCTTCCTTTTTTCTCTTAGTCATTTGCACGTCACACACTCTTTCCCACACACCCTAGGCACGTAGGGCACCTTCCTACACACCTAGAAAGGGGTTTCCCAACCAAAAACGGAGGGAAGAAGGGTGGTCATAACACTTGGCCACCCCTCTTCTCAAGTCCGCAACCGGTACGGGACTCTCCTTTTGGGCCCTCCACATTTCGTTTTGAGCATTTGCTACACTATTTAGGGTCTAATAGAGTTTTGTTCTGTGGCAGGAACGATCCAAAGAAGACCGTGGAGCTCTCTTCCTTTGGCCGGCTGAAGGAGGAGAAGTTGGAGCTTCACCATCACCCGCGACGCGAGGCTACTACTCCGGCGTGATCAGCACAACTCCTTGGGCACAGGTAAGGCCCTGGCGATCACAATCATCTCCCATCTCCTTCCGGTTCCTCTCGTTTTCCCTCAGTCAACCTAGTCAAACGAGAAGTCAACGAGGTCAACCGGCATACTCTCCATCGCCAACGAGGGAGCGGAACGTCCGTGAACCACCGTCGGAGAAGGCCACGCCAGTCGGCATCCGAGGACGGAGGCGGAACGAGACGTCCACAGTCTCGAATCACGCAGAAACCCGAGAAACGTCCCACGAACACCGCGCTCCAATCCGTCATTCCCCGCCCGATCTGCAGCTACCACACGCACCACGGCCTTCCCACGAGCTCCCGCCGACCGTCAGAACTCGTGAAGAAGCTCAAGGGTGAAGGTGGGGGAAGAGGAAGGGAGAAGGAGGAGAAAGAACAGAGCTCGGGTCTGCCATAAAAACACAGGCATGCCAGGTTAACTTCAACCCTTGGTCCGTTTAACCAGACCGCCACAACTAGACGTCCACAAAGCTTGACGCCAAGTTCAACAGTCAACGTCCTCATCGATGGACGCCAACACACTGCTGGTGTCCAGCAAGCTGAACACCAACACGGACCCAAACCAAACCCGGTAAGGATCTAGCAAGAAACACACAACACTAATGGGCCTCACATTGGCCACCAAACCCGCTAAACTTGGATCCACGGGGATCCGGAAAACACGCGACGTTACAAAAACCCTCCGTTTCGGACTCCAAAATTACGATTTCAGCTGACGATCTCCCCGTTTCTGAGGTTTTCTTGCAGTAACCTCTCCCTATTTGACGCGAATCACTGGTGGGGCTAGAACACGGAGTCGGCCTATCACGACGGTCAGAAGTTGTTTTGAACTTGACTCTAGAACTGTAACGACCCGACCTCCCGGACCCCGCCAGGGCCCGAAATTCGCGTTGCCACCCACTGATCCGAAGACCCGGAAGGGTTAGAAGAATTAGTCTAGTGAGATATGTACTGAATTTAAACAACTATAACAATCTATACAATATACAAAGGTCTGTACAACGCGTCCCAAGTAAGAGCACAAGTACAAGAAGAAAGGTGCAGTCCTTAAGGGGCATACACCGAGGACTTGTAAACACAACTCTCAGCTCACTCGAGCACAAGAGCTCTCACTGCTGCTGACAACACACGGCGTCACGAACGCCTCCGCAACCCGTCCGACACCGAGCTCCCGCGACAACGAGCCCCTAGCTGAAGGAAGTAGGGGGGTGTGCCTCGCGAACAAGGCCCAGTAGGGATTACTAGTCCCTCACCGGCCAGAGCAGCAGGAACTCCGAAAACAGGAAACTACACTAGAAAGCTGTAAAGCGAGGAACACCTACAGCATGGTACTACTAAGCAGTGGAAGAGAACAGTACAACGCCACGACCACCAACTAAGGCCGGGCCACACACACGACTCCCGCGAAAACCAACGGAGTCAGACATACAGCGTAAGTAACGCTCGGCACACCAGCCGAGACCACGGAACAACCAAGTGAGAACGACGTCTCACCGCAAGCACGGCCACCTCGACCTCCACAAGGTCGAGGGCCCACAAGCAGAACCACCCCGGACCCTGGACACGCCACCAGGTCGGGAAACCACATTCACCGGTGCCACCACGGACTGGCACCAAGAACGGGACGACGGAGTCGAGAGGACACCGAAGCGGAAACCACCAGAAGCACGGGTCTGCACAAGGCCAGACCAACGACGCCCACATGAGCTAGCCACGGCCAGGCTACAACCGCCGTGCAACTAGGGCAACGGAGAACACTTAGAAACGTCGTGAGGAAATGTCGTCACAACAACAGCAACCAAGCCGCCGCCGCTAGCAGCCAAGAGGGGGGAGCACCGTCCGCGCCCTCTGCTCGCTAGCCTAGCTCCTGCCTCTGCCCTAGCGAAGGGCGAGAAAGAGCCGCCACAGAAACACCCAATACACGCAACACCGCAGCCTGGCCAAGCTGTAGCCTCACGCCTAGCACCACTACGTGGCTCCGGAACCAACGCAGAGAGAGGCAGTGAGACAAGGACTGTCTGGTCTGCGCCAGGAACTCCAAACACCTCGACGTCTCAGACCCAGACAAGAGAGCTCTACAAACGACTCATCTCCGCTGCCCAAACCTCGTTTTCCCCTCAGCTCAGAGTCCGCTCACGGGCTACCAACTCGAGCACGCTCGTAGCCCGGAGTACTCCCTCAACAGTCTCCCGAGGATGGGGGTCCCAGGAAAATGGAGACAACCTCTGAATGGGACAAGCCCTCAAGTGCCGAGCACCGGGAGAAAAGAGAACTGGCGGGGCAAGCACAACAGGAACCACGCCGAACTGTTGGCTTGTAACACACGACAAGCCCAGCGAGCGAGAGGCACGCACGTACCCTCAAGAGGGCCGTCGGCCAACGAAACACGCACGGAAAAGCCGGAGCCTCAGAACACTACCAGCAACATGGAAACTCGTCGCTCTTCTAATAATCGATTGACCCCCAGTCAATCGATTATTAGACAGACGCGCCCCTCCTGGCACCACTGCCAGGACACGGCCACAAAGATGTCACCTTCGGTCACTGAACGCAGGGAGGCAACCAGCCGCGTTCCCTACCAGAAGGTCCTAAGGGCAAGGCCTGCCCTGGGGTACACGCCAACACACAAACCGGGCCACGGAAACACCCAAGGCACTCACAGGTACTGTCGCTCCCCCACAGGCCGTCGCGATACCATCGCGACGGGGAAGGGCGCCGTGACACGAACCCTGATGCGACGGGGCGGCGCGTCGCGACAACCTCCCTATCGCGATGGGAAACCAGGTCGCGACAGCGACCCTTATCGCGACCGCCAACCGCGTCGCGATAAGGTCGCGCCCGACCGGGGCGACGCCTCTACTGATGTCGCGACGCGCACCGCGGCCGCGACATCAGTCGGGAGGCAGACCACGGGATGCTCCATCCCGGGCCGCCCAAAACCATACAACCATGCACACACACGGGGAGGGGAGCATGGGGAAAGCTATAAAGCTATCTACAAAACCCCGAGGGCTCCCGATCCACCCAGATGGGAGAGGGCACAAGAAATTCCTACCTTTCACGAAGAACGAATCCATGAGGGCCCTTCACGTCGGTTAGCCACCTCCTCCTCGCTCCATGCACACTGCTCCGCCGCTCCGCATGAGCCGCCAACCTCTACCACGCCCGATCGCCGGAGGGGAGCCTCCCCACCGCCGGAGAAGAGGGGGAAGGGAGAAAGAGGGAAAAGAGGGGGAAGGGGTAGCCGGCCTGCACCGTAAGCCCCCGACACCCAGAACGCGACGGCCCGCCCCGTCGCGTTACGAACCTTAACGCGATGGGCCGACCGACCGCGACAAGAATGCGCCCCCCATGGGCGCCGCGACAACCCGACAGGTCATACTGACACGCCTGCCACCCTGACAGGCGTCAGATGACCGGTCAGCGAAACACGACAAAACGCTGTCGCGACCCGTTGACCGGGCGCTACAAGAACGCGATGGGCAACCTGGGCGCGACAAGAACGCGACGCACAAACTCGCCGTGACACGGATGACTGTCGCGTCGGGCTCCCCCGACGAGACACTGACGTGTCCCCCAGCCCGGACGCGCCAGTGGCCAGTCATCCCACGACACCGGACAGAAACCGGGAAACTGGGTCTTACAAGAACTCCTCCCCAAGTCGTAAATATGGGTGCACAAACATCGCCAATATAGTCACCCCTTCCGTATTATTCTCACCCCTTCAATGAAAGAACCGGGCATAACATTTCGCCCGGGTATCGAAATCGCTTATGTGACCACAATTCAGAATCGACATTCTAAGACGGTCGACAAGGCGCTAGTTTCGCGGAATTCCATTCCAAGGCCGAAATTCCACCCCGGAGAGTTCGTACTAGTACACCGATCACACACCCCTTCGGTAAGACGTTGATATTTCTTCGCTAGGCGATCGGAACCGCCCGCAAGGCCTCAATTTCGAATGGCACTTCGACCCGGTCATCACAAGGTCAGATTCGGAGATTTCTGGTCCGGCTCCCAAATTCACCTCCGGGAGCGTGGCCGTAGGCTCTCAATGCGATCGCATACGAACACCCCTTCTCTCAAACGCACATAACCTTACGCTCAATTATCAAATTTGCTTATAAGACCCCAATTCGGAATCGTCACACAGAGGCCCTCGTCGGCCTATATAGCCTTCCAGCGATAAGACGCCATTTTTGACTCGAGAAATCTCTGTTTAGGGATCCAAAATTGCGATTCCAGCCGACGATCTCCTCGTTTCCGAGGTTTTCTTGCAGTAACATCTCCCTCTTTGACGCGAATCACTGGTGGGGCTATAACACGGAGTAGGCCTATCAGGTCAGTCGGATGTTGTTTTTAACTCGGCACTAGAACTCCTCCCCAGGTCATAAATATGGGTGCACAAACATCGCCGATATAGTCACCCCTCCCGTATTATTCTCACCCCTTCAGTGAAAGAACCGGGCATAACTTTCACTGATGGGGTGAGAATAATTTGGAATTGGCATTTCGAGACGATCGACAAGTCATCGGTTTCACGGAATTCTGTTCTGAGGCCGAAATTCCACCCCGGAGCGTGTGTACTAGTACACCGATCGCACACCCCTTCGGTAAGACGCGGATTATTGTTCGCCCGGCGATCGGAACCGCCCGCGAGGCCTCAATTCGGAATTGGCCCTTCGACCCGGTTAGCACAAGTTCAGATTCGGAGATTTCCGGTCTGACGTCCAAATTCGCCTCCGAGAGAGTGGCCGCAGTCTCCCGATGCGATCACATGCGGACACCCCTTTGCTCAAACGCGCATAACCTTACGCTTGGTTATTAGAATAACTTATAAGAGCCCAATTCGGAATCGTCACACAGAGGCCCTCGTCGGCCTTTATTGCCTTCTGGCGATAAGATGTCATTTTAGACTCGAAAAACCTCCATTTCGGGATCCAAAATTACAATTTCAGCCGATGATCTACCCATTTCCAGCCTATCACGATGGCCGGAAATTGTGTTGAACTCGGCGCAAGAACTCCTCCCCAGGTCATAAATATGGGTGCTCAAACATCACCGATATAGTCACACCTTCTGTATTATACTCACACCTTCAGTCAAAGAACCGGGCATAACATTCCGCCCGGGTATCGGAATCGCTTATGTGACCACAATTCGGAATCGGCATTCCGAAACGGCCAACAAGATGCCCGTTTCGCGGAATTCCGTTCTAAGTCCGAAATTCCACCCCGGAGCGTGTGTACTAGTACACCGATTGCACACCCCTTCGGTAAGACACGGATATTTCTTCACCCGACGATCAGAAACGCCAGCGAGGCCTCAATTCGGAATCGGCTATTCGGCCCGGTCGGCACAAGGTCGGATTCGAAGATTTCCGGTCCGGCGCCCAAATTCACTTCCGAGAGCGTGGCCGCAGGCTCTAAATGCGATCGCATACGGACACCCCTTCGCTCGAACGGGAATAACGTTCCGCTCAGTTATCGAAATCGCTTATAAGACCTCAGTTCGGAATCATCACACAGAGGCCCTCATCGGCCTTTATTGATTTTCGGCTATAAGATGCCATTTCCAACTCGAAAAACCTCCGTTTTAGGCTCTAAAATTGTGATTTCAGGCGATGATCTGCCCATTTCCGAGGTTTTCTTGCAGTAACGTCTCCCTCTTTGACGTGAATCACTGGTGGGGATACAACACGGAGTCGGCCTATCATGACAGTTGGAAGTTGTTTTGAACTCGGTGCTAGAACTCCTCCTCAGGTTGTAAATATGGGTGCACAAACATCGCCGATATAGTCACCCCTTCCGTATTATTCTCACCCCTTCAGTGAAAGAACCGGGCATAACTTTCCGCCCGTGTATCGGAATCGCTTATGTGACCACAATTCGGAATCGACATTCCAAGACGGTTCACAAGACGCCAGTTTCGCAGATTTTCGTTCCGAGGCCGAAATTCCACCCCAGAGCGTGTGTACTCGTACACCGATCATGCGCCCCATCGGTAAGACGCGGATATTTCTTCACCCGGAGATCGAAATCGCCCGTGAGGCCTCAATTCAGAATCACTACTTCGACCCCGTCAGCACAAGGTCAAATTCGGAGATTTCCAGTCCGGCGCCAAAATTCGCCTCCGGGAGCGTGGCCGCAGGCTCCCAATGCGATAGCATACGGACACCCCATCGCTCAAATGGACATAACTTTCTACTCGGTTATCAGAATGGCTTATAAGACTTCAATTCAAAATCATCACACAAAGGTCCTTGTAGGTCTTTATTGCCTTCCGGCGATAAGGCGCCATTTCCGACTCGAAAAACCTCTGTTTCGGGCTCCAAAAATGCAATTCCAGCCAACGATCTCCCTGTTTCCAAGGTTTTCATGCAGTAATGTCTCCCTCGATGGCGCGAATCACTGGTGGGGCCGCAACACGGAGTTGGCCTATCACGACGGTCGGAAGTTGTGTTGAACTCAGCGCGAGAACTCCTCCCCAAGTCATAAATATGGGTGCACAAACATCGCCGATATAGTCACCCCTTCCGTATTATTATCACCCCTTCAGTGAAAGAACCGGGCATAACTTTCAGCATGTGTAACGGAATCGCTTATTTGACCACAAATTGGAATCGGCATTCCTAGACGGTCGACAAGACGCCGGTTTCGCAGAATTTCATTCTGAGGCCGAAATTCCACCCAAGAGCATGTGTACTAGTACACCGATCGCACACCCCTTCCGTAAGACGTAGATATTTCTTCGCCCGACGATCGGAACCGCCAGCGAGGACTCAATTTGAAATCGACACTTCGACCCGGTCGGCACAAGGTCGGATTCGGAGATTTCCGGTCCGGTGCCTAAATTCGCCTCCGGGAGCATGGCCGCGGGCTCCCTATGCGATCGCATACGGACACCCCTACGCTCAAACGGGAATAACTTTTTGCTCGGTTATTAGAATCGCTTGTAAGACCTCAATTCAAAATCGTCACACAGAGGCCCTCGTCGGCATTTATAGCCTTCTGGCAATAAGATGTCCTTTCAAACTCGAAAAACCTCCATCTCGGGCTCCAAAGTTGCGATTCCAATCGACGATCTCCCCGTTTCCAAGGTTTTCTTGCAGAAACGTCTCCCTCTTTGATGCGAATCACTGGTGGGGCTACAACACGGAGTCACCCTATCACGACGGCCCGAAGTTGTTTTGAACTCAGCGCTAGAACTCCTCCCCAAGTCGTAAATATGGCTGTACAAACATCGCCGATACAGTCACCCCTTCCGTATTATTCTCACCCCTTCAGTGAAAGAATCGGGCATAACTTTCCGCCCGAATTTTGTAATCAATTATGTGACAACAGTTTGGAATCGGCATTCCGAGACGATCGACAAGACGCCAGTTTTGCGGAATTCTGTTCCAAGGCCGAAATTCCACCCAGGAGCGTGTGTACTAGTACTCCGATCGTGCACCCCTTTGGTAATACGCGGATATTTCTTCGCCCGGCGATCAGAACCGCCCACGAGGCCTCAATTCGGATTCGAAACTTCGACCCATTCAGCACAGGTCAGATTCAGAGATTTCAGGTCTAGCGCCCAAATTTGCCTTCGGGAGCGTGGCCGTAGGCTCCCGATGCGATTGCATTCGGACACCCCTTCACTCGAGAGGGAATAACTTTCCATTCGGTTATCAGAATCGCTTATAAGACCCCAATTCGGAATCGTCACACAGAGGCCCTGGTCGTCCTTTAAAGCCTTCTGATGATAAGACGTCATTTCTGACTCGAAAAACTTCCGTTTCGGGCTCCAAAATTTCAATTCCAGCTAATGATCTCCCCGTTTCTAATGTTTTCTTGCAGTAATGCCTCCCTCTTTGATGCGAATCACTGGTGGGGCCACAACACGGAGTCGGCCTATCACGACGGTCGGAAGTTGTTTTGAACTCGGCGCCAGAACTCCTCCCCAGGTCGTAAGTATGGGTACACAAACATCGCCGATATAGTCACCCCTTCCGTATTATTCTCACCCCTTCAGTGAAATAACTAGGCATAACTTTCCGCCTGGGTATCGGAATTGCTTTTGTGACCACAATTCGGAATCGGCATTCTGAGTCGGTCGACAAGATGCCGATTTCGTGGAATTCCGTTCCGAGGCCGAAATTCAATCCCGGAGCGTGTGTACTAGTACATCGATCGCGCACCCCTTCGGTACGCGGATATTTCCTCTCCTGGCAATCGAAAATGACAGCGAGGCCTCAATTCGGAATCGACACTTCGACCCGGTCGGCACAAGGTCAGTTTCGAAGATTTCCGGTCCGACGCCCAAATTTGCCTCCGGGAGCATGGCCGCAGGCTCCCAATGTGATCGCATACGGACACCCCTTCACTCAAACGGGCAAAACTTTCCTCTCGGTTATCCGAATCGCTTATAAGACCCCAATTCGGAATCGTCACACAGAGGCCCTCGTCGGCCTTTATGCTTTAAGGTGATAAGACATCGTTTTCGACTCAAAAAACATCCGTTTCGGGCTCTAAAATTGCGATTCCAGCCGACGATCTCCCCGTTTGCAATGTTTTCTTGCAATAACGCCTCCCTCTTTGACGCGAATCACTGGTGGGGCCACAACACGGAGTCGGCCTATCACTACGGTCGGAAGTTGTTTTGAACTCGACGCTAGAACACCTCCCCAGGTTGTAAATAAGGGTGCACATACATCGCCGATAAAGTCACCTCATCCGTATTATTCTCACCCCTTCAGCGAAAGAACCGGGTATAACTTTCCACCCGGGTATCGGAATCGCTTATGTGACCACAATTTGGAATCGGCATTCCGAGACGGTCGACAAGACGCAGGTTTCACGGAATTCCATTTCGAGGCCGAAATTCCACCCCAGAGCGTGTATACTAGTACACCGATCGCATACCCCTTCTGTAAGACGCGGTATTTCTTCGCCCAGTGATCAGAACTGTCTGTGAGGCCTCAATTCAGAATCGGCACTTCGACCCAGTCAGCACAAGGTCAGATTTGGAGATTTCTGGTCCGGCACCCAAATTCACCTTCGGGAGCATGGCCGCAGGCTCCCGATAAGATCGCATACGGACACCCCTTCGCTGAAACGGACATAACTTTCAGCTCGGTTATCTGAATTACTTATAAGGCCCGAATTAGGAATCGTCACATAGAGGCCATCGTCGGCCTTTATGGCCTTCCGGCGATAAGACGCCATTTTGACTCAAAAACCCTCCATTTTGGGCTCCAAAATTGCTATTCCAGCCGACGATCTCCCCTTTTTTGATGTTTTATTGCAGTAACGTCTCCCGCTATAATGCGAATCACTGGTGGGGCCACAACACGGAGTCGGTCTACCTCGACGATCGGAAGTTGTTTTGAACTCGGCGCTAGAACTCCTCCCTAGGTCGTAAATATGGGTGCACAAACATCACCCCTTCCGTATTATTCTCACACCTTCAGTGAAAGAACCGGGCATAATATTCTGCCCGGGTATCGGAATCGCTTATGTGACCACAATTCGGATTCGGCATTCCGAGATGGTCAACAAGATGCCAGTTTTGCAGAATTCCGTTCTAAGGCCGAAATTCCACCCCGGAGCCTGTGTACTAGTACACCGATCGCACACCCCTTCGGTAAGATGCGAATATGTCTTCGCCCGGCGATCGGAACCGCCCGCGAGGCCTCAATTCAGAATCGACACTTCGACCCGGTCAACACAAGGTCGGATTCGGAGATTTCCGGTTCGGCGCGCAAATTAGCCTCCGGAAGCATGTCCGCAGGCTCCCGATGCGATCGCTTACGGACACCCCTTCGCTCAAATCGGCATAACATTCTGCTCGGTTATCAGAATCGCTTATAAGACCTCAATTCAGAATCGTCACACAGAGGCCCTCATCGGCCTTTATTGCCTTTCGGTGATAAGACACTATTTACAACTAAAAAAACCTCTATTTCGAGATCTAAAATTGCGATTCCAGCCGACGATCTCCCTGTTTCTGAGGTTTTCTTGCAGTAACGTCTCCCTCGATGACGCGAATCACTGGTGGGGCTACAACACGAAGTCGGCCTATCATGACGGTCAGAAGTTGTGTTGAACTCGACGCGAGAACTCCTCCCCATGTCATAAATATGGGTGCTCAAACATCACTGATATAGTCACTCCTTCCGTATTATTCTCAGACCTTCAGTGAAAGAACCGGGCATAACATTCCGCCCGGGTATCGGAATCGCTTATGTGACCACAATTCGGAATCGGCATTCTGAGACGGTCAGCATAATGCTCGTTTTACGAAATTCCGTTCTGAGGCTGAAATTCCACCCCGGAGTGTGTGTACTAGTACACTGATCGCACATCCCTTCGGTAAGACGTAGATATTTCTTCGCCCAGCGATCGGAACCGTTCGCGAGGCCTCAATTCAGAATCGGTACTTCGATCCGGTCAGCACAAGGTCGGATTCAGATATTTCCAGTCTGGCGCCCAAATTCACCTCCGAGAGCATGGTCGTAGGCTCCCAATGCGATCACATACGGACACCCCTTCACTCAAATGGGCATAAGTTTCCGATCGGTTATCGGAATCGCTTATAAGACCTCAATTCGGAATCGTCACATAGAGGCCCTCGTCGGTCTTTAGAAGACGCCATTTCCAACTCGAAAAATCTCTGTTTCGGGCTGCAAATTTACGATTCCAGCCGATGATCTCCCCGTTTCTGAGGTTTTCTTACAGTAATGTCTCCCTCGATGACTCGATTCACTGATGGGGCCACAACACGGAGTCGGCCTATCACAATGGTCAAAAGTTGTGTTGAACTCGGTGCGAAAACTCCTCTCCAGGTCGTAAATATGGGTGCACAAACATCGCCGATATAGTCACCCCTTCTGTATTATTCTCACACCTTCTGTCAAAGAACCGGGCATAACATTCCGCCCGGGTATCGGAATTAGGGTTGTTCATGGTTTGGTTTGGTTTGGTTTATAGGAGTTTTTTAGGAAACCAAACCAAACCAAATTTGGACTCAAACCGAACCAAACCAAACCGAAGTCCCTTGAAACCAAACCAAACCAAACCGAATTAAATTCGGTTTGGTTCGGTTTAACTTGAAAATAAATGGACTTTTAGATTCTCTTAGTCTTAAATAAGATTTTAATCACTTGTTTCTCTAATAAATCACTATCAAATAATATTTGAAATGAAGTATTAATGTTGATAACCATATTAACTTACATAATATGTATTTTTATGTAAATATATTGAAAAAACTTGATAGATATATACAAATTAAAATTTATTATTGTAATTCGGTTTAATCAGTTTGGTTTGGTTTCTAGAGGTTAGAAACTGAACCAAACTGAATTTTATTTTTCGGTTTGGTTTGGAGCCAAACCAAATTTTTTTCATGTTCAAACCGAACCAAACCAAACTGAATCGCTCGGTTCGGTTTGGTTTTTCGGTTTGAACCGAATAGTGAACACCCCTAATCGGAATCGCTTATGTGACCACAATTCGAAATCGGCATTTCGAGACGGTCAACAAGATGCCAATTTCACGGAATTCCATTCCGAGGCTGAAATTCCACCTTGGAGCATGTGTACTAGTACACCGATCGCACACCCCTTCGATAAGACACGGATATTTCTTCGCCCGGCGATCAGAACCGCCAACGAGGCCTCAATTCAAAATCGGCACTTCGACCTGGTCGGCGCAAGTTCAGATTCAGAGATTTCTGGTCCGGCGCCCAAATTCGCCTCCGGGAGCATGGCTGCAGGCTCCCGATGCGATCGCATACGGACACCCCTTCGCTCGAACGGGAATAACTTTCCGCTCGGTTATCGTAATCGCTTATAACACCCCAATTTGGAATCGTCACACAGAGTCCCTCATCGTCCTTTATTGCCTTTCGGCGATAAGATGTCGTTTCGGACTCTAAAGACCTCCGTTCTGGGCTCTAAAATTGTGATTCCAACCGATGATCTCTCCATTTCCAAGGTTTTCTTGCAGTAACGTCTCCCTCTTTGATGCGAATCACTGGTGGGGCTGCAGCATGGAGTCATCCAATCACGGCGGTCAGAACTTGTGTTGAACTCGGTGCGAGAACTCCTCCCCAGGTCGTAAATATGGGTGCACGAACATCACCGATATAGTGACCCCTTCCATATTATTCTCACCCCTTCAGTGAAGGAATCAGGCATAACTTTTCGCCTGGGTATCGGAATCGCTTATGTTACCACAATTCAGAATCGGCATTCCGAGACGGTCAACAAGACGCCAGTTTCACGGAATTCCGTTCCATGGCCGAAATTCTACCCCGGAGCGTGTTTACTAGTACACTGAACGCGCACCCCTTCGGTAAGACGCGGATATTTCTTCGCCCGGTGATCGGAATCGCCCGCGAGGCCTCAATTCAGAATCAGCACTTTGACCCGGTCAGCACAAAGTCGGATTTGGATATTTCCGGTCCGGCGCCCAAATTCGCCTCCGTAAGCATGGCCGCATGCTCCCGATGCGATCACATATGGACACCCCTTCGCTCAAATGGGCATAACTTTCTGCTCGGTTATCGGAATCGCTTATAAGACCTCAATTCAGAATCGTCACACAGAGGCCCTCAACGTCCTTTATTGCCTTCCGATGATAAGACGCCATTTCCGACTCAAAAAACCTCCATTTTTGGCTCCAAAATTGTGATTTCGGCCGACGATCTCTACGTTTTCAAGGTTTTCTTCCAGTAACGTCTCCCTCGATGACGCGAATCACTAGTGGGGCCACAACACAGAGTCGACCTATCATGATGGTCAGAAGTTGTGTTAAGCTTGGCGCGAGAACTCCTCCCCAAGTTGTAAATATGGGTGCACAAACATCACCGATATAGTGACCCCTTCCGTATTATTCTCAACCCTTCAGTGAAACAACCGGGCATATCTTTCCACCCGGGTATCGGAATCACTTATGTGACCACAATTTAGAATCGACATTCTGAGGCGGTCAACACGACGGTGGTTTTACGGAATTCCGTTCTGAGGCCAAAATTCCACCCCAGAGCGTGTGTACTAGTACACCGATCGCGCACCCCTTCCGTAAGATGCGGATATTTCTTCGCTCGGTGATCGGAACTGCCCGCGAGGCTCCAATTCGGAATCGGCACTTTGACTCGGTTGGTACAAGGTCGGATTCGGAGATTTCGGTTCCGACTCCTAAATTCGCCTCCGGGCACATGGCCGCAGGCTCCCGATGCGATCACATACGGACACCCCTTCGCTCAAACGAGCATAACTTTCTGCTCGGTTATCGTAATCGCTTATAACACCTCAATTCGGAATCGTCACACATAGGCACTTGTCAGCCTTTATTGCCTTTCGACGGTAAGATGCCGGTTCCGACTCGAAAATCCTCTGTTTCAGGCTCTAATTGACGATCTCCCTGTTTCTGAGGTTTTCTTGCAGTAACGTCTCCGTCGATGACACGAATCACTGGTGAGACCACAACACGGAGTCGGCCGATCACGACGGTCGGAAGTTGTGTTGAACTCGGCGCGAGAACTCCTCCCTAAGTCGTAAATTTGGGTGCACAAACATCACCGATATAAACACCCCTTTCGTATTATTCTCACCCCTTCAGTGGAAGAATTGGACATAACTTTCCACCCGGTTATCAGAATCGCTTATGTGACCACAATTCGGAATCGACATTCTGAGACAGTCAACAAGACGCCAGTTTCGCGGAATTCCATTCCGATGCCAAAATTCCACCCCGGAGCATGTGTACTAGCACACTGATCACGCACCCCTTCAGTAAGACGTGGATATTTCTTCGCTCAGCGATCGGAACCGCCCGCGAGGCCCCAATTTGGAATCTGCACTTCGACCCGGTTGGCGCAAGGTCAGATTCAGAGATTTCCGTTCTGACTCCCAAATTCGCCTTTGGGCTCGTGGCCGCAGGCTCCCGATGGGATTGCATACGGACACCCCTTCGCTCAAACGGGCATAACTTTCCGCTCGGTTATCGTAATCTCTTATAACACCCCAGGAGGTTTTTCGAGTTGGAACCAGCGTATCGCCGAAAGGAAATAAAGGTCGACGAGGTCCTTTGTGTGACGATTCCGAATTGAGGTCTTATAAGCGATTCTGATAACCAAGCCGAATGTTATGCCGGTTTGAGCGAAGGGGTGTCCGTATGTGATCGCATCGGGGGCCTGCGGCCACGCTCCCAGAGGCGAATTTGGGCGCCGTATTGGAAATCTCCGAATTCGACCTTGTGCAGACCGGGCCAAAGTGCCGATTCTGAATTGAGGCCTCGCAGGCGGTTCCGATCGTCGGATGAAGAAATATCCACGTCTTACCAAAGGGGTGCGCGATCGGTGTACTAGTACACACGCTCCGGGGTGGAATTTCGGCCTCGAAATGGAATTCCGCGAAACCGGCATCTTGTCGATCGTCTCGGTATGCCGATTCCAAATTGTGGACACATAAGCAATTCTGATACCCAGATGAAAAGTTATGTCCTGTTCTTTCACTGAAGGGGTGAGAATAATACGAAAGGGGTGACTATATCGGCGATGTTTGTGCACCCAAATTTACTACCTAGGGAGGAGTTCTCGCACCGAGTTGAACATAACTTCTGACCATCGTGATGGGCCGACTCCGTGTTGTGTCCCCACCAGTGGTTTGTGACATCGAGGGAGACGTTACTGCAAGAAAACCTCAGAAACGGAGAGATTGTCGGCTAGAATCGTATTTTGAAGCCTAAAACGGAGGTTTTTCGAGTCGGAAATGGCGTCTTATCGCCAAAAGGCAATAAAGGCCGACGAGCGTCTATGTGTGACAATTCCGAAGGCTCCAAAATTGTGATTCCAGCCGACGATCTCCCCATTTTTGAGGTTTTCTTGCAGTAACGTCTCCCTCGATAATGCGAATCACTGGTGGGGCCACAACACGGAGTCGGCCTACGATGGTCGGAAGTCGTGTTGAACTCAGTGTGAGAACTCCTCCCCAGGTTGTAAATATAAGTGAACAAACATCGTCGATATAGTCACCCCTTCCGTATTAGTCTCACCCCTTCAGTGAAAGAACCGGGCATAACTTTCCACCCGGGTATCGGAATCACTTATGTGACCACAATTCAGAATCGACATTTCGAGACGGTCAACAAAATGTCGGTTTCGCAAAATTCCATTCCAAGGGTAAAATTCCACCCCAGAGTATGTGTACTAGTACACTGATCGTGCACCCCTTAAGTAAGACGCAGATTTTTCTTCGCCCAGCGATCGAAACCGCCCGAGAGGCCCCAATTCGGAATCGGCACTTCAACCCAGTTGGTACAAGGTCTGATTCGGAGATTTCCATTCCGACTCCCAAATTCGTCTCCGGGCTCGTGGCCTCAGGCTCCCGATGCGATCGCATACGGACACCCTTTTGCTCAAACGGGCATAACTCTTTGCTCGGTTATCGTAATCGCTTATAACACCCCAATTCGGAATCGTCACACATAGGCGCTCGTCGGCCTTTATTGCCTTTCAGCGATAAGACGCCATTTTTGACTCAAAAAACCTCCGTTTCAGTCTCTAAAATTATGATTCCAGCCGACGATCTCTCCGTTTCTGAGGTTTTCCTATAGTAACGTCTCCGTCGATGACGTGAATCACTGGTGAGGCCACAATACGGAGTCGACCTATCACGACGGTCGGAAGTTGTGTTGAACTCGGTGCGAGAACTCCTCCCTAGGTCGTAAATTTGGGTGCACAAACATCGTCGATATAGTCACCCCTTTCGTATTATTCTCACCCCTTCAGTGGAAGAACCGGGCATAACTTTCCGCCCAGGTATCGGAATCACTTATGTGACCACAATTCGGAATCGAAATTCCGAGACGGTCGACAAGATGCCGGTTTGACGAAATTCCGTTCCGAGGCCAAAATTTCAGCCCAGAGCGTGTGTACTAGTACACCGATCACGCACCCCTTAGGTAAGACACTGATATTTCTTCGCCCGGCGATCGAAACCGCACGCGAGGCCCCAATTCGGAATTGGCACTTCGACACGGTCGACATAAGCTCAGATTCGGAGATTTTCGGTCCGGCGCCCGAATTCGCCTCCGGGAGCATGGCCGCAGGCTCCCGATGTGATCGCATACGGATACCCCTTCGCTCAAACGGGCATAACTTTCCGCTCGGTTATCAGAATCACTTAAAAGATCTCAATTCGAAATCATCACACAGAGGCCCTCGTCGGCCTTTATTGCCTTTCAGCGATAAGACATCGTTTCCAACTCGAAAAACCTATGTTTCATATTCCAAAATTATGATTCCAGCCGACAATCTCTCCGCTTTCGTAGTTTTCTTGCAGTAACATCTCTCTCTTTGACGCGAATCACTGGTGGGGCTACAAAATGGAGTCGGCCTATCACGACGGTCGAACGTTGTGTTGAACTCGGCATGAGAACTCCTCCCCAAGTCGTAAATATGGGGGCACAAACATCGTCAATATAGTCACCCCTTCAGTGAAAGAACAGAGCATAACTTTCCACCTGGGTTTCGGAATCGCTTATAGGACAACAATTCAGAATCGGCATTCTGAGACGGTCGACAAGATGCTGGTTTCACGGAATTCCAGTCTGAGGCCAAAATTCCACCCCGGAGCGTGTGTAGTGTACACCGATCGCGTACACGGATATTTCTTCACCCGGCGATCGGAACCGCTCGCGAGGCCTCAATTCGAAATCGGCACTTCAACTCGGTCGGCACAAGGTCAGATTCAGAGATTTCTGGTCTGACGTCGAAATTCGCATCCAGGAACGTGGCCACAGGCTCCCGATGCGATCGCATACGGACACCCCTTCACTCAAACGGACATAACTTTCTGCTCAGTTATCAGAATTGCTTATAAGAGCCCAATTCAGAATCATCACACAGAGGCCCTCGTCAGCCTTTATTGCCTTCTGATGATAAGATGCCATTTCTGACTCGAAAAACCTCCATTTCAGGCTCTAAAATTGCGAGTCCAACTGATGATCACCTCGTTTCCGAGGTTTTCTTGTAGTAACGTCTCCCTCTTTGACGCGAATCACTGGTGGGGCTACAATACGGAGTCGCTCTATCACAATGGTCGGAAGTTGTGTTGAACTCGGCGCGAGAACTCCTCCCCAGATCGTAAATATGGGCGCACAAACATCGCCTATATAATCTCCCCTTCCGTACTATTCTCACCGCTTCAGTGAAAGAACCGGGCATAACTTTTCGCCCGGGTATCGGAATTGCTTATGTGACCACAATTTGGAATTGGCATTCTAAGACAGTTGACAAGACGCCAGTTTCGCGGAATTCCATTCTGAGGCCTAAATTCCACCCCGGAGCGTGTGTACTAGTACACCGATAGCGCACCCCTTCGGTAAGACGCTGATATTTCTTCTCCCGACGATCGAAATCGCCCGCGAGGCCTCAATTCGGAATCGGCATTTCGAGCCGGTCAGCACATGGTCAGATTCGGAGATTTCTGGTCCGGCGCCCAAATTCGCCTCCGGGAGCGTGGCTGTAGGCTCCCGATGCGATCGCATACGGACACACCTTCGCTCAAACGTGCATAACTTTTCGCTCAGTTATCAGAATCACTTATAAGACCCCAATTCAGAATCGTCACACACAGGTCCTTATCAGCCTTTATTGCCTTCCAGCGATAAATACCGTTTCCGACTCAAAAAACCTCTGTTTCGGGCTCCAAAATTACGATTCTAGTCGACGATCTCCCCGTTTTCGTGGTTTTCTTGCAGTAACGTCTCCCTCTTTGACATGAATCACTGGTGGGGCTATAACACGGAGTCGGCCTATCATGACGGTCAGAAGTTGTGTTCAACTCGGTGCGATAACTCCTCCCTAGATAGTAAATATTGGGGCACAAACATCGTCGATATAGTCACCCCTTCCATATTATTCTCACCCCTTCAGTGAAAGAATAGGGCATAACTTTCCGCCTGCATATCGGAATCGCTTATGTGACTAGAATTTGGAATCGGCATTCCGAGACGGTCGACAAGACGCTGGTTTCGTGGAATTCCGTTCCGAGGCCGAGATTCCACCTCGTAGCGTGTATACTAGTACACCGATCGCGCACCCCCTCGGTAAGACGCGGATATTTCTTCGCCCGGCGATCGGAACCGCCCGCGAGGCCTCAATTCAGAATCGGCACTTCGGCCCGGTCAGCACAAGGTCAGATTCAGATATTTTCGGTCTGGCGCCCAAATTCGCCTCCGGGAGCGTGGCCGCATGATCCTGATGTGATCGCATACGGAAAACCCTTCACTCAAATGGACATAACTTTCCGCTCGATTATCAGAATTGCTTATAAGACCCCAATTCGGAATCGTCACACAGAGGCCCTCGTCGGCCTTTATTGCCTTTCGGCGATAAGATGTCGTTGCTGACTCCAAAAACCTTCGTTTCGGGCTCCAAAGTTACGATTCCAGCCGACGATCTCCCTGTTTTCGAGGTTTTCTTGCAGTAACGTCTCCCTCTTTGACGTGAATCACTGGTGGGGCTACAACATGGAGTCGGCCTATTACGACGGTCGAAAGTTGTGTTGAACTCGGCACTAGTACTCCTCCCGAGGTCGTAAATATAGGTGTACAAACATCGACGATATAGTCACCCCTTCCGTATTATTCTCACCCCTTCAGTGAAAGAACCGGGCATAAATTTCCGCTCGGGTATCGGAATCGCTTATGTAACCACAATTCGGAATCAACATTACAAGACAGTCGACAAGATGCGGGTTTCGTAGAATTCTGTTCCGAGACCGAAATTCCACCCTGAAGCATGTGTACTATTACACCGATCGCGCACCCCTTCGGTAAGATGCGGATATTTCTTTGTCCGGAGATCGGAACCGCCCTCGAGGCCTCAATTCAGAATCGGCACTTCGACCGGGTCAGCACAAGGTCGGACTCAGATATTTTCGGTCCGACGCCCAAATTCGCCTCTGGGAGCGTGGCCGCAGGCTCCTGATACGATCACATACAGACACCCCTTCGCTAAAACAGGCATAACTTTTCGCTCGGTTATCAGAATCGCTTATAAGCCCTCAATTCGGAATCGTCACACAGAGGACCTAGTCAACCTTTATAGCCTTTCGGAGATACGCCGTTTCCAACTCGCAAAACCTCCGTTTAGGGGTCTAAAATTGTGATTCCAGGTGACGATCTCCCCGTTTCCAAGGTTTTCTTGCAGTAACGTCTCCCTCGATGACGCGAATCACTTGTGGGCCACAACACAGAGTCGGCCTATCACGACGGTCAAAAGTTGTGTTGAACTCGGCGCGAGAACTCCTCCCCGGTTGTAAATATGGGTGCACAAACATCGCCGATATAGTCACCCCTTCCGTATTATTCTCACCCCTTCAGTGAAAGAATCAGTTCCACTCGGGTATCGGAATCGCTTATGTGACCACAATTTGGAATCGGCATTCTGAGATGATCAACAAGACGTCGATTTCGCAGAATTCCGTTCCGAGGCCGAAATTCCACCCTGGAGCGTGTGTACTAGTGCACCGATTGCGCACCCCTTCAGTAAGACGCGGATATTTCTTCGCTCGGCGATCGAAACTGCCCGCGAGGCCCCAATTTGGAATCGACACTTCGACCCAGTTGGCACAAGGTCGGATTCGGAGATTTCCAGTCTGGTGCCGAAATTCACCTCCGGGAGCGTGGCCACAGGCTCCAGATGCAATCGCATACGGACACCCCTTCGCTCAAATGGGCATAACTTTCCGCTCGGTTATCGTAATCGATTATAACACCCCAATTCGGAATCGTCACACACAGGCCCTCGTCGGCCTTTATTGCCTTCCAACGATAAGACGCCGTTTCTGACTCAAAAAACCTCCATTTTGGGCTCCAAAATTGCGATTCCAGCCGACGATCTCCCCGTTTCTGTGGTTTTCTTGCAGTAACGTCTCCCTCTTTGTCGTGAATCATTGGTGGGGCCACATCACGGAGTCAACCTATTACGACGGTCAAAAGTTGTATTCAACTCGGCGTGAGAACTCCTCCCCAGGTCGTAAATTTGGGTGCACAAATATCGCCGATATAGTCACCCCTTTTGTATTATTCTCACCTATTCAGTGAAAGAATCAGGCATAACTTTCCGCCCGGATATCAGAATCGCTTATGTGACCACAATTCGAAATCGGCATTCCAAGACGGTCGACAAGACGCCAGTTTGGCGAAATTCTGTTCCGATGCCGAAATTCCACTCCAGAGCATGTGTACTAGTACAACTATCGCGCACCCCTTCGGTAAGACACGGATATTTCTTCGCCCGGCGATCAGAACCGCGCGCGTGACCCCAATTCGAAATCGGCACTTCGACGCGGTCGGCACAAGGTCAGATTTGGAGATTTCCGATCTGATGCCCAAATTCGCCTTCGGGCTCGTGGCCGCAGGCTCCCGATGCTATCGCATACGGACACCCATTCGCTCAAACGGTCATAACTTTCCGCTCGGTTATCAGAATCACTTATAAGATCCCAATTCGGAATCGTCACACAATGGCGCTCGTCGGCCTTTATGGCCTTTCGGCGATAAGTCGTTATTTTCGACTCGAACAACATCTATTTCAGGCTCCAAAATTGTGATTCCAACCTACGATCTCCCCATTTTCGAGGTTTTCTTGCAATAACGTCTCCCTCGATGACCCGAATCACTGGTGGGGCCACAACATGGAGTCGGCCTATCACGATGATCGAAAGTTGTGTTTAACTCGGCGCGAGAACTTCTCCCCAGGTCGTAAATATGGGTGCACAAACATCGCGATATAGTCACCCCTTCCGTATTATTCTCTCCCCTTTAGTGAAAGAACCGCGCATAACTTTCCACCCAGGTTTCGGAATCGCTTATGTGACCACAATTTGGAATCGGCATTCCGAGACGGTCGACATGACGCTGGTTTCGCGGAATGCCGTTCTGACGCCGAAATTCCACCCCGGAGCATGTGTACTAGTACACTGATCGCGCACCCTTTCGGTAAGATGCGGATATTTCTTCGCCTGGCGATCTGTACCGCCCGCGAGGCTTCGATTCGGAATCGGCACTTCGACCGAGTCAGCACAAGGTCGGATTCGGAGATTTCCGGTCCGGAGCCCAAAGTCGCCTCCGGGAGCGTGGCCGCAGGCTTCCGATGCGATCGCACACGGACATCCCTTCGCTCAAACGGGCATAACTTTCTGCTCGGTTATCGGAATCGCTTATAAGACCCCAATTCGGAATCGTTACACAGAGGCCCTCGTCGGCCTTTATTTCCTTCCAACAATAAGATGCCGTTTTCGATTAAAAAAAACCTTCGTTTCGAGTTCCAAAATTGTGATTCCATCTGACGATCTCTCCGTTTACGAGGTTTTCTTGCAGTAACGTCTCCCTCGATGACGCGAATCACTGGTGGGGCTACAACACGGAGTCAGCCTATCACGACGGTCGGAAGTTCGGCGCGAGAGTGGGGTCATGTGACCTCACTCAATTTTTTTTTTCTAAAATGGTCATATAAATTAGAGATTTGAGGAGTTTTTATATAAGATATGTGACTCCATTGAATTGTCTCGATAGGGTCAACCTTTATGTATAATATATTTATTTATATTATATATAATATGCTATTTATATAAATATTAAAAAATAATTTAAGTGACATCACTAAATACAATTTCTATATCCGTCCCTATATCACAGGTATGGGACGGAATTGATAAAACCCTTTTTGTGTGTTTTTGTGTGTGTGTGTGTGTGTGTGTGTGTTGAGGGAGAGAGTGTCACTGCGTGTGTGTGTGAAGTGAGAGAGAGACAGAGAGCATTAAAAAATGAATGTGGAATCTATGGAGCTGATGCATGCTTCAATGATGTTAATCACAAGCCATGTTGGAGCTCCAGCATCATACTCCTGGTAAGGTCTGTTTTCTTCTTAAAATATTAAACATATGCTATGGAGAAGTGAATACATCTGATATGGATATCCTTTCGTCAGCCCATTCTCTCATCTCTCATCAATATTTTCATATTTTTGTGTGTGTGTGTGTGTGTGTGAGAGAGAGAGAGAGAGAGAGAACCCGTATTCCCTCTGGATCCTCTTCTTAAAAAGCAGGAGCGGCATTTCGGATGACACCTTGCGCCATCTTCCTCTTCCCATCTCGGCATCGGGTCTTCTCTGGATTCCAACTCCATCTGCTTCTGCTGCCTTCGCCGCCGCCATTAATTCACAGTAAGAAGCCTTCCCCTTGCTCAGATATAGATAGATCGGTGTCTAATTCTTTGAAAACATTAATTTCAGAGGATGTTACAGACAGCTACATGCATGCGGTTGGTGCAATAACACGGTCGGTACCCATGAGCTGAATCCATTCTGTGATTCCGATCATCTCCTCCATTCCTCTGTAGATGACGTCCAGGATCGAGTAGCCCCTTCTTGGGTTGGTGGCTTTTGTGAGTTGTGTGGGTAATGATCTACCATGTCATGAGTGGAATCATGCGCACATGTTTTGGTTCATGGTCTCTGTAGACTACAAATGTAACTGGGGCCTGGTTAATTAATCTGTAAGTTTTAACCAGGTGTTATGATATGATACAATACTTCAGAGATTTTTCTAGTTAATTTGAATCTTTATTACCTGTATATGTTATGAATCGATATGTCTGACTAGCAAGTAAGCTGCAATTGATTAACCACTGAGCAAATCACGCATATTTTGACTCATCATGCATTTAGGACGAAATTTTGGAGTACATGGATAAGTATATGCAAATGCATCTCTACATCATATTGCATGCTTCGTTTTTAACTGATAATCCTAGCAAAAAAAAATGTTATCAGTGTGTTCCAAAAGATGTACTGCGTCCGTAATTTGTCTGAATTATAAGTGATAAAAGAGTACCCAACTTTACTTCTGCTGCAAAATCTTACTTTTCAAATAATTGGCCTCTCTCTCTCTATCTATATATATATATAATTGGTCAAGTATATACTTGACAACATCGATCGAGACGGGTAGTTCATGAGGCATTATCAGTAACGAAGCTTCCTGCAGTGTGATGTGTCTTCCTTTTTTTCCTTGTGATAAGCTGCCAGAAAGCTGCAAGGATCCATTACGTTATTTAAAGTCCTTCTAGTTGCCCGTTTAAGTTTTATTATTGGAGAGAAGAACATTTTGCAAATAACCCAGTAGTACTTATGAGGTTAAATTTATGAGAGATTCTACTTTAGTTTTGTGTTTATGGTATGCCCTTTTTGTTACCATGTGTTCGTCATCAATGTGCAATCGTTGGGCAACGAAACTACTATCATGTGCATGCATGCATGCCATGTGCATGGTCACATCACCACATTCCCCATAGTTATCCTTTCTTTCTCCGTGGTCCTGGTGGGGATTATATTCATATTGACAGGTTAACTAACCATATATATATCTGACCTTCACATTTTCTTTGTTGCAGGGTGTTCCTTTCTTCATTGAATGACTGATTGAGCTCTTAGTTGGTTCCCATTTCATGCTTTGCATTAATTAATTCTCCAACATGGTCCTCTACCACTTAGCAGTAGTCTTTCTATGCACCCAGAAGCTCCACTTAGAGTATCCTTTTAAGTGAGACACACAATGGCAGTAGACACTGATCAAAACCCCTCACTTTGATCCAAAAACACCATCCACACACACCAGGGAACTCGAGCACACATCTACATATATATACCCAGCTGTACTCAAAGAAGCCAAGATTATGGAAATCCAGGAACCCCTTAACACAAGCATTAACAGGCCAAGAGACCACCTCTACTTAACCCCATTCCGTTCTGTGAGGGGCCTCATCTTGGTGCTCGCAAACCTCTCATCCGCACTGACGGTGCTGGTGTTCTTGTCACCTGTGACGGCCATCCTGGTGCGCCTCTTCAGCGTCCACCACAGCAGGGTGGCGACGTCGTTCCTCTTCGGCATGTGGCTGTCCCTGTGGCCCTTCATGTTCGAGAAGATAAACAACACCAAGGTGGTCTTCTCCGGGGAGACGGTGCCCGAGAAGGAGAGGGTTTTGATCATGGCCAACCACAGGACGGAGGTGGACTGGATGTACCTGTGGTGCCTCGCAGCGAGGAAGGGCCGGCTGGGCTACGTCAGATACGTGCTCAAGAGCAGTCTCATGAGGCTGCCATTGTTCGGGTGGGCATTCCAGATTCTGGAGTTTGTTCCTGTGGAGAGGAAGTGGGAGGTGGATGAGTCAAATATGAGGAACATGCTTGAGACCTACAAGGACCCAGATGATCCCCTGTGGCTGGCAGTCTTCCCTGAAGGAACCGATTTCTCGTAATAATCCTTACTCTTTCTCTAGATCTCTTCTTGTTTTGTTTTCAGTATTCTCTATGTATGAATTACTTATCTGCAGCTGCTAGAGCACAATCATGTGCCCTTCAAAGGGCATTTGGGTTACTTCTATATATATCCACTCAAAAATGGAATGTTGAAAAGATTATTATTGATTAGTGTTTAAAGTGATACCAAGCAGACCCTTTTTTTTCAAAGATATAAATCCAAAATATATAGAGGGCGAATCTTTGTTTGGAAAACTTCGTGGTCTTTTGACTGATCAACAGATCATCTACATAAAATTAGTGTTAGATTTTAGGTTTATATATATTCATGCATCTGGCTAGGACCAATCATTAATCCAGTTGCTCTTGATAACCTCCACCTCTGCAGAGAACAGAAGTGCATCAAAAGCCAGCAGTTTGCTGCCGAGCATGGCCTCCCGATCCTCAGAAACGTCCTCCTCCCCAAGACAAGAGGCTTCTACACCTGCCTGGAGACACTCAGATGCTCCATAGATGCAGGTACAGCTCTTAGCAATGCAGCTCTTAAAACCCTTCACATACAAAACTTAAATAATTAATCAGATACAAAACTTAAGAGGTCCGCAATCTTAGAGTGTGGATCCTCTGAATCTTATATCTGGAGATGACGAAGCGAAGGTGACTTCGTTGCCCATCCAGATGGGAAGTTAAGTTAGTATTTTTCTATATCACCTTGTTCCTGATATTTCCTTCCCTTACCGCAGTTTACGATGTCACCATCGCATACAAGCACCGATGCCCCATCTTCAGGGACATCGTCTTCGGACAAGACCCATCTGAGGTACACATCCACGTCAAGCGCATACCGCTGCGCGAGGTGCCGACGTCCGAGACCGACACGGCGGCCTGGCTGACGGAGAGGTTCCGGATAAAGGACCGCCTGCTCTCGGACTTCGGCGTCCACGGGCACTTCCCCAGCCAGGGAACCGAGGGGGACCTGAGCACCTGCAAGTATCTGGCGATCTCCGTCGGGGTCATCGCCCTAACGTGCGTGTGCGCCTACCTCACCGTCTTCACGTCTGTCTGGTTCAAGATATATGTGGTGGCGGTCTGTTCTTACTTCGCGTTTGCAACCTACTTCAATGTGAGGGCGCCACCAGTTCTGGCATCTGTGAAGGCCCTGTGCTGTGGGACGAAATCTGTATAACAAATGTGTGGGGATCTAATTAATTAATTTACCCAAGATTAATATTCTTCTCCTTCTGAGTTGTTTCACTTAATCTTATTCTTCTTGGAGTGTGTAAATTGCTTTTCTTGGCGCACTCCTTTGAAAAATGCGTTTTTTTTTCTTTTAAAACTTTAATTTGCCTCCATTAATGACATCAAATCTCACTCATTTCTTCTTCCATTATTTGGGTTCAAGAGGGTGGTCATAGACGAGTACTACTCCTGGTCTAGTAGGAGTCCTGTGGAACTGAGAACTTTCACTTAGGAGCATATATATCTTTGGTTTTCTATATATGAAACAAGAAATAACAGGTGAAAATGGACTAATTAAATAATTTTTAGAAGCCCTTGCACCATAATACGATCCGTACCCAGATGGAGAAAAGGCTAAAACACGAGTAAATCGCATGGCCTAATGTCCTCGAAGCCGGAATTAATCCAAAAGTTATTTACGATTAAAGGTGAGGTTAACAATATTCGGGATTCATCTGCCCTTCTTTCTGATTTCCTACAAAAAGAAAAATGGAAATTTAAAAAGAAAACGTTTTGAGAAAAGGTTTGATCCTCCACTTTTTTTCCCTTAAAATACTCTATCTTTAGACATTCTTTGTAAACTTACTCATCTTCAGATTAATTTGGATCCACGACCTCCTTAATTATGATATATATAATGGAGGGTAAACCTCTAAACCACTCTTTAATGTACCTTTTATCCTTCACTTGATGTCTTCCCTCCAACAGTCAAAAAAGAGTTCGGTTCCTCCCAGTACATGGGAGGACCGAGATCAATGGGGATGAAGAATGGGAGGAAAATTTTCAAAAGTATTTTTTTTTTTAAATTTTTGTATATTTTTATTTGAGTTTTTTTAAAAAATTTCTTCTCATTTTTCACAATCATTGTCTCATTGATGACTGCCTAAGCTCGATCCTCCCATGTACCGGGAGGATCCAAACTCGTCAAAAAAGGGCTTGCACAAGATATATCCTTATCATTCATATTCCTTATAGGCTAAGTAGGTAGGGAGACTCCGTAATATATCTGGGCATGATCAAAGTTCAATTCTCACATTTAATGCTATGAAAGTGGATATATATATATGTACATTCATAGACGGATCTAGAGAGCATCCAGTGGGGTCACGTGACCCCACTGGAATTTTTTTTTTTATTCAAGTAACCATGTAATTTTTGTGTTTTGGGGGGGGGGTTTATAAGGAGTGACTTCACTGAAATTTTTTTTTGGGTTCAAATGATCATGTAAATTTTGTGTTTTTGAGGGGTTTTATAGGAGTGACCCCACCGTAAGAAAATAATTGATTGTAATAAATTATCTTATTATTATTAAAATATTTTTATATTTTAAATATATATTTATATTATTTATAATATATATATAATTATATAAATATTAAATATATAATTCGAGTAACCCCACTGGATAAAATTTCTAGATCCTTCCTGTGTACACTCATGTTTAGGCATGACTAAGTTACACAGAGAAACACAAGATCTTAATGTAAGGGGTGTCATGTGCTCAAGGGGGTCATTAACAAGTTACAGAAACACAAGATTTTAGTTTTATATGATTTCTTTTAGAAACAAAAGATCTGTTAAGATGGCATGTCAAAAGAAGACTATAATATGATAACGATTGAATCGAACAAGGGAAGACGACTTTTGAACGTTTCCCCCGTGCTGATGGGAGCTTTATGTGGCACTTATCGCCTTGTTATAATCCCCTCCCCACCAACGATTCTTGCACTAGACTATGACCTGTTTTGTTTTATTACTTAAAAGTTTCAGATGGAAGCTTAAAAGTATAATTGTAGGAACAAACCTCCTACATATTAATAATTGTTGTTGGATAAGTAAAACTAAATTGACTATAATTAAGAACGATATTTTTGCACTCGTAAATAAGAGGTCTATTTTTACAATTATCTCACGACTCACTATTAAAGACAAGAGAAATATTTATTATATTTGTGAAAGTACAATAAATATACTTCCACATGTTCCTATTAGCCATTGGATCCACGGCCCATTATACTTATTAAATAAAAATTTATATGAATTGTTACTGCTAGAGTAACACGTGTTGACTGAAGTCGAGGTACGTAACCGTCAAGATGGATGAGACGAGGTGTCCAAATTAAGGCGATCAAGTCTACATAATTGGGCCGAGGTCCGTTTAGTCGACATGAGACGCATGCTACGAGCTCCCAATCTTGATGATTACTTGTAAAATTCACCGAGGAGTCTTGACGAGGAGACATAGATCTGACACTCAAGTCAGTCGCTAGACAAGAAGAATGACGTAGCCTAAAAAGCATAACAATGTACATGTGTATGTGGAGTGTCTACCTCTTATATAAGGGTAGATTATCCATGGCAACCGTCGGACGACCCCGTTAATCTCGCGTCAGATCTCTGTAATCATCGCCATGTCGTCGCTACAGTCGACACGCCAGATCATATAGATCATGACCTTAATGATTGTCGTTATTAAGTGCACAACCCATGACTATTACCTCAACAGATAATGCCTCGACCGTTATGTGAGCCATATTCTTTGGTATCTCGCGCACCCGTCATGCTCCGAATCAATTTCAACCGAATTGGGTAATCCTCTTCCTTCTTCGAACTCCTGTCATCGACCCAAAGAGTGTAAAGAGATCAATATAACTAAGCTGAGTCGTTGATCTAGATGACGGTAGAATCTCTTATCTAAACCACGTCAAGACGTCGACTATAGTGCTCTAAAAGAACGGCCGAATCGAGACTCCTGAGAATTCCCATATCATATTATACTTTCATAAATACAATAAATGTTTCGCCACCTCTGTTGATTTGCTTTTGGGAGAAAAATGTTCGCACGTGTCCGCAGAAATTAATCCAGAACCATCCAAAGCTATCCGTTTATCACAGTATTCAGTTCCGCTCCGATTCAGAATCCGATTCGACAAATTCACAGCACATGCCTCCAAAAGCAGCCCCACTCGCACGCTAACACAACACCACCCCCCCCCACCCCCCACCCCCACAAGTCATGTCCATTTCTATGTGTACGGAATTCGGTGCGTTTCGTCCAAACAGATTAATTTTTTGGTTTTGAGAAATATTTGCTATACATTTTAATACATCCACCTTCTCTTCATTAAGTGATCATCACATTAACATTATGAACCAAGATGGGGTATTCATATACGCAATATGACACAAGTGCACAGACAACACCAATCACTTTTAGAGAGGATGACGAACAGGGGCGGATCTAACACAAGTTCAGTGGGGTCTTGTGACTCCACTGAATAAAAAAAATTATATTTAGAAAATAATTTTTCACTATGGATAATCCCACTGAATTATATGGGTGCACCAGTCTATTAAGATCCAACTGAAATAAAATTCTAGATCCGTCATTGATGACGGACAGTGGCGGAGTCACCTTGAGGCCAGTGAAGTCATGTGACCTCACTGGATGGAAAAGCTTTCATTAGTGAGGTAAAATTTTACCATTAATGACTTTACTGGATCAAAAAAATACGTCTAAAAATATATCCACTGAATAAAAATTTTAGATCCGCCACTAATAACTGATAACGAGATTTATCTCTCTAAGTGGTAAGAAGACATTGACTCCTGATAGTAGAAGATCATATCACATTACATGATCCAAACAAACATAATATAACGTGAGAGTGAAATTGGTTTTAATAAATCACCAAAATTTTATTGCAAGATCTTTAAGCATTACTCGGACGGATCTTGCTAGGTTCCTTTCTCCATCACGGGTATTGCCGGTCCGCGTCGAAACGTACCAGATATCATCAGTGTCACACTTGGCGGCGTCAATCCGCCGGCACGTGGCGCCCTCTTCCCCGTTCTCTCCGCCACGACGGTCTAACCGAGACCGGGACTTCTTTTTTGGAAATCTGCCATATGCAGGCCTACTAATACCCTGATTTGGTGAAAAGTTCTCCGGAAAGTAATAATTTCGTATTTACTTTCATCCAGTTTAAAAGTTGAATGCTCCTTAAATCAATATTTTTTTTCATGATGGCACCAATATCTCTCGTCGGGGCATGTGAGATATATAGCACGTTATGCATTTTAAGTGACCCTCAAGCCGACGAAGCGATCTTTCTTTTTTTTTTTTTTTTTTTTTGGTTTCATCTGATTATATTTTAAAAAAAAGTATTGTTCATGTGTACATAATTCTCTAAATCAACAAAATAAGTGTTGGTAAAAAACAAGGTTGGTTGAATTGGCCAATCGTGTTGAATCAGATATAGTGTGTTGCTATTGTCATATTCCTACCATCAATAATAGGGACCAGCAAGGTGAGCAAGGGCGGGGAGGAGGGGAGAGTGGAAGGCATCCAAAGAAGGGCTCAAGCTGCACAAACTCAAATGGATGCATGCGGCCACTAAGAATTTAAAACTTTCGATGTCAACTAGAAAGGTAGATTAGAGGGAGAAAACCTCCCTCGGATGCCCCGTCCCCGTCCCCACCTCAACTCTCCTTAACTCTCTCTCTCTCACTTTATCTATCTATTTATTTATCTATATATATATATATATATGTGTATGTTAAAAAGTTCTCCACCATAAGTAAATCCAACCATAGGTAAAAATATATACTGATGTGGCACAATATGTTACACTCCGTTCAACAATGACTGAATTGCGAAGTAAATCCAACCATAGGTAAAAATAGTACTATGATAATTCCCTTCAATATTTTGTCTATGACGAATATGCCCCTTCTTGCAATAACACAACAACGGGTTGGTTTACTTATGAGTATAATTTTGGATAAATTAATTAGAAGTTATTGACTGTAATAGGGAGGTCCTTATTATAACATGACTTAACGTATACTATAACAAGTGATAACTCTTACTGTAATGAGAGTTACAGCTCTGTTAAGGACTAACAAATAAGTCAAAAATCTGATAGGAACTCGTAATTAATTTATCCTATAATTTTTTATAAAATGTCATCTAGTAGAGTTGACATTTTCTTTTTCTCAATGACACTATATTGTAGAATATATCTTAAGTTTGTTTATAAAAATTGCATAATAACAATTATGTAAAAGAATACTTTTAATGACATAAATACGTTTACGTAAATAAAATTTTTCTTGGGGATGTTTGTGTAAAATCCCTTATGAAGAAACCCCCCCACCCCTCACCCCCGGGCCTTCTCCTTCTCTCTCTCCTCTCTCTTCTTCCCCCCAATTTTAGAAAACAAGAAGAGTGAGGAAGCCTTCTTCCTCTGCGATCCTTCTTCTTCTTCTCCTCCTCTCCCCCACCCTCGACCCTCCAAGATTTGGTTACTCTTGTTCTCGGCCCGGAAGGGAGGACGCCATGGGGTGCGAGGGCACGGAGGTGGTTGTCACGACGGATAGCAGCAGCTGCTGCTACGGCTGTGACGGCGACAAGGGGAAGAAGGGGAAAGGGGGAGGCCGGGGGCGGCTGTGGAAGAAGATGATCAGGTACCAACTTGTAGAGTACCACTCGCTGCCCGGTTACCTCAAGGACAACGAGTTCATCCTGGGCTACTACCGCTCCGAGTGGCCCCTCAAGCAGATCTTCCTCAGCATCTTCACACTCCACAACGAGACCCTCAACGTCTGGACGTAAGTGTCTGGGTCTCGACCCATGGATCAAAAAATGACTTTTTTTGTCCTCCTCCTTTTTCTTTGCTGCCCTTCTCTCTGGATCAATTAGTTCTCTGGGTTGCTTTTCCTAATTGGGTTCCCCCTCAAACCGACTTCGTGTGGTTTCTGAGAATTGTCTTAAATCCCTCGGGAAAAAAGTGGATTCTTTCTCCTTTTGAAGCGACCGTCTGAAGAGGAGGATGCTTCTTATTTTGTTCTGATTTTATATCTTTTTCGGTGTGTTTGCGTGGCTGGCTTAGCTTTGTGTCTTTTCATGTTAAGGAAATTGGGGAGTATTGGCATTAGATAGATTCTCGATTCGTACATGTTGAACCTATACTTTTGTTGGAATGTTGCAAAATTTGTAGCTTTCTCTGTCAATTTTTTTTTGTGAAACCTTCATGCAGAGCTTTCGGACATCATGATCAGAAGACGACTGTTTATATCAGATCTTCGGTGGATGGGGATGTCTTGTTCTGGGAAAAATTCCCTTTTCTATTAAGTTCAATCTGTTGAATTTGTGGCCTTTGATGGATTCTTTTGTAAATTCATACGGCCTTTTTATGCGGTATTTCTTCTCTTATTGTTCTAGATGTTTAGGTGGCAAAAAAAGGACCCTATTTCATGGTAGCTTTAGATTAATTTGGTGGCATGAAATTTTTTGACAACTACCGATCGATGTCATGTTTATAGGTCCTTTTTGATGTCTCTTTCTCCTCCCCCTTTGTATTCCTCAGTAGTAACACCAGTTCTTCCTTTTTGATGGGAAGAAAAACATCAGGGGCTTCCTCCAATTCTACCATTAAATGCCTTTTTGTTTCCCCTTTACATGAGAAACTGTGGGTTTATTTATGCAACAGATTTATGACTTCCCACAGTTTAAGACAAGTAAAGCATCCAAGCTTCTCAATATAACGTGAAATAGGAAGAGAGCATGAAGGAAGAGAAGGATGATATATGGAATGAGTATCATGGATTTAGAGAATAAAATAAGATAAATAGTTTCCCTTATGAAGTGAAATAGGAAATTATTTTGAGCAAGTCATCGAGAGGCAATAGACCTTGATAGTTATTGTTTCTCTTTCAGATGATGACTATGCGGAACTTTTGCAACTTTTACTACTTTGTACTTGTCATGATAACAGTGCCCAAAATCTGTTTGAGTAAATGAATATACATCTAAAAGGTTTATTACAATAACTGGAGCATGATAGTGAGTTACTTTTTTGTTTAAGGAATGCATGTATACATATTTTTAGGTCTAGAAAGGCATGTCCACTGGAATTGGAAAATGCTTTTATTTTGATGTTGAATTGCTTTTAGGTCTCTTCTTCTCATAATATCAAGATCTTTCCTAATTGTTGGTGAATTATCCACCTGATCTTTGTTTTCTTAAGCTGTTGGGAGGTGGTATTAGCCAATCATGTTGTCTGATTATCCATTTGAGAAGCTATGGGAATTGCTCTTCCACTTTGCTTGTACTTAAAATGTCTATGCCAGAACAAGTGAAGTTGTGCCTTTGTACCTGGTCTTCATGTGTTATTTGTCATCTAGGGTGCTACATTCACTTCATTATTAATTTTAACCTGTTAGTTTGTTGTATCAGTTACGTTTGCATTTGAACAACTTGTTATCTCTAACACATTTGTCATATCCCAGGCATTTGATCGGATTCTTTATTTTTCTTGCCTTGACCATATACACTGCCATGAAGATTCCAAAGGTTGTGGATTTTCACTCTCTGCAACATTTGCCAGATGTGCTAAGAATGGCTGACCTCCACAAAATTCAGTCAGAACTCTTGAATTGCCTGCCTTCAATGCCTCACATGTCTGATCTGCAACGTGTGCGTGATGAAGTAAAGACAGCCTTTTCATCAATGGATATGCTTTCATCATCTGGTCGGCATCTTCTGGACCTGCTAACTGCCTGCTTGCCTAACCGGTTCTTGCATTCCAACAGTACTGATATATCTATTATGGTAAACTCCTTTCTTCCATACCTCTTCCAGTACTAGAAGTATCAGTATATCTGGTTTGCTGTTTGTTGTGCCTTTTTCACAGCATTTTATTCCCTCTAATCAAAGACAAATTCTGCAGTTTGGTTCTTTGAATTACTTACAAGAACCATCACGAACCTGGTTCTCAGGAGTGTGGACCCGCAGTACATCCTTATTCTTAATTAGGTATCCATTCACCAAAAATTAGGTGATGCCCCATGAAAGGCCTTTTGCAATTTCTATTCCCCTCGTTCTAAAGAATTTACAACTCTTAGCTTGACAAGCATGCTTCTCAATAACGGCAGCAGGAAATAAAACATCAATTAAAACTGGCTAATTCTCATGTATGGCTTTCTAAACATGTCTGCTCTTTCCTTTCAATTCTTAGGTATTGGCTAAATTTCATTTTTTGTTTCCAAACTCTCTGAGGCCAAGGCCTTGGGTAATCGTAATCCTTTTTTTCTGAAGCCAAGTGTACAATTGTTACGTCATGGCATGAAGCATGCATAGCTAGCTATAGAGGGTGTTGTCATGGTAAAAGATCTTTGCTTTTCTCATCTTTGCCCTGTTGTTATCATTAGCATCATGTTGCTACTTTACTGGCTTAAGTTTTGTCAATACTTTATCTTCCCCATTGTAGTTGTTAATGTTTATTACAATTTAGCGTTTTTTTATTTTTATCCTGAATTCATGGTTCAAATGCAGCGGACTATGAAGGAAGATCTGGCCAACATGATAGCTCCACTATTAGTGAGGCCAATCTCGCGGTGGCCATTCTTTGCATTCCTTGGAGGCGCCATGTTCTGCCTTCTTGCCAGCAGCACCTGCCATCTCCTCTCCTGCCACTCCCGGCGCCTCGCATACATCATGCTCCGACTCGACTATGCTGGAATCGCAGCCCTGATCGCCACATCTTTCTATCCACCTGTCTACTACTCCTTCATGTGTGATCCTGTCTTCTGCAACATCTATTTAGGCTTCATAACCATACTGGGGATAGCCACCATCACAGTCTCACTATTCCCGGTCTTCCAAAACCCTGAATTTCGATCCATAAGGGCAGGATTGTTCTTTGGAATGGGATTATCTGGCATTGTGCCTGTCCTTCACAAGCTCATTGCATTCAGGCACCGACCAGAGGCCGTTCACACAACAGGATATGAGGCCTTGATGGGACTACTCTACGGGCTCGGCGCACTGGTGTATGCAACAAGGGTGCCAGAGCGATGGAAGCCTGGAAAATTCGACATCGCCGGCCACAGCCACCAGCTCTTCCATGTGCTGGTTGTCGCAGGGGCCTACACCCACTACCACGCTGGGTTGGTCTACCTCAAGTGGAGAGATCTTGAAGGGTGTTGAACAACTTTTAGTCATAGGATCACTAAAGAAGTTATCTTCAGTGAAGTTTCTACAGGATGAGAATGGTAACTACAGTAACACTTGCAATAGTATTTTCAGGAAACCAACGTTTGAAAAGTTGGTTTTTAATTAGTTGAAACCGTGCTCGGTCATTTGAATGTATTAAACTCTTCACTCAGCCTCATTAAATGTAATAAAACCCATGTAGGGTGGGGACTCAAGACTGATGTTTTAAACTCTGCAGCGTTCTTGCTGCAGGGAAGTTTTTCCTCAAGCTGCAGCCTTTTTCTTGTGTTCTCAACCATTCCATTCCCGGGTGATGGCTGTGCTGCATCTTTTTATCTTGCAGGGATAATTGTCAAAAAAAAAAAAAAACCCTCTTGCGTACACCATTGCAGATGTCACCCTTACACACACGTAAAACTGTACACAACTTCATTATGTTATATATCTGCAAGAATGCCCCTCTCATCAGGCATCATTCCCTGCCATCAGAAAAAGGCATTACTCATAAGGAATCACAGTACCTACTGCGGGCGCATTAGTTGTTAAGGGTTTGGTCTTTAGATTACAAATCATATGATAGTTTCATGTAAAATACTGCTATGTCATACCTTTTCCCCGTGTCTCTAGTTTAATCATGCCCCTGGTTTCATCTAGTGTTAGACCCCCAGCACCTGTAAAGCAGCATCAAATCCCACCCACCCACCTCACTTCCGGGAAATATTCATCTTTTGTTAATTTTATTTACAGAGCCACAGACGCTTGTAACCAAACTATGTGCTTCCAGGAGTGCCAAAGGGTGTGTTGGAGCTTCCCCAAGATTGCGAATTTTTCGATACCACATCTACTGAGAGATACATATCTTCTCGGGAATGAGGAAAAATTCTATAAATCACCAAATGGAAATCTCACAACCATCATAGATTTCAACTAATTTATCAGCGACCCATTACATGAATCAGGTTCCACCACTGGCTGCTGCCCAATGTGGCACTTGTAGTTCAGACACAAAAAAGGGTACAAGACCAGGCAGGTCAAGGAATCCAGAGGATATGATGGCGGACCATCTGAAGACATCTTTTTGCAATTAGTAGTGGGGCAGTACAATGTGTGGGCAGGGCATGGTGCCACACATCGATCATGTGTGTTTATAACGTCCCTAAAAAGAGGGGAATAAATTACAGGGGGACCACTGGAGAATTGATTGAAAAATGACCCGGAAAACATCAAAAAAAAATAGAAACTGCTTACTCATTTGCCTCGCATTTCTTTTTCTTCGCGCCAGGAAGATTTGAACTGAAACAACACTGGAACTACTTAAAAGATATTTTACAAAATTGGTCATGAACTCTGGAGAAACAGTTGGGGAGTAAGAGAAACATGCTGATGGCGGGGCTCCTGGGGGTCTCTACAAAACTGTGAAAACTACCGGCAGCGTTATGTTCCAAATATATGTCTGTGGACCGGAGCATCGAAGGTCTGTATGACATTCATCCAAGGCTTGTCTAGAACCAACAGAGAGTGTTCTGACATGTGGCCAACAAAAAGGACGGGATCCGTGAGAGGAACAACATCAAAATTATTGATTTTGGACAGTTTTGTTTCCTGGATGCTATCCCCGCGCTTCCTCTTTGCTTTAGCATTTTTGAAAGGATATGGAAAACTCCCAGGTGATAAGCCAGAACCGTTGGATACGTCGACAGCATCAAACCCCACGGGCATCCCAAAGTCGATTAAGCACATTGCCCTGCAAGCAAAAACACGGAAGGTGGTCACATAAAAGTGAAAATTCGAAAGAAACTAAATTCGAGCAGGTAACTCCGGAAAAAGGAGGCCTATCTAGTTAAATAAACAATTGCAGCATACAAATTAATCCTCATCCCGTGTACTTGTAGTACAAATTATTTCAAGATCTCTATATAAAATCAGGAGACCATCTGCAAATTCCGTCACCAGCTTGCAATACATGCTCTACTTAGATGCTTATGCAGTATGAATTACCACTCTGGACCAGCAACTTTTCAGAGGGAAAAATATCAGAATGTGTGGAAAGACAATATATGCAACTAAAACTTTCAAATCAGCTTTGCAAAACAGACATGGGCATCTAGTGTCGACATGGACCCATGTAAGACATAAGAACATCTCAGAGACAAGATACAAGGACATGGAGATTCAAATATAAAATATTCATGTGCGCTTAATACATGCAAAAGCAATGGCCCTTTGAAACTTATTAAAATATTACAAGTCATGAATAGCATATTGAGCAAATCACTACGGTGAGTAAAATCTTAGATAAGTGCTTTCTACCCAGCCACAACGTAGAAATGCACATGTGGATTGCTTGGGGCGCCTCCCATTGGCTGTACACCCACAGTGTAAGGTAAAAATGCACATGTGGATTGCTTGGGCGTGCCTTCCACTGGCTGGGCACCGGACCCCACACGCTGCGGGGCCCGACGCCCAGCCAATGGGAGGCACACCCAAGCAATCCACGTCATGCTTAATACCCAGTCAGCCAGGTATTAAGCATTTCTCAAAATCTTAAGAGGACCCAAGAAGAGGCTAAGCATGCATATCACTTTTAAAGAGAGCATCTCACTCAGGTCTGTAAGTGCAGCAAATTTATCGGAAATGGAAAGTGGAATTTTATAATTTATCGGACCAGTTTGGTAACAGATTTACCCCTGGTAGGAGGGAGGGGGGGTAAATCAGGGGTTAGCATGTAACTGAATATGAGTAGGAGGTATAAGCTAACCTGCGGTTACCAGAGTTACCCAGGTAGCATGGGCTATCTCTAACCACCCCTAGGGAGTGGGGCGGGAATGCTTACGCCAGGTTAGGCTAAGAAAATTGATTTTTTTTCCTAGCTGGCAGGTGTGATAGGTACTTACCCAGGGTTATGGGCAACAAGGGTTGCCTACTCGGTCCTATTTTGTTTCCAAAGACAAGTGGGTTAACTTTTGGATTAGCCTATACCAGCTTAAGGTACCAACAGGTTGCTTACAGAGTTATGAATTTCCATTTCTAATAAGGTATTGGACACTTTCTTACAGATTCGCTATTCATTATCCAAATCAGAAACAGCATGGATAAACAGAACTTGAGTATCTAATTACCGGCCTTCATTAAGAAAAACTCTAGTTCTGTTCAAAATGTAAAATCAAGAAAGTAAATATTAGTCACTTCGGTTTTAATCAAAATTAGTACAGGCTCAAAATGAGTATATATAATGAGTATTTTAACAGTCTATCAGTATGGACTTAAAACTACATCTCTAATTGCCTTTTCCTCGTACTGATATTTACATTTGTAATAAAAAAATATCAGCATAACAAACTAAGTGAATGTAGGAAAAAGGACACACCTGGAGCTATAGATGATAACAGAAGTTGAGCGTGACGATGGCGGAAAAGAAAGTCCAACAATCTCGCCTGGAAAGTCTTGGAATCTTCTAGGTAAGGCATAACTGTGATGCCTTGACCATTCACCAAGCTGTTTTGCTTCCACATCAAACACAAAAACATGGTTTGAAGATGTCGTAATCACGAGAATATTAGAGTTATTCGGAAGAAAACCACCGGCAGTTACAGATGCACCATTCAATCTGGAAATGAACCAATGCTGCCTGCAAAAACAATTTCAGAAATGTTGAGTATGGAAGTTAGCAAATCAAACCAGACAGGGGACAGTGAAGAAGAAAAGAACATCTACAGTCACTGAACATAAAATTAGTTCTGGTTCCTCATAATCAATGAACTTTACTCTCCTAGCATAAATAAATATGTGGGATGCAATGGTGCCACACTTCTTGGCCAAACCTATTCTGTCACCCACAAAAGACAGGTCTCGCATTTGTCTCTCATAGGTGGCAAAATAGAGTGACACCATATCATGCCTCATTAAACATTTATGATTTCAGGAATATACGCATACATATATAAGCAAGAACAAAACTATAACACTCATATTAAAAGCTTATTCAAAAGAATAGACAATAATTATCCAGTTTATAGGGATAGAAGATATCCATAAGCTAACAAATGCAAATATCTAACAGGGTAGAGTCAGAATCCAAAGCAGGCTAAAATAATATGATATTACTTCTGCTTTGTTCTCTTACTTCTCATTGGGACTTCTGAAGTAATAGAAAATCATAAGTCAGGAAACCACGGTATGTTAAAAAGTAAAGAAAATTAAGACAGTAATAACAGCTAGCAACTGGTCTATGTGAGTATGACAGCATTTAGTTTCTTGTTATTAAGGTACTCTTGGTAACTTACACAGAACCCTGCAATTAACAGTCAAATAGATAAAGTAGAAAAGAAAAGAGTAACTAAGTGAAGATGACAATCAGAAAACTACAATTCTTACCTGTTTATCTCCAGATTGAAAATATATATATCCCCAAAACAGTTGACAGCAGCAAGCCACTGCCCGTCCAAACTAGTGAACATTCTAGTTATGGGAGGCTCACTAGGAGGAAGACTTGCAGCACCATCCTTCCGTCGAGGCACAAAACATTCACAAATTCCAGTTTCTCCACATCCAGCATCTGTCATGCAAATGTACAAGAGACAGACGAGAATTCAGTACATAAATAAGAGTGAGCAAAATTATGATGGCACAGAGGGAAAATGCAATAAATTATATGGCTAAATAGAACTGAAACCCGAACTCATTTCAGTTGCCAGCGCTACAACATTTCACATGAACCTGTTGTACAATGGGGGGAAAACACTCACGTATATCTTCCTATCATGACCTGACAGCATCATGCGAGAGGAGTCTGCACTGAAAATGATAGTGTGGGCAAATGGCAGTCCATGAGGCAGTTTTCTTTTAGAAACAACACATCCACCTTTTCCAGCTTTGTGTCTCTTCAGTTCAAATAGACACGGTTTAGCATTGTCTGAATATGCAAAGAATGCCCCAGAATTGGACAATGCACTGCAAACAATTTTTTGAGAACCTTTGCTCTTAACACGAGCAAGCAATGGCGTCGTCACATTCTTCCCAAAATCTTTTCCAGCGGCAGCATTACTCTGCATCTGAACGGGTAAAATGTCTAACCGGGTAGGATATTGGACAAGAACTAGTGGAGCTCCATCTATGAGCGAATTCAGTGCCAACTTAACAGGCAACCGTTGAGGTGTGGGACATATATCATGCGGGGAGAACTTCGTGAATTCTCTTACAGAATATGCAAAAAGCTTTGTATCATCACCAGAAGAAATCAGCATAGGAACCCCTAAATGTGCCCATTTGCGGTAACTAAATTCAATGGGCTTTCTCCGACCACGAAACCTTTTTTTCTTCTCATCCAGCAACGTATCTGTACAGCACAATGGCAAAAGGAAACTAAACTATTAGATGAGAAAATTACATTCCCAGTAAGTGAGATTATGAAATGTGAAGGATAAGAAAGGTGAAAAAGAAAACAAGAATCTACCACATACCTTCAGCACAAATGGGCATTGCAACTGTCAAAGCCCTGATGTCATGTGTATGAGCTCTAACATAACGAACATATACCCATTTACTTATCATTTCAAGAGAGAGATCATCCTTGGAAGAAGCAGAAGCCTCAGTAAAGAGTTTATACAGAATAACCTGCACATGTTGACATCATTAATTTGGATGATATAAGAAATAAATTATGCTTTCTATGAAGGCTTACAGCATAATTGCAGTCTAGTTCAAGACACAATTTTCCTGTGATTAACACTCACATTGTACAATTCACCACTTATTTTCTGACTATGCATTTGTCATGGATAAAGTAAGATATACACAGCAAGGCAATTAGCAATGGTTAGTTAGTACATCAAGACCATTTTACAACTCATGTTAGTTTTTAAATTCAATTAATTATGTTCATCTCACATCAGGTTAGTGTAATAACTCAAGTTAGACATTAGCCAAATACTTACAATCAGAACCTGAAGACAAAGACATGCATGTATACCTTTTTATATCAACCAAGATAGATATCGAGCTTATACCACAGAAAATTCTATACCAGTATAGACAATGCCAACAATAATTTCCATACCTGCCCATCTGAACCTGCAGAAAATATTCTGTTGTGACTCGGAGAGGCCGCTAGAGCGTTGACATCACCTTTATGGTGAGAATGTGCCTGCAGAAGAGTCCCATGTCGACTGTCCCAAAATTGAACACTCCCAGTACTGTCTCCACTAACGAGGGTCCCACACCTGATGAATAAGTTAAAAGAGGTTTCATAATCTATGTCAAGAATCGAAAGACATGTTTAAAGATGCAATAAACAAAGTCTATCAGCTACAAGATAAATACAATGACACAATTTCTTACTTTAGGAAATATAATGACCAAACACAGAGTTCCTGTTTGCTGCCTAAGCCTCCAAGACCAACGGTGATTCTATAGATTTCATGGGCACTTGTAGCATCCCAGCACCTTATTAAACTGCAAGATACATTCTGGAGTTATAAGAGCATTTGAAAAATATATACCAGCTGAAGGATTGATCAAAAAGTAATTTGCAAATATTATTCTACATGCATAATGATAACCGACCCCACTTCTCCAGATTCTTGTGATCATGGATAATAACGTAAATAGTAACTAGCAACAATCTGAAAATGCAATAAAGAAGATATATAGAACATGATGGTATACATTCCCAGTAACTACGGGCAAAATAAAAATAGAGATTTTTAAGATGTAATCAGCTTGACAAAGATCAAATTACCCGTCACTACTCCCGGAAAATATAAGTTTTGCATCAAGGCTCCATGTAACACTCAATGCACGTCCTGCAGATGAAGAAATTTAGACGAGTTTCCATCACATTAGATGTACCATTTGCAGAATATTGCACTAAAACACAAAAAAATGCTACCACAATAATTATTTTCTCACCATTAACTCTGGGAAACGACCTCTTATACGTCAAGCCATCTGATTCAGAAGAAATGTATAATCGAACACAACCATCATCGCAAGCAATAGCCAGTCGCTGGTTTTCACAGTCACTAGAACCACTATGAATTTCACCCACTTCATCATCCTCATCACTTTCACTAGATTCGGAACTGCTATCAGAAAATCCACTTGCAGATCCATTGACTGTAAGCTGGGAATCTATTTTTGGGAAATGCAGTAACTCATGTGATGGCTCTACAGCCATCTGCCAAATAGCTACACCTACTGAATCTACAACAACCTGTGGACAAGTGGAGAAAGAATTAGCATGATCCAACCATAAGTAATACTACACTCTAAAATATGTATATACATTGCTATACCCTTAAAAGGTACTGTATTATAACGAACTTAGACCCTAGGATTATTATCCATTTATTATCTCTCAAGCCAAGAACTTTATCACCTCTCCTTGTCATTCTCCCATCTCTCCTCCAATAGAAAAGCCTCATCATACGAGTGAATCTGTTTTGATTACTGTGGCCAGGATATGCATACCAGGGATGCCAAAAGACAATGGAGCACGCAACATATCATTGACACCAAGACCACTTCCCCAAGTTTCTCTCGACTCTTTTCTCCTCTTATTTTGTATGTGAGGTTTAGCATCTGAATGATAAAGAAAAATAATCATCAATGACATAAATAATGATGTCAGTTCACCCAGTGACAACAACTACATGTACCTGCGCAAGCTCACCATAATGTAAGTGCTACCATTGAGCAACCAGCAATATGTACCTGCTTGATCCTAACAGGATCCTTCACCCTCCCATAAACCTCATAGAAAATTCAGTGATCTTTGGAATACGAAGAAATTCCCTTGGTCCATATACATGCCTGTTGGAATGAATCAGGACCCATAATACTCTTATGTCATCTGCAAGATAAGATTATCCCAATGACTCGCCAATAGAATAATGAGCTGGGTATATACTCCTAGCTTCCAAGTACCGGAAGCTGTACAACAATGACCAGCCTCACTCAACACCCCCCCCCAAAAAAGGAAAAAAACGCTCATGTACATGCTGTGTCATCTGCAAGTGCTCACACGACCTCTCTCATACATTTGCACCCTATGTACGTCTGATTCACTGGCTCCGACAATCCATCAGCAGTAGTAAGTAATTTGTACGTATGTAACAGAGACCAACAGGCCATCACATGTAACTTCAGTGTAGCCGTATAAGTATTCTCTACTAGTACGCTCCTTGTCCAAGAAATTTTGTGATTACAATTCCCTATCTCAGGAACGTTCGACAAGGAAAAGTCAATTTGACTCTTTTTCCTTCCTTCTCTTGACGAACGACTTATTGAATCAAAAACATTGAGCTAACAAAATCTAAAAAGAAAATGGCCAGGATTGACAAAGCAGACCTTTTGTTGCAAGGAAAAGAAATCCCATTCCGATAACGAGCCATCGAGGCTCGAAGAGAGCAAGCGTCCCGGGCCTCGACTCCTCGAGCTCGGGCGGAACCAAGCCAGCGAAGACACTCTGGAACCAGCTTTCCCTTGAATCGTCTGCACAATCACAGCCAAATTGAAGAAAAATAAACAAAGACCGCTAATAGCGGTCCCAAGTTCACCAAGAACCGAAAAGAGGCGACAGGTACCAGCTGGCAATGCCACCCAACAGACCCCGGCGAAACGAGCCAAATCTCCATGGTCCCGTCCTCCCTGGCGGCAGCCACCTGGGATCCATCGGCGCTGGTGGCGAGAGCCAAGACCGCCGAGGGCTTCCATTCCAGCGAGCTATTCCTATACATTCGGAACTTCTCCATGGGTGGGCACGCGCCAGTCGAAAGGGAAGTGGAAGACCAATCCCTTCGGCAGCCCTAGCTCGCCGATCAAAGATTTGGTGCTGCAGCGGAGCCCGGGCAAGTGGGAAATGGGGAGGAGGTGGATCTCCGACCTCCCCCCGACCACGAGAACGGCCGCGGGCGGCGCTCTGGGCGGCGGGGGGGCGTTGGCGCAGGGGGGCGGCGCGGGAGACCTAGCGAGCGAGAGGTGGGAGTGGTAGGGAGCGGCGGCCACGCCCTCACACAACTGGGTTTTGAGGTTTTTGTAGTTTTCTCTAATTAACCCCTCTAACTTTCCTTTTTTGTTCTTTTCCCATAAATTTGTAATATTACATTTTTGACCTATTCTTTTATTTTTGTGATGTTCAAGAGCAAGGTTCCTCCAACCTTAAATACCGATGATATTGTATTTCTCAAGGCATGGTATAATATTAGGCATACCGTATTAGTATAGTTCGGCTCAAAATATCTAAATTTTAATTATAAAATAAAAAAATATTAAACATGTCATACGGGTCTAAGAATTAAACTCTCCTTGGTAAGATATGAGACGGGCCTACCGCATCGATTAGGTAGACCCAACTATGTTCAAAACTACATACTACTAGTGTTTGTAATTTGTATATATAAATATATATATATATATTTATAGTTTTAGGTTGGTTAGGATAACTATCCAGGACCTATTCGCTCTTTTGGATTAACATTTGATTTGATAAGATGAATAGCTTATATCCCCCTCAACCCAAATAGCACCTATTCGGCTAAACAAGTAAGTGGGGTAGTCATTATCCCATCACATATCTCATGTTTTTACAAGCTCATCAAATCAGATAAAAATATGAGAAAGTCTTAATGCACACCTCAATTAAAATGTACACAAGAGAGGGTTGGGAGACGGAGTCTCTCCCTCCTCCACCCGACACACCCTCGAGTTTTATCGCACATTTTGATGTGTGGTGAGATTTTTTCGTTAAATTTGTCTATTCAAAAGATGGCCTTCTTTCTCATCAAATTTGGAAAGATAAAAAAAGTGAGGTTAAACTGTATGAACTGGGCGACTTAATTACTTGTCAAAGATTCAAAGTCTACTAAGGAATGGCTCCATTGTTGATAGAAGAGAAGATGGTTAAAGTTTGTGATGAGAAAGTGTGTCGGGGATGTGAAGGGATATTCTGGGAAAATTTTTAAAATTCATCATCTTTCACATATACTTGGTCATATTGTATTGAGCAAATTAATTATAAGTTATTGTCAGAGAGAGATCTTAACTGCAGATCCCTATGAAAAATACTTACACAAAAAGCTTCAATACTTTTAAATATGTTAATTTTTAGTCCCTATTTTATTGGATTTGCGTTGATAATCGTTGACTAATATTTTATGTCTTTTGACTGTGAATAACTGTTATTTCAAAAAAAATTAATTTTTATTTAACGTCTTTAAAATTACACGTTAAATCATATCAACAATTATTTTAAATCTCACATATAATTACTATTTTAACAGACAACATTATAATTTTAGCATATTATAACTATTATTTTAACATATTACAACTGTTACTTTAACAGATCAGATATTTTAATTGATTTTCTCGTCTTTTTTAATAAGGTTTATATTATTTATCAAGTTTACTCTTATATTTTAACTAGTTTGTTCTTCTACTTTAACCGGTTTTTCTCTTCTACTTTAATTGGTATCCTCGTCTACTATAATATACATAAACGATTGAAATTACAAAGACGACCAACCTCTCTGTTAATACACATGTATAAATATGTTAAATTAATATTGCACATGAGTTAAAGTAGAAGAAAAATATGATTAAAGTGTAAAAATAAAAATAAAAATATAAATGATAAGTTAAATTAGATGTAGAATCCAGTGAAAGTAAATGAAGAAATTGGTTAAACTTGATGAGAAAATTAGTTACAATAGATGATAAAATCAGTTAAAATATGAACACATGTGGTCATACATATCTAATGGCAAAAAATAAAAGTGCACATTGACGAAAAGGTAAAACAAGAAAAAAAGAAGATAGAAGCCGTCTTTTCAAAGACTGATTGTTAAAGTTCATTAAAAGTATGGATTATTTGGGGTAATTTTTCTAACAGGGACCAAGAAATAAATCTCCCATCTGATAGTATTGGCAATAAGCAGTCGGACCAATCTTATTACAATTAGTTGTGATATTATAAAACCAGTACAACTTGAGATATCTAATGACCAATTTGGTCATTTGATTACACTATCCCTTTGTTAATTTATTTCTATTTGCCTCGTGACATCTCCACTATCAGACATGGGCTTTAGATATGTTGGTTAATTAGATGAGCAGATAACCCTAAACTCTGTTAATAATATTGGAGTATCATTGCTAAGTAGGATGGTCATATCCACTCCAGTATGTTTAGGGCAAAACTCGTTGTGCCGCATTGATATGGTATGTATGAACACTGTACCATACCAGAAAAATAAATTTTTTATGCACATTAAGATTGTTAGAGTTTAAATTCTATCATTACATTTGGTATTGAGATAGATTGAGAATATATTTAAATTTTTAAATTAATTTTAATTTATTCTCGATCTATCTCAATACCAAACGGCCTCTATAGCACTGAAGTTCAGACGAGAGAACTGTGAGAAATATTTAAGGATCTTTTTTAATAGCAAGATAAATTAAGGTGAGTTAAAATAATCTCAAATAAGAAAACTCAATATTTTCATCTTTTCAATATTTTCCATTTTTGTTCTAAATACAGATCTTTTTAATGAGTGGGATAACTAAATCCATGGAAACAATAGCATATGTCATCGGAACTCAGAATATTATGTTGAACAGAGCACAATTCACTAGGGTTTGTCTATCCAACTTATTAAAATATTTTTTTATTATATGTACATATTTACATATTAGACTCAGATGACAAATGACTAATGTTCGGCAGAACAAGTGCCCCAACTGAGCCGTCATTCTCATAAGTAGAGGGTCTCATTGTCATATTAACACCAGAGCTTTCTACTTACGAGAGTGGGTAATATTCAACCAAATATTTCAACTTAATGTAAAATATTTTCGACTCATATAAATATATCTATTCTTTTTTATCAGGATAAATAAATATTTTTATTATATAGAATAAATTAATTAGAAATTTTTGACTGTAAAAAAGGGTCCTTACTGTAACAGGACTTAACGTATACTGTAACAAGTGATAACATTTACTGTAATGAGTTACAGCTCCATTAGAACTAATAAAATAAGTCAAAATCTGATAAGAACTCTTAATTAATTTATTTTTTATTTTATTATCAAAGTGTCATTCATAGATGTATACCAAAAAGTGGTCTAGTAGTTAAAAGTTAATAATCTAACCCAAGAAACAAAAAAAAGGGGGGGTGGAGACTCTCCAACATGGTAATTATGTCAAGATTTCCGATTTATGTCTCTAAAGTCGGGATATATTACATTTCAAATCCACTGATACCGCTTCCATATTTGGAGATATATAAATAAAAATGTTCTATTCAGTGAGTATTTTGTGTCAAAAACATTTCAACTATAAAAATTAAATTGTCTGCAAACCTCAATATGTACTGAGCATTCTGGCCATAAGTTTCTCTGTGATTCCCAATTATAAGAGATGGGATATAAATTCCATAACTAATGTCAGAACCTAAATTTGAAAAAAAAAATTTTTTTTTCAAAATCGAAAGTGGCAGTAGAACATCACATCTTAATCAAAACACAAGAGTACAAGAATAACTAAACCTCAAACACTTGTATCATAATATTCAAATTCAATAAATCCAGGCTTCTTCTAGTACAACAATCCCTTTAATAATGATGAGCCAAATGATACAGATTTCTGCTGAAACAATGTTCATACACAACAACAACCTAAGAAAATAAGTCAAAGATGAAATCTAGATATTCTTTGCACCGGCGCTCAATCCCAAATAAGGTCGTGTCTAATAACATTTGATAGACGTTTAATAATATCTGAAGTGGTAAGACATTATATTATTAGATTGTTTGGTAAAATGTCTAAAATTATGTTTAAATGAATTTCTATTTCCTTAACTTTTCTCTTAAAAAATGTGAAAGATGTGTCACTTTTTTTTCGAACATGTGCGGCTATGACAATTTTTACCGACCATATGTCACTAGCCATCGGGCATCGGGCAACGACGCACAGGTGCTAGGGATCGGGCACCGATCGTCAGGTGCTAGGCATCAGGTGCAGACTATCCGGCCTGGCGTCGAACGTCGGGTGCCAGACATCGATCGCTAGGCATCAACTACCGACTGTCAAACCATTCACTGCCGATCGTCGGACGTCAAGCGCACAATGTTGAGCACCGATAGTCGGACTTGGGACGTCGACTTAGGCATATCAACCGCTGGAGTATCGGTTGCCAGATATCGATTGTTAACTGCCAAATCACCATTCCCCTGGCGCGACAGTCGGTCACCCAATGTCGGCCCCTGGTTGCTGACTATAGGGCACCGACCAGTTGGCTTCGACTATCAGTCACAGACCGTCAGGCGCCGACCACCTGGCGCTAGCTACCGAGCGCCGACACCAACCGCCAAGCACCGGACCTCTGGGCACCAGAATGCCAGTCACCAACAATTGACTGCTGGTCGTCAGGGGCCACCGATAGGGTGTCAGGTGTCAGGCGCCAAGTGCAGGTTGTCAGACATCGTTGTTGCCGCGGGCTCGAATGTTGTCGCCGAGGGTCGGGCGCTAGTCGTCGGTCGCTACCAACTAATGACGATGTCGTGCATCGGATGTCAGGGTTGGCTCAGGCACTGCATGTCAACTGTTATTTATGTGACTTTACTGTATTATTTAAGTTATGTCTCATTCTCTTTAGATTTTATTTAAGTGAGTTATCAAATAACTCTTTTTTCAAGTCTTAATATATTTGAGTACATTTTAAATTTTAGATTTAAATATTAAATGATAAATTAGATCTTAGATATTTTAAATAAGTATTATTAAATGCCACCTAAGTCTACTTGCTTCTAATTTGACTTCTAAGACACCATCTAAATTTCTTTAAAAATACGAGTGAATTTGACAAATCCACGACTCTGGAGAAAAATGTTACCACCTCTTTACACATATTGGGCGCCATAAAATAGTTTAATTTTTTTTTAATAGCAGAAAAATCTTCATAGATTATCACTAATTAACTACATATACAAATATATAACTCCGTATAGCAACATAAATACAAATAGTCAAACTGCACGCCAAGTTGTACGTGTGACATATGGTGACCGATCCATTTCTTCCACCGTCGGTTAACTGACGGTGGAAGGAGTTTTGGACTTAAAAATAAGTAAGAAGGGGAAATAGACCGGATGTTAAACTTAATTGGTCAATAAACTTAAAAATAAGTAACCGGTCAAAGAATGGACCGGTTGTTGATTTCCACAAATAAAATTTTAACTTATCTCAATTGTCAAAAGATTTTAGCATACAATTAAAAGAATATATTAATAGAGATAATTTGTGGAAGGGGGTGGTTTTGTTGTCATTGCAATCTGATGGGACAGCTGAACGAGAGGAACACACGCAACGTCTGAAGAAACAATATAACAGTGATGAACCCTGACCGCCACGGTCTGATAGACTCAACTAATTCTTAAATAAGAAGATGAACAGAAAAAAAAGTGTTAAATATAAGATAAATTAATTAAAAAATTTATCAGATATTTAAGTTATTTTTTATTTTTAACATAGTTATAATTTATTACAGTAAATATATCTATCGAGTTTAAAATATGTCTATCGGGTTCAGTCTCCAATCCTCTTTTGTCACACTTCTCCTCGAGCTGCTGTCTTGCGTATTGATGATATTGTTTTGAGAATGAAAATTTCCCCAAATCTCAAGATGGTGTTTTAACATGAATTTAGACAGTTGAGTAGGTCTTGCTCTCTTTCCGTAGTAATATTGGTGATATTTTTATTTTTAATTTTTTAAAATTAGAAAACATTTTAATATCCGAGATTGTTAGAGTTCACTGGTGGAAAGAGGATGACAAAGAAATAAATTGTTGCTCTCGTCGACCAAATTTTTGTCCACGCTATAAATTTAAGATATATTATTTGGTCTTAACACAAAATCTCTTGCCTTATATCTACTTCTTTTCTGGCTGAGTCTCACATTCTCAGAAAAGTTGTATGCGGTTTTTAACCGGCCGTTTTTGTTTTTTTTTTTATTAAAATTTTATTTTAAAAAAAGATGACGTAATCGGACAGGCTTCGGGAGTCATCCCCTGCATATACATAAAGGTCGGCAAACGGTGCAGTCGGAATAAGGAGGTGGAGAGGCAAGCCAATATGATGAGCTCAAGCTGCATAGCCCGCGGGGGCTGCGTGGACGTCCACGCCCCCACAAAGCTCCGTTCCACGAAGCTCTACAGATGGGCGGAGTCCGACGCAGAGTTCCTGAGGCTGATCAGTACTGTGAAGGAGGGCTCTGGTGCCCCCCCGGGAATCCACGTCGGCAGCCCTCTCCAGAGCCCGCAGCTCGGTAGACAGAAGTATCTGAGGAGCTACACCTTCTCCGGGCAGGAGGAGACGGTCTCTGAGAGGACAAGGAGGTGGCTGCAGGAGAAGAAGGAGCTGAAGAAGAAGAAGAAGAAGAAGCTGGGTTCTTCTTATTCGACCCAAGGTTTTGGTGGTGCCGTGGTGAGGGAGGTGAAGGAAACGCTAGCCTCCTGCTTCGTGTTTGGAGCTGTTGTCCGGTACTGTTTCCTCCGTTGCCGCAGCGGGCACAGACGTTAGGGAGAAGTACTAGCTAGAGCTAGCTGTTGGAACCCATATTATTCGTCTCTTTTCTGCTTGTTCATCATGTTCTTCCAAGAAGCCTGCAGCAAAAGCTACCCTCTTTTGAGTCGTTTGGTGGGCGTGCTCGCTTTAATTTGCTCCTGATCTCTTTTTAGTCATATGCTTGCTTGGACATTTTCTTTGCAATAAATTTATGTCCTGCTTGCCATGTGGCTGAGTACTGTGTTCACAACTTCACATGCTTGTGTTCATGAGTGCAGAAATCCATAATCAAATACATATGTGAGTTTTCTCGAACAGGACAAATTTGATGTTCAGGTAACTAGAATTACTTCAATCTGGCACTGCTTCTTTTCATTTCTTGAAGAGGCAAACATAGCTTCTCAACTGGCCGGGGGGTGGAGATTGGAGATCAGGTGAGCCTTGAGTAAGTTGTCATGGTTTTCTTATATCCTAATTAACTGACACTTAATTAATTTCCTTATGTAATGGCTAATTTAACTGTTCATCCTTCTCGATACTTATATTAGTTAAAGGATTAGGTTTATGTTAATCTCAGCGGAGAACCTTATTAGGGAGGTTGAGGACCATTGATTAATTGGAAGATCAATAAAAGTTAAGTTATTAGCCACCAACTACATATACGTACTTTTTTTTGGTTGAACAAGGACCGCCAAAATTAAGGTGGTCTGGTTAAAATAGCTAAACCCAAAGACAAAGAAAGTACTGATAAAAAAACCAACTAATTAACTTAAATCTACAGCTTACTAGTAGCCTACGATGTAATAGGTTAGTATTTCAATAAATAAAATTTATTTAAAAAAAAAAACAGCTAACTATAGTAGCCTACTTTACATGCCAAACATCCATATCATCTCCGATCGTCTGCCCCCTGTTGATCTTGGCATGTTGATTCCTGGTAGACCATGCATGGTTGCCTTGGCCTTCTCTAATTGAGGACAGTCTAGAATATTGATTTAATATTCTTGGAAAGCAAGCATTAGCATTCCGCTTGTTGGAACGATGCTCAGTACTAGAAGGTGAGAAAATCCAGACCCCTTTGTATAGTTTATTGCATACCGGAATCTAGCAATTTAGTGTTTCAAAGACTCCAACATATTAAAGGTAATGATCAGTGTTTGAAGAACTCTCGATCACAATGGTTCCAAAGTCGATGAGATCTAATAATAGCCAACCGAAATTAGCAAGTTGTGTGTGTACATGTGTGTGTGGTGGGGGGGATCAAAATTCACTAGCCATCTTTGTAGCAGCGGCAGGGTTTCGGCAGGTTCTATCGTTGTGCCACAATCTCGACTGCCATCCTACGGCTCAGGCAAGCCCGCGCAGGATCAGTGGCGCCTTTTCGAACTCAAACAAAGGGGGAGAAAGAAAAGGGCAGGAGCATGGAGCTACGTATACATCGTTAGGATTAGGAAAATAGTTTAGTAACACCATTTGGTAACATTATTTGGTAACATACCAATCAAAATGCATCACAACTTCATCATTTATGGGGTGTTTTTAACTTCTTTATTTAGTTGTGATGTGACACAGTTTTAATGGTGATGTTATCAATGATGTTACCAAATGGTGTTACAAAACTGTTTCTCTTAAGATTACACTCCAAAGTAGCACGCACCGTCAGTTTTTGATATCTTTATGGAGGCGATTTCTACTGTACTCCAAAGTAAAATATATATATATGCTAAGATAAGAAAAAAAAACTTATGATCAAGATATTATTACCCATAACGTATGTCTTTTAAAGAAGGCAAAATCGGGTAACAAGCTCAGCAGGGTGCCAAACACGTGTGAGAGCCTACGTTTGATCAATCAAATGGCACGAATATTTTAATTTATAAGATATTTGGTTACATTTTTTTATCATTTTTCTTATTTTTTAAAAAAAATTGACGAATAAATAGACACGTTTGATGATAAACAATTTTTTCTCTTAAACCACGTGTGCGTCCCCCTCCTCCCTCCTGCGAAACTCACCCCCCCCCCCCCCCGTCGGAGCCCCCAGCACGGCCCCTTACGACAAATTTTCATGATTTTAAATTTTAAATTTTAAATTAAAAACGGATACAACATAATTTTTTAGATAAAAATATTTTCAAAAAAAGTGTTAGACTTTGTACTCGGTCGAACACGTAAGAGGCCGGTCGCAGGGATCACTCACACGGATGGGAGCGAGCCATCAACCTAGCTAGCCGTCCGAAGATAGCCATATTAACATGAACTATCCAGAAAAGACTAGGTATGGTAACATCCTTTTGAGCCTTTTGGATGTTATTATAATTTTCTCATGTAAAAATATTTTGAGATTTTTCAGTAGAAGGCGTCAAATTAAACAGGCGAAATTAGACTCCGTGAATAAAAGTTTGACATATATCACCACCCTGAATCACACAAATTAATGTGTTTATTAATTTCTTCCCTTCTTTCTCTGCGTTTCTTGAGGTGAGGTATCGATCCGAACAAGGAGTTTTCGCACAACAGGCCAGTCCAACACTATCCTCATGTGTGATGTACGAGAGATGGCCGTCGATCCCAAAAGCTAGCACAAACCCAAACGAATTAATCTTATAAGACATGGAAACCGTACGCGTGCATGCTTTGGTAAATATTAGATTGTATTGTATATGGTGGTACTCCCATGTGGTGATGCATGGATTGACAAGGCAACAGTATTGACATCAATACATCACTTTATTTTAGAAAGCACCGAATGCATGCAGAGCTAGCGTATAGAAGTTGGTGGGTATGCATACATATATATGTATATGTATGCGTTACATGTAGATCCATAACTCCCACCATATAGCTAGCTAGTTGATCAATTCAGAGGGAGTGGCACTTCGTGCGGCAGTACTCCAGCAGCCGTAGTGCTGCCGGCCGCCGGTGCTGCGTCGAGAGTGACGTTCGAGCATATGGAGGTGAGCTCCGCTCTGAGAATTGGGTAGGCTTCGTGGAAATACCCCCGGAGCAAGACCTTGCAGCGGTTGAACTCGGCGTCTTCTGCGAGGATCTTGGCGCAGCAATCTGTTGTCAACTCATTGCTGCCAAACACCAGGCAGGCATATTTGTCTCTTAGAACCTGTCCACATGCCAGTCTCTCCGCCGGCGACAGAGGCGGCGCCGGTGCTGCGGACAAGGGGGTGATCAGGCTCTGAGAGGCCAGAATGCCCAAGAACAGGGCCACCATTGAGACCATGGAAGTGGAGTACTTGGCCATCTGGCAGTGGGTGTATGAGAGAGATCTAGAGAGAGAGAGAGAGATCCTGATCCTTTTAGTCTAACTTCTTTCTCGATGTTGGATCTGCACTTGGACACAATAAGAGATAGGTTATATATATAGATAAGGACTAGTTAGGTGCATGCACGCTTATGTTAGGTTAATAGCTACTGCGATGAAGGCTGTTACTACAAACTAGGGTGATAATTAAAACGTTCATAGGCCATTAAGGAGATGGAGGAGGAGTTGAATACGTTCTGTAGTCTATTATAACTATTATAATAATAATAACTTAACTATCTATAACTTATATACTAGAAGTGACATTTAAATTTTCGTCCCATTCATCACTTTTCGTCCGGTTCATGTTAGGAGATACAAACGTACTTGACGTTTCAAATGGAGAAACCATAAATGCTAGAAGTGACATTTTAAATTTTCGTCCGATTCATCACTTTTCGTCCGGTTCATGTTAGGAGATACAAACGTACTTGACGTTTCAAATGGAGAAACCATAAATGCATTAAGATGAGTGGAAACAGACAGGGATTCATGCCTTTTTGTCAGGAGATCCAAAACGTTACGTACTTGACGTTACAAATGTAAAAGAACATAAATGCATTAAGATGTGGAAACAAATAGGGATTCATATCTTTTTGTTCGGTTCATCTTTGGAAATGCGCAGGGCTGTTCATCTCTCTATGTATCCCATGTAACTGTAACGCATTACTGTCAGTGGCCATGGCCTCCTCCAGGTCGCTTCCCGGCGGTCAAGCTCTTTAGCTCCGGCAACAGGGCTCTATTGGGAAAGCTAAGGGAGATTCTGCCCTGGAGCAGCTTCCTAGCCAGAACCCATCGACTGGTCAGCGACACTTGTCACTCTGTGGGATTTGGTTGTTCAACTTTGGTGGGCGAGTAGAAGATCACGGCAAGGTGCAGGAGTTGTGCATGTACAAGATGTACGAGAGGGACCGGGAGAGACCCGCCCACCTCCGCCCCAGCCGGAGGCAAGTCGAGAACGCCCTTGGTGACCTCGTCCCCTTCGCCAACAAGGTAATCTATCCTCCTCTCCGATCTCCCATCTCCTCTTTCTACTGCAGATAGAGAGAGAGAGAGAGAGATGTGCGAAAAAAAAAAATCCTTCTTTATATTTTGTTTTTAACTCTAATATGCTCTGTGTTCCGCTGCAGCTCTACCACGGGAACCTAAAGAAGCCGTTGGGCATCGCGACGGGGCTCTGCATCCTGATCCAACACGTCCCGGAGAAGAACGACGGCTACTACGAGGCCATCTACAGCTTCTACTTCGGCGACTATGGGCACCTCTCGGTGCAGGGCCCCTACCTCACCTACGAGGACTTCTATGTCACCGTCACTGGTGACTTCGGGGTCTTTGCCGGTGCCCACGGCCAGGCGAAGCTGTAGCAGCTCGTCTTCCCCTTCAGTAGACCTTTCTGCCTTGATCCAGTTGTTCCGACCGTCTGCAGGTTGGGAGCTCTGTTCTACAGCATTAGGCTTAGCAGTTCCGCCCTGTTTGACATGAAGCTACTTTACTTCCCCATGGATCTCCTTGACCTGCTAAAAAGTTGGAAGGAATATAATAGTCAGAAAGATATAAATCAACAATCCAGGAAATAACACCTTCAAACTTTTATCCTCACCTTCAGTTGAGGTTTGTGGTTTATTCCGGGTTGCTCCAATCATCTGCTGGTTCGGAGCTCTGTTCTTCAGCATTACCTGTGCCCTGTTTGACAACCATTGCCCAAAGCTACTTTACTTCCCCATGGATCTTCTCGGTGATCATTACCTAAAAGTTCAAAACAATACATAGTCAGCAAGATACAGATCAACAAGCCAGGACATGGGACCCTCGAACTTTCATGGTCACCTTCAGTTGATTTTTCCGCCTTAGTCCAGTTGCTCCATCCATTACAGGTTGGGAGATCTGCTCTTCCCCACTGCCTGAATATCCTGCTTGACATCCATTGCCTGAAGTTATTTTACTTCCCCATGGATCATCACCTCGAATCCTCGATCATTAGCTGTTTAGAAATTAGAAAAAATACATGGTCAACAAGATGGGAATCTACATGCAGAAAAATTGGAACTACACCTACTACCTACAGGGAATCCCTGACCTCCTTGCTGAGCTTCTGGGGGCGCCAGTGCCGCCCGGTCCCGCGATAGAGCCACCAACTAGGAGTGTGAGGAAGTAGGGGGAAGCGGAGGTGGACGTGGGATTTCTATATGATTTTTTCTAATTAAACCTTGTATTATTTTTTTTTATATTATTGATGTCCTTTCTGACAATCTTAGTGCATTGAAATGTGAACTATGTCGTCTGGTTCTAGGGCTCCTACTACTCGGTCTTAATCCTTCATATTTTTATGCCTATGGTGGCACATCATTGAGACTAACAAATTTAGGAGCAGAAGAACAAAGGAAAGTGCGACATCATTCATGCATCCTTCGGATGTGTCTTATCCCGCCACATGGTTAGAAGTCGTGTTCTGTGTACTCATGTTTTGTTTAGTGTTCTCAATTTGTGTAATTGTTAGCTTGGGGTATCCTCTGACTAACTTTTTATGTTTAGTAGCTTCGCTTCAGCAATCTGTTGTAGTCTTTCATGTTATCCATGGTGCTTCTTGGGTGTATCCGAATGTAATATTTTATGCATCCATGTTAATCTAATGATTAATGGAGCTATATGCTCCCCCGTTTGGTCAAAAAAGAAGAACAAAGGAAAGAGGAATAGGGATAGCTGTGAACTATCTAACACCATTTCCCCCCTTAGCTACGTACTTCTAGCAGGTCTGGTGCAGTGTATGTGGATTCTAAGGTTAGAGATGTTGGATGATCGGGGTGGTCATCCTCAAGAATGGAGCCTTCTGTAAGGTCCTGGAGAGTGAAGATTTAAGCAAGGAAATAATGAAGATAGTTGGGTATTTCTTACCCATTTGAAACTCTTAAGACAATGCAATATAGGCCTCATGTGTCAAGAACTTTTGGGTCATGCATGTTTTCTGATGTTAGTTTTTCTATTTATATATGCCGGTCAATGAAGGATGATGCGTTATCAATTCAAATTCATTTATTTGCGTTCGATTTCAGTGTGGAAATGGCGGTGAATGATGGAACAATGTTTTTGTTATATATCTTTCATGTATTTTATTTCTATAAAGTGAGAACGTGGCATACTCTATATATAATGGATATATATGAACAATATACAATAAATATATCTGATATGGAATATATTTCGGTTCGAGAAGAGAAGAATATCTCCGACTGGGAACTCTTTTTTGATCTGCTTTGACTAGGGGCTTGAAGGTCCGTAAGTACAAGGGCACACAATCGCAGGTTAGAATCGCCCGACCATAAAAGTCCATCCGGTAGTGACGAAGGAGGTATTAAAGCCATTACTAGCCGTTAATGGCTAATTATCTCGCCATAGGTAAAATACAAAGGAAGTAAATCTTAAACTCATTTCAGTTTCCACGTCTCTCAACCATAGTATTGGAGTGTATCTATCCCAAGAAACACATTCCCCACCGACGTACATCTTTGAAGCATATCACCTGGAGTCTCATCATCTCGGCCTTGGTCGGCCAAGTGACGTCTCGACTCTAACAATATATGTGGTGGTGTAATCCTGTTTGGGTCTGAGCCAAACGGGCCTCCACTAGAGAGAGTAGGGAAGACGATCGCTGGTGAGGATGAGAACCTGCAAAATCAGAAGAGGATCAGGGAGGCCCGGTGAAGACCGGGGAAACCCTCCGATGCCTAAGTCAGTGGAGAGCTTGGAAGGCAGGGGGTTTCGGAGTACGAGAATGTGTTCGCGTGAGGGAGAGAACGTACCGTTGCCTGGTACTGCACCTGTGCTCTTATAGGCGTTGGTGCCAAGGCCAACGTGCGTAACGTTGGTAGGTCGTGCCTGAAAAGGCGCCTTGATGGACGCGCATAACGGGAGGAGTTATGCGCTCAGGTGCCCGTTGGGATGTCAGGCAGTTCGTGCCTCTTGATGGTGGAGGACGTGGCCTGGGACGGTTACGACCGCTCCGTAAGCCAGAGAGCCTGCTCGGCACCCTTTGGACACACCTTCCGAGCAGGTGACCCACATGGGGGTCGAACGTGCTGTTCGGTGATATTGAGGGTTGTTCCGCGCAGCAGGGTTACTGTTCCTGTTCGGAAGCCTTCCGCAGTTGTTCGGTCGCAGAAGGACAGATGACCTGCTCGGGGTCATACCGCCACGAGGCTTGACAGCGTCCGATCAAGGTGGCGGTATCTTGGAGATCTTCACACCGTCTTAGAAGGGACGTGACCCGTTGGGATAGGGCCACGTCAGCTGACAGGACACGTGAGGGTCGTAGTGGGCCATCATGGGCCTAGGTGGCCAGATTTGGCCACCACAATATCCATTAATAAAGTATAAATACTCTTATATTTTGTAATATATGGCATAAATTTATTTATATAAATTTTAAAAAAATATTTCATAATTTTTTATATAAGCCCACATTTCTCTCCCCTGTCTACAAGCTCGCCGGCCCTCTTAGGATTGATTCTCTAATTTTAGATGGCGTAGATAGGGATTGCATAACAACTCAGATTCTCAGTGAAGAAATGCTGATTAATTTTTTTACTATATGAATTAATTTCTCAATTTCATAATGATAAAAAGAACGGAGCAGTATGCATTCTCAATTTTCTCATGATCTTCTTGTATTTTATCTTGATAATAATACAAGACGAAGTATATTTAACATATTGTATAAAGATATTCTTTTTAACCACTGTAAGTTGTCATCAAGTATATAAAGTAAACCCTACTAACTGCAAAAGGCAATCACTCTGAATAAAAAAAAAACAAATATTCGTGCTTAAAATACGCATAATTTAGGAAGTGAGAAATCATGTAAATGTGATATTGAACAGATCAAATATTCATGCTTAATATTCAAACAATTTTTCATGTTATAAGGCTAAATCGTATAACTTTAACAAAATAGAATGTTGTGTTCACCAAATCAAATTATAAAAGAGGGTGGTATATTATATTCTTTTTTTGCCATTAGTCTTCTCTTGCCTTGTGCACTTTACTTAAACTCAAAAAATAATATAATAACTAAAAATTAAAATAATTTTCTAAAGAAATTAAAATGCGTTGAACCAAACAAATGAAATAAAATAAGTGCTCACTACTCAAGGTGCATTACTTGGTTCTAATAAGATCATGGCCTGAATATAGTTTGACAAAGATATTGTCATAGATAATATCAATCTCCACCAAATATCATTATATACCATTTGCAATGCAAATTTATGTCCACCTTCTTAAGAGATAAAGAGTAGCATTTGTTGCATAGATGATTCACCAAAATATGTCCACGTTCTTAAGAAATAAAGAGTATTTGGTGCAAGTGAGTTTTGCCCTCGTTTGTGCAAAACTCTCGTATGACAACTCACTGTCAGATCTTGTGACTCCTACACTAAGTAAAGTATTTTATAAAAAAATGCAAGACTCCCTCGTGTAGAATAATTTTAAAAAAGTATTATTATTATAATTTTTAAATATTATAATAATATTTAAAGTATTTCTTTTTTCTTTCCAATGAATTCACGTGCGAAGCACGTTTTTTATTGACTAGTCTATCTATATATTAGAAGAGATACTTTGTATTTTTCGTCCCGTTCATCTTTTGAAGAGTCCGGTTCGCTTCATCTTTTATGACAGAGTTTGTCCGGTTCATCTTTTGAAGAGCATCTTTTATGACAGAGTTCCCGGTTCGCTTCATCTTTGGTAAACGTAAAATTTGAAGGTAGAAAACGTATGCAAATACACAGTAAAACGAAGGAAACTTATGCACAGGTTCGCCTCATCTTTTATGATAGTGTTAAACCTAAAATTTGAAAGAAGGAAAGAGTTAAACGAAGGAAACTAATGCACAGGTTCGCCTGATCTTTAAGACAGTGTTAAACGTAAAATTTGAAGGAAGGAAACGTATGCAAATACAGAGTTAAACGAGAAACGTATGCATATATCTCTGCTCAATTAACGCTGAAGGAAACGTATGTGCCTCTGCGTGTCCTCCCCTCTCTCTTTCTCTTCTCTCACTCTTCCGATTTTTCTCTCTCTCTCTCGGCGTGCTGCGCCCCGCCTGCACAACCCGCGCCGGCCGCCCTGCCTGCCCACGTGCCAGGCCGCCCACGCGGGTCGCCCACGGCCCACCAGACGCCCGCGCAGCACCCCGCGCCAGCAGCCCCCGGTGAGTCGCCCACGCGCAGTGCCTACGCCAGCCTCCGCGCCTGCGTCCGCTGCATGCTACTGTAGCCACGCTGCTACAGTGCACACCGCGGAGTTCGTGGTGCACTCCTCCATGGTCATGGAGGCGGCGATGACGTGAGTCTCGCCCTTGATGACCCCCTTGACCACCTCCTTGAGCCGGTGACCAGCACGGCGCCCATCCGGACGGCGAAGAGCTCCGGCACGCGGCACGTGTTGGTGCTCGATCGTTAGGAGGTGGGAGACGTCGGCCCCGCTCTCCCTGCCAAGCTACGTGGTGGGGGAGCACCAGTGGCCCCCCGCACGGGACTGCCCAGTGCTCCGGGTCGGCCCTCGGCGGTTCTCCTTCGCCTTATCGGGGTTCTTTTACGGGCTAGAGCTCCCCGAGAGCTGCTTCGACGACGACGTCAGGAAGCAAGACCACCTCCGCCTCTTCCCCGAGGAGCTGCCGATGTTTCCCAGAAGGACGCCGTCCATCTCCCTCCCTTTGCGTCTGTGCATGTCGAGGAGGATAATCCCATCTGACCTCTCCCTCTCCGCCAGTAGCACCGTCGAGGGAGGCGGCGCCGATGTCCCTTCCACTCTGAGGCGGCAGGCGTGGGCGCAGCACACCGCCGCCTCCCAACGAGCCACGCGACCACCGTCGACCCTCTCCCTCGCCATCCTCACGATTTCTGCTGTTGGTGTAGACAGTTCAACTGCCTTGTCGTGTGCAGTCCCTCCCAAACACCACCAGAACCAACTCCTTCCGGCGTGGATGTGGGCTCCCATGATGCCGCAGTCGTCCTTCGCCGTGCCCACTGGCGTCGCCTCTTGCTCCCCGTTCGTGAGCTTGTCCCTCTCGGCTTCCTCCGGCGCTCACTCCACGTCCGCGTCCGATGCAACGGGGGCGGTGAAGAAGCTAGGTCGCTTCTTGCCACTGCACCAGGCGGCGGACCTAGCACAGCTCACAGCTGTGCATGGAACTGGAGGAGGGGCGGCATGCATGGTCTTTGTAGTCATACGCTAAGCAGCATCAGCGGAAGCCCGCCGTCGTGACCCCGTCCTCCCTACGCCACACGTGATGCGGCATCTGGAGGCCACTGCGACAACCCCCCCACCTGCCGTCGTGCGGAGGCCAGGGGTGTGCCGCCCGCCCCCTCTGTGTCCCTTCGTCACTGTCGCCATCTCCCCAGCAACCTCCGCTTCCCTGCTCGGGGTACTCCTGCATCCTGAGACCTCAGAACGCTACTCGCGTTGAAAAAATGGAAGCGTGACCACCGCCGAACATGGCCGGACGGATCAGCCGTGATCATTCCTCGGGACGACCACTGCTGCCTCCCAACGATGACTCCCAACGAGCCAGTCAGTGATGCCTTCCTCCAGATTGAGGTGGTGGCTGGATGGGGGTTGCTGCAGGCGGGGCGCGCGGGCGGGCGGCTGCGGACGCGAGCGGGTGCAGGCGCGGACGTGGCAGGCGGGTCGCGCGGGCGGCCGGCTGCAGACGTGGGCGGGCGGGCGAGCGCGACGGACGCGGGGGCGGCCTGGCTCAGGCGGGAGAGGGCGGGCTGCGCGGCGGGTGCTGGTGCTGGTGCAGGCGTGGGCGCCTACGTGGCCGCGATCGTGCACAGACCTGAGAAAAAGAGAGACTGAGCCAGAGGGAAAGAGATAGAGAAAGAAGAAGTGGAAGAAGGAGGGGGGAAGGCGTGCGGTCTAAGAGAGGATAAGAGAGAGAACTTGGTGCCGCGAAATATCTCTTCCATGGTCATGGAGGCAGCGAGGACGTGGGGCTCGCCCTCGATGACCCCCTTGACGTGGTTGGAGCGACTGCACCTTTTGCGATGCACCATTCCCTCCCTCCCCTCCCATGTTCCAATCATGTAACAGTGCTTTCTTGCTTCCTTTTGTTCTTCCCTTATTACGTGGGTTGGTTGGTTGTGGTGCCACTGCCGATATCCGAGAGCCCACGGAAGGAACATTCTAGCTAGGGGTAGGGGTGTTTACTATTCAGTTCAAACCGAAAAACCAAACCGAACCGATCAATTTGGTTCGATTTGGTTCGGTTTGAAGGTGAAAAAATTTTGGTTTGGTTTCAAACCAAACCGAAATTATAAATTCGGTTTGGTTCGGTTTACAGATCTTGTAAACCGAACCAAACCGATAAAACCGAATTTTAATAATATAATTTTAATTTATACATATGTATCAAGTATTCAGATTTGTTTAATATATACATACATGTATATATATATGTATATATGTAAATATACGTATTGTGTAGAGTAATATGGTCATCAAATTTTCACTTATCAATAGTATTTCCTCATTATATAGGTTGATGGTTAAATTGAGTCAACATGTGCATATGTGATTAAAGTCTTACCTCCAAAAGAAATAGTAGGTTAAAGTCTTCTTTGTGAAAGACCCACTTATTTTTGGGTTAAACCAAACCAAACCGAACCAAACCGAATTATATCTGTTCGGTTTGGTTTGGTTTGAAAAAATTACAGTTTGGTTTGGTTCGGGTTGGCTCTGGCGATGGTTTGGTTTGGTTTTTAAAAAATCCTCTCTAAACCAAACCAAACCAAACCATGAACACCCCTAATTCTAGCTACATGGAGAGCTGGAGTCTAGAGGTTGAGAAAGATGGATGGGAGAATATGGGTGGGTGCCTGCGCCTCTGTAATATTGTGTGTGATTGTTCTAGAGCTGCTGGATGTAACTTGGAAGGGGGATATGATGTGGGAAGAGCCATTTGACGTAACTTGGGGAGCTTAATTGAAGGTCCAATGAACAGATGAGGTGGTGGTGACTGTGAGGTAGCTCTCAGTCTTCTTCCAGCCCGACTCACACGCCACCTGCAATTATGCCAGGTCTATAATGGAGGTAGCGTCTTCTCTGGTGCAATGGGGGGCCCATGGCTCGCTCTGCTCCTCCTCTTTCCCAACAACGATACCCACAGAGCCACAACCTTATCTTCCTCCATCCTACTTACATTGTTGTCGTCAAATCTAGGGCTGCTCTTTCTCCCCTGATCTAGGACTTCACATGCACTCTATTACCACAACATCGGTTGCCTCCTCCTCGCCTTTTTTCTATAATTTTTGTAGATTTTTTCTTATTTTATTTTTTCATTGTCAATCATATTATGTATAAAGTTTTGTGTATATATTTATAGATTTGTGATAAATATATATATTATTTCATTTCAAATATTCTTTTATGTTGATGAAGATATTTGGTGATGATTAAATATCAATGCACTTTTTTGAACTTTTACACAATAAATAAATGTGATCATTTAAATATTTTGTATAAAAAAATTGAATTTTAGATGCTTTAATTTTTTCTATGTGATCTTACTTTGAATTTTACTTTAAAGTATAAACATTGCCTTTGCTCTAAAATCATTATTCATTTGAAAAAAAATTTCTCGTAGTGATGGATGAACATATTTACTCTGTTCATACTAAGAGCAAAAAATCTTATGTGTATCAATCTACATGTATTTTCGAACGAAAGATTTATCTTCTCGACATCCACAAGTTGGAAGAAGGTTTGTTTTTTATCAACAAAAAAATAGATAAAATTAAAAGGATGTTACGTGAAGAGGAGCAAAAAAAAATTTGATCCTTGTTTGTTGAAAAAAAAAACCCTTAAACGATGATAGTTTTATTAATAATCATGTTACTTAAATCCTTCTTTGTAGGATATCAAGTTCAATAGTAAAAATATTTGATTCTATAATGCTCTAAGAGATAATAAAATACAACAATTTACATAATAATATATACAAATTGTCAATATATTAAATATATTTTTTATTTTAATCTAATTTTAAAATTTTGAACCATATAATGATATATTTTAATTTTTTATTATTGAACCTATTTTAATACCACATTTACAAATATATAACACGCGCATAGCGCGTTTTTTTAACTAGTATATATTAGAAGAGACACTTTGTATTTTTCGGCCGGTTCAATCTTATAAAAAGCCTGATTCATCTCAATCTTTTATGACAGAGTTATGACAGAGTTAAACGTAAAATTTGAAAAAAGGAAATGTACGTCCGGTTCATCTTTTGAAGAGCCCGTTCGTCTCATCTTTTATGAGAGAGTTAAACGTAAAATTCGAAAGAAGGAAACGTATGCACGAAACGTATGTGCGCCGGTGTGAACGCGATCGTCGTCGGCCCCGTCTCCAAGGAAGACTTCGACTATAGACAAGGAAAGACGAAGAGGAGGAAGACCTGTGGGAGTCGTGAAGGCGAAATCAATATGTAAGCTATTGAGAAAATTACATATATAAACCCTTAATTAATTCTATTGATTCAAATATATATGTATAACCCTCATATTTATATATAATCATATATTTTTATATATTTCCATATATTTCATCATGTGTGTTTTTGCCATTTGACTCCATCTATTCAACTTAACTATATTTGAGTTAAGAAAATAAAAAGATCTAGAGAGAGAGAGAGATCCTTTTAGTCTAACTTGTTTCTCGTTATTGGATCTGCACTTGGACACAATGAGACATGGGTTATATATATAGACAATGACTAGTTAGGTGCATGCACGTTTATGTTACGTTAATGGCTACTGCGATGAGGGCAAGCTGTTACTACACACAGGGATGATTAAACTTAAAACTGAAGCGCGAGTTAAAACATTCGTAGGCCATCAAGGAGTTGAGTATATCCTGTTCACTTATGAAACGACTCCAACTTGCTTTTGCCAAGTAAGTGGGTCTGAAAATTAAGCCCTCGCCTCTCACCCAAAGAGAGTTGAGTACAGGGCCACCAATGATACCATGGAAGTGGAGTACTTGGCCATCTGGCAGTGCGGGTATGAGAGAGATCTAGAGGGAGACAGATCTAGAGAGAGAGAGAGAGAGAGAGAGAGAGAGAGAGAGAGAGATCCTCATCCTTTTAGTCTAACTTGTTTCTCGTTGTTGGATCTGCACTTGGACACAATGAGACATGGGTTATATATAGACAAGGACTATTTAGGTGCATGCACGTACATTTATGTTACTTTAATGGCTTCTGCGATGAGGGCTAGCTGTTACTACAAACAGGGGTGATTAAACTTAAAACTGAAGCGCGAGTTAAAACGTTCGTAGGTCATCAAGGAGATGGAGGAGGAGTTGAGTACATCATGTTCACTTATGAAACGACTCCAACATGCTTTTGCCAAGCAAGTAGGTCTGAAAATTAAGCCCTCGCCTCTCACCCAAACATGAAATAATATTATATATAGCTCGTAATACATGTATTCCTCTATAACATTTGAATGAATTACTCATGCATGGTTGAAACGTACGTAACATCTAGGTAATTAGCCATTAAAGGAGATGGGGATGAAGGATTAATTAATATACTGAAATAACTTCATGTAATTAATAGGGGGATTAAATAGAGGAGCATTGGTTTAATCAATAGAGGAACTAAAATAGAAGAGCATCGATTTTGTAGTCTATGGATCACTTTGTCACACATTTTTACCCATAGAAATCTTGTCATTTTCCTTCATGGGTTACATTAAGCAATGGTTAGTTAGGTGTACATATGTGTCAATATTCATTTGTATAAGATTCAAGATTTAGCTGTAACACTTTTAGTAGAAAAAAATATTTAATAAAATGGCAGATTTACAGTATCAAGCAAAAACTCCCTATAATACATGATTGATGTAACATGATGTTTTTTTTTAATATTTGGAAATCTGTGAGTTCGTTTTGAGTTTGGAGTGCAGTAAATTCACAGACTTTAAAATTGATCGACTCGTTTAGTAGTTACCATTTTTAAGGTTATTTCAGTGTTCCATCTAAAACTACATAAGACTATATATAATCTAACATCTTACTTCCGTGGATTTTAAAACTGGTAATTTTAGAATTAATCCTTATATCTGTAATCAACACCAAAGAAAGAAAAATCAATATGTAAGCTATTGAGAAAATTATCCGTAACCAACACAAAAATTATCCGTAACCCTACTGATAAAAATATCTGTAACCAACAACAAAGAAAGAGAAATCAATATGTAAGCTATTGAGAAAATTACTTATATAAACCCCTAATTAATTCTATCGATTCAAATATATATGTATAACCCTCATATATATATATATTAATATATTTTTATATATTTCCATTTATTTCATCATGTGTGTTTTTGCCATTTGACTCCATCTATTCAACTTAACTATATTTGAGTTAAGAAAATGAAAAGATCTAGAGGGAGAGAGAGAGAGAGAGAGAGAGAGAGAGAGAGAGAGAGAGAGAGAGAGAGAGAGAGAGAGAGAGAGATCCTGATCCTTTTAGTCTAACTTGTTTCTCGTTGTTGGATATGCAGTTGGACACAATGAGACATGGGTTATATATATAGACAATGATTAGTTAGGTGCATGCACGTTTATGTTACGTTAATGGCTACTGCGATGAGGGCAAGCTGTTACTACACACAGGGATGATTAAACTTAAAACTGAAGCGCGAGTTAAAATGTTCGTAGGCCATCAAGGAGTTGAGTATATCATGTTCACTTATGAAACGACTCCAACTTGCTTTTGCCAAGTAAGTGGGTCTGAAAATTAAGCCCTCGCCTCTCACCCAAAGAGAGTTGAGTACAGGGCCACCAATGATACCATTGAAGTAGAGTACTTGGCCATCTGGCAGTGTGTGTATGAGAGAGATCTAGAGAGAGAGAGAGAGAGAGAGAGAGAGAGAGATCCTCATCCTTTTAGTCTAACTTGTTTCTCGTTGTTGGATCTGCACTTGGACACAATGAGACATGGGTTATATATATAGACAAGGACTAGTTAGGTGCATGCACGTACGTTTATGTTACGTTAATGGCTTCTGCGATGAGGGCTAGCTGTTACTACAAACAGGGGTGATTAAACTTAAAACTGAAGCGCGAGTTAAAACGTTCGTAGGCCATCAAGGAGATGGAGGAGGAGTTGAGTACATCCTGTTCACTTATGAAACGACTCCAGCATGCTTTTGCCAAGCAAGTAGGTCTGAAAATTAAGCCCTCGCCTCTCACCCAAAAATGAAATAATATTATATATAGCTCGTAATACATGTATTCCTCTATAACATTTGAATGAATTACTCATGCATGGTTGAAACGTACGTAACATCTAGGTAATTAGCCATTAAAGGAGATGGGGATGAAGGATTAATTAATATACTGAAATAACTTCATGTAATTAATAGGGGAATTAAATAGAGGAGCATTGGTTTAATCAATAGAGGAACTAAAATAGAAGAGCATCGATTTTGTAATATCTATGGATCACTTTGTCACACATTTTTACCCATAGAAATCTTGTCATTTTCCTTCATGGGTTACATTAAGCAATGATTAGTTAGGTGTACATATGTGTCAATATTCATTTGTATAAGATTCAAGATTTAGCTGTAACACTTTTAGTAGAAAAAAATATTTAATAAAATGGCATATTTACAGTATCAAGCAAAAACTCCCTATAATACATGATTGATGTAACATGATGTTTTTTTTTTTAATATTTGGAAATCTGTGAGTTCGTTTTGAGTTTGGAGTGCAGTAAATTCACAGACTTTAAAATTGATCGACTCGTTTAGTAGTTACCATTTTTAAGGTCATTTCAGTGTTCCATCTAAAACTACATAAGACTATATATAATCTAACATCTTACTTCCGTGGATTTTAAAACTGGTAATTTTAGAATTAATCCTTATATCTGTAATCAACACCAAAGAAAGAAAAATCAGTATGTAAGCTATTGAGAAAATTATCCGTAACCAACACAAAAATTATCCGTAACCCTACTGATAAAAATATCTGTAACCAACAACAAAGAAAGAGAAATCAATATGTAAGCTATTGAGAAAATTACTTATATAAACCCCTAATTAATTCTATCGATTCAAATATATATGTATAACCCTCATATATATATATATATATATATATATATATATATATTCATATATTTTTATATATTTCCATTTAATTTCATCATGTGTGTTTTTGCCATTTGACTCCATCTATTCAACTTAACTATATTTGAGTTAAGAAAATGAAAAGATCTAGAGGGAGAGAGAGAGAGAGAGAGAGAGAGAGAGAGAGAGAGAGATAAGAGAGAGAGAGAGAGAGAGAGAGAGAGAGATCCTGATCCTTTTAGTCTAACTTGTTTCTCATTGTTGGATCTGCAGTTGGACACAATGAGACATGGGTTATATATATAGACAAGGACTAGTTAGGTGCATGCACACGTACGTTTATGTTACGTTGTGGGCACCCCTTTTCGTTAATGGGCCCAAACCACCGGCCCATTACCCAAGCCGCTAGCACCGGTTTTAGCCCCTCATGGGCTGTGCGCAAGAGAGCCAAAAGGCCCATTCAAAGGCCACCAAGGCCCATCTGAAATCAACCATCATCTCACCCCATAAAGTGGGGGGTGAGAGTAAGCATTTGTGACACCTCCCAAAAGGGAGTGCCACAAATGGTAAAAGGTGGTCTGCCACCTCTCTTGCGCAGGGACCTGTTTTGGGCCTGTTTTGGCTTCTCCTCCCTTCTAGAAGACTTGGGCAAGGGGCCAGCAAAGGAAGGATACGCAAGAGGGGCCAAGAGGGAAGAGGAAAGGGGCTGTTCTTTCACCAAGGGAGGGTTTTTCTGAAGAGGCAACCAGCAGAAGCCAAGGAAGAGCCCCTGCGTTTTCTGCTCAAGAGGGTCTTCCACCCGTGAAGAAGCAAGAGGAAAAGAGAGAGAAGAGAAAGGTGAGGTAGGAAGGAGAGAGAGGGAGAGGATATCTTTTCCTTTTCTTCTTCTTGTCTTGTCCCATCAAGAGAGAGGAGAGGGAGGAGATGCCACGTTGAAGCTTCTTTCCCCCATTTTCTTGTACTTCTTTCACCCATCTCATGAAAGCATACCACCTCATGCACCCCTTTTGGGTATTTTATATGAATATGTTGTCTCTTTTTGCATTTATTGCATGCTCTCCTCCCATCCCATCTTGGGTTTTAAAAGTTTTTCCTTTGCAAATGGGGTTACGGGATGGGATTACCTCTTCATTGAGGTATGTCTCTCTCCCCTCTAATACCTCACATGAGGCCAAAAAGCCTCCCATACCTCAATAAATGAGGTCATGGGGGGCATGGGACCTCATGCCCCATTTAATATATGCATAGCCTACTAAATCTCCCCCTTTAAAAGACCATATTCCCCATCGTTTTGGGCCTACAAAAGACCAATTTTCTACTGTCAAAACCGCCCCATCAAGAGACCCCCGTTGTGTCCAATGTGCACCCATGGCCATGGCCAAGGGGATTGAGCAAACAATGCTCATGTCCCTTTGCTTAAACGCCACCTCCAAAAGACCCTTTCAAGGGGATTACCAAGCCTTGGTTCGCCCCTCTCAATGGACCTCCCCATTGACGGTTTTCAGCCTCCCCTTGATGTGCATTTCAAGCCAACACCGAATAGTCTCCAAAGAGCCCCATTTCGCTAATCAAAGGGGGTTGGGCAAATAATGCCTAAATCCCTTTGTTTAGCCCACCAAGCAATGGGTTGTAATGCCATCTCAATATCCAAAATCACCTCGGCCATGAGCAAGGGCATTCTTGGAGAGAGGCGTTGTCACTCCTTGCACAGGTGACTGACTGCGCCGATTCAGCCTGGTTCTGGTTTCTGGCAGTCATGTAAGACCAGAACAGAGCTGCGCCGATTCGACGTCCTGGCCATCACGTTGGCCGAGATCACGCAAGCAAAACCATTGCTCCACGTGACACCGGCTGATAAACAGTCAAAAGACATAATATGAGACCCATCCACATCCCCGGATCGGACAATATAATGTTTGTGTCCGGACGGGTGGGTTTGCATGTGATTCATCGTCCCGCGGGTTGTTTTGGCCACAACATTGCCCGAATCTCCGTAGGCATGCCTGGGGGATCGAGGTCATAGGCCGTCGGAGTTACGCCGTTTTACGACATACACTCTCCCTTTTGGTGCCATCTCCGCTTGTGGTGGATGAGCATAGCGCTTTCCCCTCTATCACCACGATAAGGGGAAATGCTGCCGAATTTCCCCCGTGAAAGTCGAGTTGGCGCAGAACTCCTAAAAAAGGGGCGTTAGCTTCTAATTGAGTTGGCAACGTTGCGAGCGGAAGCCAATTCGATGATGTCTATGATCTCAGCCGGGCTGCGTCGATTCGCCTTATCTCGTCAGCTGCGCCGATTCGAGGACGTCTGCGAAGTGCGTTGAGCCATTGAGCTCCGCCGAACGAATAGAACTCCCTTTCAAATGCTCAAAAGACCCAAACGGCAAATTAAAATCGTTTAGTGATAAAAAAGGGAATTGTAAAAGCAAATTGACCTCTTTTTCAAACAAAAAAATGGAAGAAGAAAGTAAAAGCCCATTCCATGTTGTTAAATAACTAAGTTCAACTCTTTTCAAATGGCAAAATCCCTCGGGTTTTACAAAAGATCAAAGGGTCAAATCAAACCTTCTTTTAAAATAGCAAAAGACCGTCTCATATTTTGCAAAAGAACAAAGGGCCAATTTGAACTATTTTCAAACAAATCAAAAGGTCATCCTATATTTTCCAAAAGAGTAAGAGATTAAATTGGACCTTTTCTTAAAGTAACAAGAGATTGCATTATGTTGAACAAAAGACTCAAACCAAACCTTTTTTAAGCAAATGAAAGATTGCCACATGCTTGCAACAAAAAGAACCAAATTGAAATGATTTTCAACCAAAGACCAAATTGTGCATATTTTCGACAAAAGAACCAAAGAGACCATCCTCTTCAAAACTATCTCTCTCAAATAGACCCAAAAGGTCGAAATGAACTTGTTTCACAATAAAAGAGTCAAATGAACAAATAGGCGAATAGACTTTCGATAATGGGCTGAGCGGAAGGTCTGTTGGGCCGGATGGGCATTCGTCCCGTCCCTTAGTACTTCGGTTCTCCCCTTTTAAATCATGCTTTGCAGTTTTATCGGATGTCCCGTTTTAAGGTCACGAGGCTTCCTAATCTGGCGATTAATCAAGGGTTTTCTCTTTCTAAAAGAGATGTAATTAACGTCGTTGCGCTCAGGCAACGACGGAATTTTGGTCCAGGACCCGACCACTCACTTTCGTTTGACGAAGTCAAACGGTACGCACAATAGACATAAAGTCCTCCGACTCTCGGAGGCAAACCATTTGGTTGTCACTTCGGTGACTGGCACGCCCGCGCTGTGCGAATTGCCGATTCATCTCACGTTGCCATCGCTCGTGTAGCATTTAACGAGACTTGGATTAGCAATACGCATTCATGCCATGAGAACATGAGACAACATGATAAATAGATCTTAAATATTTTATTTTTCCCATTTCCACATACGTTAATGGCTACTGCGATGAGGGCTAGCTTTTACTACAAATAGGGGTGATATATTAAACTTAAAACTGAAGCACGAGTTAAAATGTTCGTAGGCCATCAAGGAGATGGAGGAGGAGTTGAATACATCTTGTTCACTTATGAAACGACTCCAACATGCTTTTACCAAGCAAGTAGGTCTGAAAATTAAGCCCTCGCCTCTCACCCAAACATGAATAATATTATATATAGCTCGTAATACATGTATTCCTCTATAACATTTGAATGAATTACTCATGCATGGTTGAAACGTACGTAACATCCAGGTAATTAGTCATTAAAGGAGATGGGGATGAAGGATTAATTAATATATTGAAATAACTTCATGTAATTAATAGGGGAATTAAATAGAGGAGCATCGTTTAATCAATAGAGGAACTAAAATATAGGAGCATCGGTTTTGTAATATCTATGGATCACTTTATCACACATTTTTGTAACGCATCAAATTAAAAAATACATTATTTCATGTTTGGCTTTAGGGTATTAAAATATAAAAATTTTACCTGTAAACCATTAGCCTAATTAACTACTTGATAAAACAATTTTAAAAATGTCACCGTTAAATCTCAAAGTGGTGCAGAATTACCACTCTGGTTAGCTTCTGTTAAACAAAAAGTAGATATTCTTCCCAGTTCTAGTTGTCTATCTTTTGAAGGAAATACTTTTACTTTTCTCAATTTTAAAGCTACTTACCCATAAGTAATCTTGTCATTTTCCTCATGGGTTACATTAAGCGATGGTTAGTTAGGTGTACATGTGGCAATATTTATTTGTATAAGATTCAAGATTTAGCTGTAACATTTTTAGTAGAAAAAATATTTAATAAAATGGCAGATTTACAATATCAAGCAAAACTACCTATAATACATGATTGATGTAACATGATGTTTTTTTTTCAAATATTTGGAACGCTTTGAGTTCATTTTTGAGTTTGGAGTGCAGTAAATTTCCAGACTTTAAAATTGATCGACTCGTTTAGTAGTTATCATTTTTAAGGTCGTTTCAGTGTTCTATCTAAAACTACATAAGACTATATATAATCTAACATCTTACTTCTGTGGATTTTAAAACTGATAATTTTAGAATTAATCCTTATATCTTCTATGACATATCAAACCCACTGCCATGTTATTTCTATTACTCCCCATCTGTTTATCTGAATTCTTGACCGGCCAATTTTGTAAGGAGAATGTTAGTTACTTGGGCGTAAGAGTAACCAACATGAGGTGGAACGGTCGCGCGGCGGATTTGATTAGTTGGTCGTGTGGACCCCACGCCACAACTTTATGGGGCCCACGCCGCAGTCGACCAATCAAGTCGGTTGCGCGGCCATTCCACGTCGGCTAGTTATATATGGGTGTCCGAATAACTAGTGTTTCTCTTATGTAAAATTTCTTGACTAGCTAGTTCCAATGTAAAGTTTCAGTTCAAATCTTCGTGGCGTGAAGAAAAATAAATGTGAGGAAAATGAGCAAGGGATGCAGTTTCTATTTTTTAAGGTCGTTTAGTAGTTACCATTTTTAAGGTCGTTTCAGTGTTCCATCTAAAACTACATAAGACAATATAATCAAACATATTACTTTCGTGGATTTAAAACTGGTAATTTTAGAATTAATCCTTATATCTGTAACCAACACCAAAGAAAGAGAAATCAATATGTAAGCTATTTAGAAATTATCCGTTACCAACACAAAATTATCTGTAACCCTACTGATACAAATATTTGTAACCAACACCAAATAAAGAGAAATCAATATGTAAGCTATTGAGAAAATTACATATATAAACCCCTAATTAATTCTATCGATTCAAATATATATGTATAACCCTCATATATATATATATTATATATATATATATATATATATATATATATATATATTGTGGTGGTGTAATCCTGTTTGGGCCGGAGTCAAACGGGCCTCCACTAGAGAAGATGGGGAAGACGAACGCCGGTGTGGACGAGAGCCTGCAAAACCAGAACTGGATCAGGGGGCCCGGTGAAGACGGGAAAACCCTCCGATGCCTAAGTCAGTGAGAGGCTTGTAAGACAGGGGTTTGCGAGTGTAAGGGTGTGTTCGCGTCAGAGAGAACGTACCAGTGCATGGTCCTGTACCTGCGTTTTTATAGGCGTTTGTGACAAGGCGAACGTGCGTAACGTTGGTAGATCGTGCCTGGAAAGGCGCCTTGATGGGCGCGCATAACGGGCGGAGTTATGCGCTCCGGTGCCCGCTGGGATGCCAGGCAGTTAACGCGCCCCTTGATGGTGGGGTGCGTGGCTTGCGGCGGTTATAACCGTTGCGTAGGCCAAGAGACCTGTTCGGCCACTTCTGGATATGATGCCCGAACAGGTGACTCGTACGGGGGCGAACGGAACTGCTGTTCGGTGCTGTCTGTGGCTGTTCGGAACAACAAGATAGGTGACCTGTTCGGAAGCATGCAGAGGGGCTTGGCGAAGTCCGCTCGTGGGGGAAAGGTCTTCGAAGGCCTCTGAACCACCCTGATGAGGACGTGGCATAATGACGTAGGACCACGCTCGTTGACAGGACGCGAGCGGGCCGTAACGAGCCATCATGGGCCTAGGTGGCCAGATTTGGCCACCACACTTGCCCCCCACGCTCTCGAGTGGCTCGGTGAGACGAGCGCTTCGAGGGCGTCACTTCCGCATTTAATGCGATGGCCCGTTGTGTGATGCCGCCGTTTGGAGTCCTGTCAAACGGCTAACCCGTCATGATGGGTGCAAAGCCGTGTCGAGCCAGGAATGTCGTCGCCTCGTTCGAACGGCCGCCAACGCTGTACCCGAGGAGGAATTTTCGAAACTGGAAGGAGCGGTGTTTTGGGGCCCGCCTCGAATTTCGCTCCCTCCCCTTTCCTTATAAGGAGGGGAGGAGGCGAAGGCGGGAGCCACACCTACGAAAAACCTTCCTGCATTCCAGCCCTTGAGTTTCCTTGCCTGCCTAGCTTTCCACCTTCTTCTTCGTCTCCTCTTGCTGCTGCTGCTTCCTGCGACTCTCCAGTGATGGCGAGCAGAGGGAAGGCCGTTTCCGGAGCAAGTGGGGGACCGTCGCGGCGTCCAGCGGACCACGGTACCGCCATTACAGCGGACTCCGTGAGCGCTCAGGATCAGCGACGAGTACGAAATCATCGACGCGAAGGAAGGGGAGTCATTCTGGTGAACAAACCAGGCTGCCTCCTCCTCTCTGTAGATCACCTGGAGGCGGGCTTCCAGCTACCGCTGCCGGAAGTGGCGAAGGCGCTCCTGAATGTTTGGGGCATTTCGCCAATACAACTGACGCCCAACAACCTGGAGGTACATCTGCATCTTCGGCGTCATCTGCAAGATCAAAGAGATCCGGGGCTCGGCGGATGTTTTTCGGGCTCACTTCAAGTTGTCTGCTTCTCGGGCATCAGGAGCAGATATCTACTACACGAAGCACCGAACAGACAGGATGCATATCGGGCTGTCCAACAAATATTCCAACAACAAGGGTTGGATGGACAGGCTGTTTTTTGTGCGCCACCGGGGTGGTGCCGAGTGGGGATTCCCCACTGTTATCTGCTCAGCACGGAAGGAAAGCTTTCCGAAGCTGATCCAGGACGAGGCGAGGGCATCGGACAAGCTTCTCCGAGCAGGTGTTCGGAATGGAGAAGGCTACGTGACCGAGTTCCTACTCGTCAAGTACGGCCTGAGCAAACCGTGGAGTAAGTATACGAACTCTTGGTTATTTACTCGCGGGTTTGGTGACCTCACTCTAACTCTTCCTCTTCTTCTTTTCTTTATGCGCAGCTGCCGCGGAGCTGGAGGCTGGAAGGGATCAGGAGGCGAATGAAGATTTTGCCGAGCAGATCCCTGTTCTGGCGCATATGGTGTATGAGGACGACGACGTCGCTGCCGTTGTTCCGGTTCCCTCTGCCGTGAGGGTTGGCACCGCAGTGACAACGGCGCTCGTTGTTCCTCCGCCTGCCGAGGAGCGTCCAGCCAAGGCACGGGCCCCTGAAAAGGGGCCCGGAAGGATTCGCCTGAAGAAGAAGGCCACCAAGGAGGTGGTTTCGGCTGGAGCTCAGACTCCTCCGGAGAAGGGTGACGGGGCGAGTTGGCCTTCCGCTTCCGCAAAGAAGAGGCCAGTTTTGTTTGACGAGAGCGCGAAGGAGGCAGAACAGCTCCGTGTTCGGAAGAAGAAGAAGATGGTCCAAGCTACTCCTCCACGTGACGAGGAGAGGACTGAAGAGGAAGAAGAAGAGGCGCAGTTGCTGCTGCGCAGAAAAAGTAAGGCCGTAGAGTCGGCCGATCAGGGAGTGCCGCGGGTGGCCTCCGTGGAGCGCCCAGAGGTCGCGCGGGAGATGGCGACCGAGCTGGGGCTCGTCGTCGTGAGCGACGGGTCCGGGAGTCCTGCTAGAGAAGAGGCCAGGGGCTCCACCTGCTCGAGGGATAGGGAGCCCTCCGATGCTTCCCACATTGGTGGTGCCGAGCACGGTGCTACCAGCAACACTGCGGGGGCTTCTTCCAGGAGGAGTGGAGAAGTTGCGGTGTCTCCTGTTCGGCGGGAGGAAGACGCTGATGCTACTGAAGTTTTCGCCCCTGCTGGGGTGGTAGCTAGAAGCGTGATGGCTCCAGCGCCAGCCGCAACTCCATCTGAGGGACAGGAAGTGGTTCCTGCTACAGGGGCCACTAAAAAGGCGGCGGCGACGACGGGGGCGTCCGAAGAGATTGCTGCTACCGCCAGGGGTATCCTGCCCCCCATGCCCCCCACTGAGGTGGTTGCTAATGTAAATGCAACCTCCAAGGTAGTTGAAGGTGCTGGGGGGGAGGCTGCGGGTGTTGGGGGCGGTGCTCGGGCTGAAGATTCCGATGACGACCGGAGACCCCTCAGTGAAGCACTACTCAAGAAACTTCCCGAAGACCCTTCGGTGGCAGCGTTGGAGGCGACCCTTCGTCGCATGGAGAACGCGCCAAGTGAGCTGCCTGCGAGCCCCACTGCTTCTCGTCTCGACCAGCTGGCAAGGTGCCTGGACCTTCCTTCCGAGCAGACTCCGGAGTGGTCAGTGGAAGGTTACCACCCAGAGGGCCACGGGGAAGATGGCTTGAGCGACGTTGATGTAGAGGCGCTTGCGGATGGAATGTCCAAGTCGCTGGACATTCTGAAGGCTCTGGCTATTCGGGGCCAGAGATAGAAGTATCTCCATGAGGCGCAGATAGCTTTCTGCGAGGACCTCTCAGCGAGGCATAAAGCTCGCGAGGCAGCGCTGGAGGAGGAGGTGAAGAACCTCAAAGCTGCCCTCCAGGCTTCGAAGTTGGAGGCTACCTTGGCGCGGGCCGAAAAGGACGCCCTGGCCAAGGTGGTAGTAGATGCGGGGGCCCGTTCCATTGCTGAGTACAAGGCCGGGCCGGAGTACAAGGAAGACTTGGAGCAGTATGGGGCCCGCTGCTACAGGGTGGGTCTCAATGCTGGGAAGGATCTCGGAGAGCGGCTTTCCTGGGTTGAACGAGCCCGAAAAGCCTTTAAGGCTGCTGTTCGGGAGTGTCGGCGTCGCACTCATGACGCTCGTTTAGATGGTGTGCGATTCGCACAATTCCAGTCTGGGCAGATGCCCTCTTCGGGTGAAGATGCTGGCCCTTCCGGATAGGCTCCTTAGTTTTCTTCTGCTCAGTGTCCTTCTTATACTTTCTTTTTGTAACCGCTGCCAAGAAGGGCCTGCTTGTAAGCACAAAACTTCTTGTAAATGAAATTCTCTGCTTCATGAGTTTATCTATAGCTTCACTTTCTCTATCTTTTCCCTTTTGTGGTTGTTCCTGCTCGGATCGGAATCCGCTAGCTTCATAAGCGTTGCATGTAAGACGCAGATCGTTGGGAACCGTAAAGGAGGTTCCGATCAGGTGTATATGCCAAATGCTTGTGAAACAACAGGAGTAGGGAGAAGAGAGGTAGGATGCTGAAAAAAGGCTTTTATAAATGATAAGCCTTAAGATTAGAGACATGCCAAGTCCTGGGTATGGCTTCGCCACTAGGGGTAGTTAGCTTATATGAGCCTTTTCCGAGGACATGGGTGACCTGATAAGGTCCTTCCCATTTGATGGCAAGTTTGCCGACTGCTCTTCGGGGATCCGAAGCCGAACAGCGGCGCAAAACCAAATCTCCCACGTTGAACCGCCTTTCCCGAACTCGCGCATTATAGTACTGTGAGAGTCGTTGCTGATAAGAAACGAGGCGACTGCTGGCGTCGCTTTGTCGTTCGCCAAGCATGTCCAAGTTTTCCCGAAGAGCACGGTTGTTGGCGGCTTCGTCGAAGTGGGTTGTTCGGATGGTAGGAAGGGCTACTTCCAGAGGTACGACAGCTTCCGAGCCGTAGGCCAAATGGAAAGGTGTTTCCCCTGTAGCTACCCGAGCAGTCGTTCGATGACACCAAAGGACATTAGGGAGCTCGTCAATCCATGATCCACCTGCAGCCTCCACTCTTGTGCGGATCCCGTGCAGCAGTGTTCGGTTGGCGTTTTCGACCAAACCGTTAGCCTGGGGATGAGCCACGGAGGTGAAGTGGTTGTAGATCCCGAGCTCGGCGCATTTCTGTTTGAAGAAGGTACTGTCGAACTGCTTCCCGTTGTCAGAGGTGATCACCTTCGGGACGCCAAACCTGCAGAGAAGATTCTTCCAGACGAACTTCCATGCGGCTTGTTCGGTGATTGTAGCGACAGGTTCGGCCTCGATCCACTTGGTGAAGTAATCGATGGCTACGAACAAAAATTTCTTCCGACCTTGGGCCTCTGGAAAGGGACCCAAGATGTCAATGCCCCATCTGGCGAAAGGGCGCGACTCGAACAGGCTGTGAAGCTGTTCGGCAGGCTGCTTGATGAGTCTTCCGAACTTTTGGCATTCTGGACATTTCCTGACGAAGGACATGCAATCCTTCTGAAGAGAAGGCCACCAGAACCCTGCTCGGATAATGCTGCGTGCTAGCGTCCTGCCACCCAGGTGGCTTCCGCACAGCCCCTCGTGGACTTCTTCTGTGGTCGCTAGGGCCTCCTCAGGGTTGAGGCAACGCAGAAGAGGTCTTGAAAGGGACCGTCGGTACAGCTTACCTTCTACGAGGGTGAAGTGCTGAGAACGCATCCTAATTTTCCGAGCTTCACCCTGTTCGGGTGGAAGCTCACCCCGGAGTAAGTACGCCAAGAGAGGGTCCGCCCAACTCGGAGTGGGTGGGCCTGTTTCTATGGCTGCAACATCTACCTCCGTGCTCGGTAAGGCGAGCTCTTCAATAAACACGGAGCGGGAAGGGGCGATGTCACCTGAAGATGCCAGCTTGGCCAGTGCATCGGCTCGCGCATTCTGCTCCCATGGGACATGTATGACTTCGAAGTATATGAGGCCCTCTGCTTGGCTCTTGACCTGTTGGAGGTATTGAGCCATGCGGGGTTCCCTCGCTCAGAACCGCCCGCTTACCTGGCTGGCAACCAGTTGGGAGTCACTAAAGACCCTAAGCCGAATGGCTCCAAGGTGCTTAGCCATGCGGATACCGGACAGAAAAGTTTCGTATTCGGCTACGTTGTTGGAGGCTGGAAAGCGGAAACGGAGGGCGTATTGGAACTCTAACCCCTTCGGGGAGGTGAGGACCAAACCAGCTCCACTCCCTGTGACGCAAGAGGATCCGTCGACGTAGAGCTCTCATGGGGGTTCATCTGCCAACGGTGGATCCTGCTCGGCCGGGAGGGTACATTCCGCAACGAAGTCTGCTAATGCCTGTGCCTTGACCGCCGTCCTCGGTCGGAAGCTGATGTCGAACTCACCAAGCTCTATCGCCCACTTAACCAGCCTGCCGGAAGCCTCCGGCTGCTGAAGAATGGATTTCAGCGGCTGATCGGTTAGAACCGTGACGGAATGGGCCTGAAAATAGGGCCTAAGCTTCCGAGCAGCCGTGACGAGAGCAAGGGCGAGTTTTTCTGCTCGGGGGTACCTCCTTTCAGCTTCTTGGAGGACCCTGCTAATGTAATACACCGGATGCTGTGCCGCTCCTTCTTCTCTGATCAAGACTACGCTGATGGAGTGTTCGGTAACCGAGAGATACACGAACAAAGGTTCCCCGAGCACAGGCTTTGAGAGAACAGGAGGGGCTGCCAAATATGCCTTCAGCTCGGTGAAGGCAGCCTCGCATTCATCAGTCCACCGTACTTGCCCCCCTTGCTTCGAGGCGCTTTTAGGGCCTCAGAGCAACTTGAAGAAGTTAAAACTTCTTTCCGCTGCTCGGGACATGAACCGGTTCAGTGCCGCAAGACGCCCTGTAAGGCGTTGGACGTCGCGCACTGTCTTCGGACTGCTCATCTCAAGCACGGCTTGGATTTTCTCCGGGTTTGCCTCTATTCCTCTGTTTGATACGAGGAAACCGAGGAACTTGCCCGACCGAACACCAAATGCGCACTTGGCAGGGTTGAGCTTCATATTGTACTTTCGCAGAGTTACGAAAGTTTCCTGGAGGTCGGAAATGTGGTCTATGCTCGGAAGCGTTTTGACCAGCATGTCATCCACATAGACTTCCATGTTGCGCCCGATCTGCTGCTCGAACATCTTGTTGACCAGCCGCTGGTAAGTTGCGCCCGCGTTCTTTAGACCGAAAGGCATCCTGGTAAAACAGTATAAGCCTAGGTCTGTGACGAACGTCGTGGCGTCTTGATCCGGGGATGCATACTGATCTGGTGGTAACCAGAGTAGGCATCCAAGAAGCTGAGAAGCTCGTGACCGGAAGTAGCATCCACCAGCTGGTCAATGCGCGGCAGAGGGAAGTTGTCCTTGGGCGTTGCTTTATTGAGATCCTTGTAGTCAACGCACACACGCCATTTACCGTTAGCCTTGCGTACGAGGACCACGTTGGAGATCCATCTTGGGTATTGGGCTTCTCGGAGGAGCCCAACAGTTCGGTTTTTGACTACGTGATCCTGAATCACGGTCTGCCGTTCTCGGTTCACAGGTCGCCTCCTTTGCTGAACTGGTGGGATCCGGGGATCCAGACGGAGGCGATGCACCATTACCTCCAGGGGAATGCCCGGAAGCTCATCATCAGACCAGGCGAACACGTCCAAATTGGCCAGCAGGAAGGCTGTGTAGCGCTGCTGCTCGGCCTCTGTCAACAAGGCGCCAATATATAGGACGTGTTCGGGGTCATCGTCTACCTGGACGGGGATTAAATCTTCAGCAGGCGTTCCTCGGCTGGTGGAAGGCTGATCGGACGCTGGAGGGGCTGGATCAGCGAGTGGTTGCTTGTCCCTTAAGGAGAGGACATAGCAACGGCGAGACTCGCGTTGACACCCGAGTACTTCGCCGACTCCGTTCGGAGTGGGGAACTTCATTTTCTGATGGAGTGACGAAGGTACTGCTTTGATGCGCCCGATCAGACCTCTGCCGAGGATAGCATTGTAACCATGCATGTTGTTGATGACCAAGTGTTGGGGGGACAGCACTCTGATCAGCGACAACTCTCTCTCACACTACCCACACGTAGATACCAGAGAGAGATAGGAGGAGTAGGAAGAAGAACACAGGAACACCAGATTTTACGTGGTTCGGAGGCAAGGAGCCTTCCTACGTCCACGGCCACAGCAGCTTTCAATACTTCTTCTGCAAGAAAATACACCCACCTTCAAAGAGGACAAAACCCCCCTTTATATACTAGGAGGAAAGGGCGCCACAATCAAGACACACAAGGGCAAAAGGGTCCTGTCTCTGAAATGCCTCAGAACTGCAAAGTCCTGTCCTGGTAAGAGGGAGTCGAATGATTCAATATTTGACATTCGACTGCATGAGTCGAATCCTTCACATTTGACATTCGACTGCATGAGTCGAATCCTTCATGTTTGACATTCGACTGCATGAGTCGAATCCTTCATGTTGACATTCGACTGCATGAGTCGAATCATTCACATCTGACATTCGACTGCATGAGTCGAATCATTCAATCGACTGCTTCATTTCTGACTTCGGCTGTGGCAGTCGAATGCTGAGTCCGCCTGCAACACTTAGTCAACCGCGACCTGACCCCTTATGGAGATCTGCTTCAGAGTTTGGGTTCCACATTCTAACACCAAGAAGTCAACAATCTTGGTCACGACCCTTAGAGCCGTCCCTAAAGTGATCGGGAGACGAACTCTTCCCATGGGCTGGACCGAAACTCCCGAAAAGCCGAACAAAGGCGAGTTTACAGGGGTGAGTTGATCGGTTCTCATGCCCATGAGGACGAAACAATCATAAGCCAAGACATCGGGGGCACTTCCATTATCCACCAGAATCCGGCGCACATACAGTGGTTGATGGTGGCCGAAATGACCAACGCATCGGTGTGTGGGGTCGTAGCCCCTACAAGATCTTCGTCCGAGAAGGTTATTGTAACGTCGCGTGCTTTTCGGATCCATGCGGATCGTGTGTGTTGCGAATGTGGTGGCCATTGTGGGGCCAGTGTGAATCAGTTGTGTAGAATGTGTAATGTGCATGCGTGGCTTGAGTAGGTGAAGAGCAGGGTTGGTCCTGAATTGAAACGGGACATGCTGCTGTTCTGTCTGAGTTGGCGGCCAAGGGGTGGCCATTGACTGTTGGCGTCCAGATTCATGGACGTTTACTGCATGAACTTGGCGGCAGTAGATGTGGACGTAAGGGTGGCGGTTGCTATTAGCGGCATGGGGGTTGACGCCAACCTGAGAATGGTGCAGGTTATAGGCTCACCCGAGGGTAGTTCTCTCAGCTCTCACTCATTCCCTCTTGCCCTAGCTTGCTGCCCCCGAGTCTTTGAAGCTTCTAACAGGTTCTGAGGAGTAGTTGGACGATCGTAGAATGCGCGGCGTCGCCGAATTGCGCGAGGAAACGTCGCGGCGCGGTGCAATTCGCGTGGGAGCTCGCGGAGGGCTCGGCGTGAACCGGGGGATTGCGGGAGATTCTAATGCGTTCTGAGGTAGGGGACGAACCCGTTTAGCTCCGTAGAAACATTAAAACATATCATAACCACTTGAACCAGCATGATAATCCACGTTTGAATAGAGTGCACCATGCGGGATAAAGGGTGGTTTGAGTTATTTAATGTTCAGAGCATGTTTTAGTGGGTTGTATTGGGTTCTAGCATGCTAAAGGAATTGCATTTGCATGTTTTTCAGTAGTTAGAACAGTTAGAAAGCCCGCAGAGCCGGATTAGGGTTTCTGCAGGGTATATGGCCGAAGAACTTGGCGTCAACATCGTTTGTCGCCAAGATCCTCAGCCAGGAGGTTAACGGCCAGGTCCCTTGCCGTTGACTTGGTGTAAGCGGCAGTCGATGTTGCCGCCTACTGGTTATGAACAGAAATGGCTATTTATGGTATTTTATCGCTAATGCACGCATGATAGCATACGAGGTGCACTGAGTGCACATGGTTCTCGTGTTTAGCATACAGGGTATGATGATAGTTGTTTACTTCAGTGACTGCGCATTGTTTACGCGAGTCGGTTAGGTTCACGTGTAGTGGACCAGTGGTTACTTGTGGTTTACGTGAGGTTTCACGTGGTTTGTGTGTGACGTGCACGTGGTTTCGTGTACGTGGCGAGTAGTAGACGCCTACCGTGGTTACCTCTCCAGTTGGGTGCCCCAGGTTCTTTGTGAGCCAGGCTGTTAGCTCGGGGCTTTGTCCCGGTACTTGTGTTGTGCCGTCGAGGTCTGTGTCGTCTGACCTGGACACCCTCACTCTTGTGTTGAGTTGCACGTCCGGCTGAGGGAAAGACGACAGTGGGACAGTGACAGTTGTGATTGTTTTTAGTCACTTGTAGCGCGCTCGTAGTTGGGGGTACGGACACCAGTAGACGTACTGGACCCCAGCTAGTCCTTTTCCAGTGCCTCACTCTAGAGAGTTCCGGGCCAGGATCTCTAGAGGTGTCAGGCATGGGCCTGTGACCATGTGGTCCGCAGGTTGTGGTGGTTTAGTTGGTTTCCACAGTTGTTTGTCTTTTTACGTGGAGCGGCAGCTGGACCTTTCGTCCGTGGCTGCGAGACTGAGAGGTAGACCTGTGTTAGTTTGTTCGAGTCAGTTTCTGGTGTCGCGAACCAGTTTACGTGACTCGTGTTGGCTGTCTCTACTCTAGCTTGTACACCTGTTTGGGTTTGCTGTTTAATTATTACAGCTGTTTCTCGTAGTCGGCAGACGGTGAGTACCTTTACAGCTTTACTTACCTGCTTAGCTGTTATATAAATGTTGTTGGTATTGTTTACTATTTTGTACCTATGGTTGTGGTTTGTTCGGCTTTGGGGAATTCCCTACTGAGCCAGTGACTAGAGAGGCTCACCCCCTACCCCCACAGGTGAGGGCGAGGAGGACGTTTCTCGTCCGACGTCCAGTTCCGGGCCGCGTCGTAGCGGTGCAGGGTCAGCACCTCCAGCAGAGTAGCTCCAGCAGTGTAGTTTAGTTTGTTGTTTACTTTCTTCTGTTGTACCTCGGGGTATGCCCCAGACTCTTGTACACTCTTCTAGTTTTAGTGGAAATTTGGCTATGTAAATTGTGAAATTATATGTGAAATGTGGTGTGTTCCTTTATGTTTACACGGACTGTGGTTTGGTTTCCCTTGCGAGGCTTCGGCCCGTTCGCGGGAGGCGGACTCGGATCAAGTGCGTTATCGGTTTAACGGGCTTGGCCGAGGCGTTCCGCCACAGTTATAGCCTCCTCGGGCTGTGCACGTGCAGGACTGGTGGGATATGGAGCCGGCCGAGGTGCCGAAGGCCTTTCTACAACATGCACTCGCCTTGCGTAGTCGCGTCGGCTTCGAGTGCTTTCTTCGCCTGCGCCGAAGCCTCCCGCGATCACGTTGATCTCTTGCCCATTGGGCTCATTGTTGATCGGCTGCTCTGGAGTACGCTCTCGGCGTCTGGGGCGGCCTTCATTCCGGCGCACGAACCGTCCAAGATAGCCGCGCTTGATAAGGTCTTCGATTTCGTCCTTAAGCTGGCGGCACTCGGAGGTGTCGTGGCCGTGGTCGCGATGGAAGCGACAGTACTTGTTCTGATCACACTTCCGGGGGTCGGAACGCATCCTCTGTGGCCACCGAACAAATGCTTCGTTCCTGATTTCCACCAGGATCTGTTCGGGTGCCACAGTGAGGGAGGTGTAGTTGGTGAAGGGGCGCGAACGGCGCGGAGAATCACCATTGCGTCGACCCTTCTTCCGATCTCGGTCGGAACCGTTGTCGGAAGGCCGCTTCTTATCCGACTGCTCCCCCTGCTCGGCCCTACTTGCTGCTAGGCTCTCCTCGCAAGCAGCGTGGCGCTGTGCGATGGAGAGCAGCTCGGAAAGGGTGGCGGGCTGCTGGACGCCGAGGGTCCTCTGTAAAAAACCGTCGTGGGTGCCCTGAATAAGGGCACTGGTTGCCAGAGGGACGTCCAGGCGCGAGATGCGAAGCGCCTCTGTTCGGAACCTCTTAACGAAGTCCCAGAGCGCCTCACCCTTCTTCTGGCGCACGACCAGGAGAGAAGCCGCCGTTCGCGGCTGCGACCTTCCACCAAGGAAGTTGTCCCGAAAGGACTTCTTCAATTGGCGGAAGGAGGTGATGGAGCCTGCCGGGAGGGTCTCAAACCAGGCCCTGGCGGTCTCCTTAAGAGTTGCAGGGAAAGCCCTGCATTTGGCTGCATCTGATGCTCCGTGGAACACCATGTGCGACTCAAAGCCGTGGATGTGGTCGGCCGGATCGGTGGTGCCGTCGTAGGGTGCAATGGTGGGCAGAGGGAGCTTGGAAGAGACCTGAGCTTCCAGGATCTCCCTGCTGAAAGGGGAGCGGAAGTCCAGGTCATCTTCCGCTGGAGCTTTCCCCTCTGCGCGCTGGACCATCGCGTCCACGCGGCGCTCGAGGTCGACCACATGCCGCAGGCGCCTGGCGAGCTCCTGTTCGGAATTAGCGGGGCCCCCTCGCCTGGACTCGTGGGAGTTGGCTCCCACGACCGATCGTGGCGGATGGGGGGAGGCAACAGAGCGACGGGGCGAACGCCCGCGGCGCTCCGGTGCCCGCTCCTCGGACGGAGCTCGATGCGACCGGCGCGGTGAGTCTGCCTGCTGTTCTTGAGGCGCGGGGAGGACGCGAGAATGCCGATGCGACGATGCCACCTGCCGCTCTCGCGGTTGGGGGACCGCCGAGGCTGGTGGTCCAACCAGCTGAGCCTGTAGGGCAAGACAAACACCTGTTAACTGCTGCATCTGCCCCCGAAGCTCTGCTACTTCGAGAGCAGTTGCTGGTGCGGCGACCGCCGGCGCGGGGACGTCATTATTGTTGATGCCCGCAGGGGCGATGTTGACGTCGACAGGAGTAGACCGGCGAGGAGAATTCGCCTGTGAGCGGCGAGATCTGGTCGCCCTACTCCCTGCGTTCTAGTGAGAGGATCGTCCGCGAGTCATGGCTGTGTCGTTCCCACAGACGGCGCCAAATGTGGTGGTGTAATCCTGTTTGGGCCGGAGCCAAACGGGCCTCCACTAGAGAAGATGGGGAAGACGAACGCCGTTGTGGACGAGAGCCTGCAAAACCAGAACTGGATCAGGGGGCCCGGTGAAGACCGGAAAAACCCTCCGATGCCTAAGTCAGTGAGAGGCTTGTAAGGCAGGGGGTTTGCGAGTGTAAGGGTGTGTTCACGTCAGAGAGAACGTACCAGTGCATGGTCCTGTACCTGCGTTTTTATAGGCGTTGGTGCCAAGGCGAACGTGCGTAACGTTGGTAGATCGTGCCTGGAAAGACGCCTTGATGGGCGCGCATAACGGGCGGAGTTATGTGCTCCGGTGCCCGCTGGGATGCCAGGCAGTTAACGCGCCCCTTGATGGTGGGGTGCGTGGCTTGCGGCGGTTATAACCGTTGCGTAGGCCAAGAGACCTGTTTGGCCACTTCTGGATATGATGCCCGAACGGGTGACTCGTACGGGGGCGAACGGAACTGCTGTTCGGTGCTGCCTGTGGCTGTTCGGAACAACAAGACAGGTGACCTGTTCGGAAGCATGCAGAGGGGCTTGGCGAAGTCCGCTCGTGGGGGAAAGGTCTTCGAAGGCCTCTGAACCACCCTGATGAGGACGTGGCATAATGACGTAGGACCACGCTCGTTGACAGGACGCGAGCGGGCCGTAACGAGCTATCATGGGCCTAGGTGGCCAGATTTGGTCACCACATATATATATATATATATATATCATATATATCATATATTTCCATATATTTCATCGTATGTTTTTGCCATTTGACTCCATCTATTCAACTTAACTATATTTGAGTTAAGAAAATGAAAAGATCACTAAATTGCCTCTTAACAATATCTCTTTAGCCAAAAAAAGATATATATCTCTCTCCCCCCCTCCCCTTGGAGTAAGGGTGTTTTCGTCTTTTAACCTTTCTTAACAATTTTGTTTATGGTAGCGGAATATTCTCGGAATTCTGATGGAAATGTTAACCCAATTGCCTCTTTTTTCCCCCTTTGAAGTAAGGGTGTTTTGGTCTTTTTACTCTTTCTTAACAATCTTTTCTTTCTTAAATATAGAGGTACAGGGTATAATTATATGAAGATTTCATAAGTATACATTCGAATATGATAGATTTTAGGAGAATATATATAATTTTCTCTAAACTATTTTGACAAACTTTTGAAGTGAGGGGCATATTAGTCATTTAATCTTCTTAACAAACAGTAACGGACGGATTTGACAGAATGAATTGACAATGGAATATATGATGAAATACAGTCAAATATGCTGCATATATATAGATATACGTTGCATATATATATATATATATATATATATAGATGATGAGGTCAAAGGTAAATGAAAATTTGATATATTCTAAAGGCATATACGTGTGTTCTTCTTTTTAAAACTAAAGTGAAATGCTTAATGCCCGAGTGATCGGGCAAATCCCGTGTCCGGGCACGCAAAATTTCTCAAAACTGAATTAGAAGATTTCTTAACTTCATCTTTAAAGATCCAGAACCTGACCAACCAACCAAGGAATGCCACATACCCCAATGTACTATTTACATGTGTATTTTATTTTTAAATATTTATAGTGATATTTTTATTATGTTATACAACAAATACATTGTATTGTAATCTTAAAATGATCATTAATAGTGGTCATTAAGGGTTCTAATTAAAATTCACATGTTAATGAACACTATATTTATATTAACTGTGGAGGTACAAACTATTAATAATGGAATTCTAAAGTAAAACTTTGCTTTTGCTTTATTTTCCTTGATATCGCATCCTTCTTAATATATATGTATTACTTAATTAGCATATTGTATCCGACATCATTAATTATCTTCATATCTAATTATAATTTAAAATTCTCCTATATGAATATTCACTTTTACTTAAGCACCATCTCCAAAACTCTAATTAGTTACTAAATAATCATTAATATATATGTATTACTTAATTAGCATATTTAACATAACTAAAACTCATCTATTAGATAAGTATATATATATATATATATATATATATATATTGCCTAGCATATTTAACGTAACTAAAACTCATCTATTAGATAAGTCTAATTATCCATCTTAGTGGTTTGTTTGATGGACGTTTGGACTAAGAAAAGTTAATTAGGTTCTTACATGCACCATTCATATATATCTAGTAGAGTTAGAATAGATAACTGACCATAAATGGTACATGGTATAGACCTTTTAATTTATAAAATAATAAACAACACACAATTTTTTTAACTTTTCTAAAATGTACTTGAACTCTAAGGTGGGAAACTGAAAATAGAAAGAACTTATAATCTTTGTGGTGACATATCAGCATATATAATTAAGAGTTTTTATCATATATTTGATTTATTTTCTAGTCTCTGATAAAATTGTAATTCATTACAATAAATATTATCTTTTATTATAATATATGTTAAATTATATTACAGTAAGGACTTCTTGTTACAGTCGAAAACTCTTATATAATTAAGAGATTCTAGGAGTAATTTTCTCTAAAAATTATAAGATCGACACATGAAGTTGTCATGTGAATCACATCACCCCCCCCCCCCCCCCCCAACTTCCTGTCCTAACCTCAATCAGGGCAAAGCACGCATCCCCTTCATTGCTATCTTGCCAAACTCAGGTCCCTGGATAGGGCCCAAGGGCCAAGCAGTCCGCGAGAGCCGCACCATCAACGCACGTTTGATATAGTTGGCAGTGATGGCCCGTGGAAGCACCTTAGCACCCCAATCAAAAAGGGACAATTTAATATATATATATATATGTATATCCTGAAATTTTGTTTATTCTATTTATACCCCCTTCGCCTCCTCGCATTACCATATATACTCTCATAAAACCATACTTTCTCGTGTACATGTCCCTGCCAACTTCTGCATATATAACTTCATTTTTAGACGGATGAATGATAAGAAAAAAGTATCAAGAATTAATTTTCTGACATAATTAGAATAATAGTATAGATATCCCTAGAATCTTTCACATTTTTTGCGTCTACCTTTATCTTAATTTACACTTTAAACAAAGTGTTTTATGTTAACTTTGACGTTGTTAACTCTAGAATAAAGTAACATCAAATCATCAATCAATATGATGGTAAATTAACATCAAACTATAAAGAAAATAGATATATATATATATAATAGAAAAGAAATATTAATTGTCTAACGTGTGGACTGCGCACACTGCTATTAATGAGTGTACGGCGGCATAGTGTGTTCGCCATCACATACTCAATAGCAGTGTTTAACAACCGAACATGATGTATAATAAATATTTCTCATACTTAAAATACATAAAATAAAATTGTCTAGATTTGTGTGTGCTTTTCTTTACAAAATTATGGTTGGCTGAAGTGATTTATTAGATCGAATGGGATTCTTACGGGAGAGTGCAATACTAAACTCATCTTACCCTATCTATCTGATTTCACTAAAGAAATTTAAATTTAAATTATAAAATAAATTAAGATAAATTAATTAGAAATCTCTATTAGATATTTGATTTATTATCTAGTCTCTGATAGAACTATAACTTATTACAGTAATTATTATCTCTTATTACATTATCCGTTAAATTTTATATAGTAAAAACTTCTCCAATTACAGTCAAAGATTGATAATTAATTTGCCCAACAAATTAAAGAAGAAGAAGAAAAGAACAATAACCCTACTCGACCATATCGAAGACGTACAATTCCAAATAAAGTACACCAATCCTTTCTTTATCGGGTGTATCAATTACCCACTTGGGAAAAGCAAAGATGGTGCTAAATTCCTACGTAAAATCTGAAGATTTTTGGCAATGAAGCATCCCGAGAATTTGACTTCTTGAGAAATGTTTAGCATATGTGTATATTTGTCCATGAGTTTTTTTGGGGGGACAAGGGAGTGACCTTTCCATTCAAACAGTGATGTGCATGGAGAGCAGAAACCATACATGAAGCCCGTACCAAGTCCAATCCCAAAAGAAAACTTCTTAGGTGTGGTACAACAGCAGAACATGGCTTGCCAAAAGAGCTATCCTCTCCAACACAATGCGGGCACAGTAGGGGCGCCTGAAGCTTGAGCTCCCAACTCCAGCAGTTGCCTTAGCAGAACATGCTTGATGGCTGCAATTCCAACGACAAGTAATGTGATGACTTGATCTTCTCGGATCCGTGTTTATTAGTTTTGGAGTAGTGCTCAAGATCAAGAGGTGATCGTTGGGTCTCGTGTGTGGTTTATGTGCGTGGTGTGGGCATTTTGGGCCGGACATTCTAGCTTAAACGGCCTGCTGGTTCACTGTTTGTGAACACGTCGGAGCTAGACGATGCGATTTAAATGCGTTGGTCTCCTCCGCCGCGATTCAGAGAATCGACTCTGTGACGCATGGCGCGCGGTTTTTGATTGGCGTCAAACAGGGAGGACGCGTTTAAAAGAGTTAAATGCGGCGTCTGTACATGACGTAATTTTGTTTAGAGTTTTAAGTGCTTCGTTTCGCCCAGACAGAGCAGAAGGGGATCTGTCCAGGCGAAGGAATGATGCTGCGGAGGATTTTCAGGTGATTTTGACTCCCGGAGGCTCGTGCGGCGCGGGAACCACGCGAGGATGGCGTTCGGAGCGTGGGCGTGCCAGGGACGAGGAGGTTTTGACATTCTTCAGCTTCTTCCAACCGGTAGGGAAACTTGCTACCTTTTTACCCTTTTTTGGAATGGTTTAAGGGGTTTAATGGGGGTGATAGCATGTGTGGGAGGTTTGCCATATTGTGAATTTTCTGTTTAACACTTTAGTTTGGAATTGGAACCATGTATGTGGGGGTTTTCCCGTGGAAGAAGGTGGGTTCGGCCTGTGAGCTGAACTCACAGTCGGGTGTGAAACACGGTGGGGTGAACCGATGCGTTCATGGAATGAACGTGTTGCTCTGCATCGACCCGTTTCAGTTTTGTCTGTTGCGTTGTGGCGGTTGCTTGAACGCGCCCATTTGACCCGACGCATTCTTGTTGAACTCGTTGATGTTGACTGTGGTGTTGACCGATTTGGGTTTGAAAGCGATGGATCGGGCAGTCGCGACATGGCCACAACACTCGGCCTTGTCGTGTTAAGGTTTGGAATGGCGTCCGGACAGGAGAGGCAGCACCTGTGTCCGACGCGTTTTAACTTGGGGAAGCTCTAACGTCCCTTTGGCACTCCTAGAAGCACATAGTTTGATTACGAGCAGTCGTGGCCCTGCAAATAAGATTAACATTAACAAAAGATGAATACGTACTTTGCTGCTTTACACGTGCTGGGTTCTGACTAAAACTGCAAACGAAAATTGAAATTATGATATTTTGATTAGATGCCGTTAAAAATTATCAATTTCAGAATTGATATATAATACAGATAGTTTATCGAAATTACTATCGGATATTCCGATAAATTATCGAAATCGAAATTGAAAAATAATCAGAATCGATATTAGTTATTCCAATAAATTATCTATAAATTCAAAAGAAAAAAATTATAGTATGCATTTTAGTTTATCAGAGTTTCAGTTCGAATAATATAATCAAAATCGAAACGGAAACGAAATTAATCATTCTGATTTTATCGGAATCGAAATCGAAAATATATTTCGATTATTAGAATCTAAATTTGTATTTTCGATTCTGAATTCGACCCATTTGCAGCTCTAATTTTGACACTAGATAAAACTAACTAGGAGCATGATTAAACTAGCTAGAGACATGGAGATCAAAAAGTCTGAGATTAATTAGTATTCTACCTGAAAATTTCATATGATTTGTAATCTAATGACCAAACCCTTATAAACTATCATCTGATGGTAGGGAATGGTGCACGATGAGAGGGGAATGCATGTTTAATTGTAGATATCTAACATAATGAAGTTATGTACAGTTTAACATGCGTGTAAGGGTGACATCTGCAATGGTGTACGCAAGAGGGTTATGTTAATTTTTTGGCAATTATCCCTGCAAGATATAAAGAGGATGCAGCACAGCCATCACTCGGGAATGGAATGGTTGATCAGAACAGAAGGAAAAGGCTGTAGCTTGAGGAAAAACTTTCCATGCAGTAAGAAGGCTGAAGAGTTTAAAACATCAGTGTTGAGTCCCCACCCGTTACGGGTTTTATTACATTTAATGAGACTGAGTTGGAGAGTTTAATACATTCAAATGACTGGTCAGCACGGTTTCAACTAATTAAAAACCAACTCTTCAAACGTTGGTTACCTGTAAGAACTATTGCAAGAGTTTTTTAAAAAAAAAACACTGTAGTTACCATTCTCAGCCTGTATAAACTTCAAAATCTCTCCACTTGAGGTAGACCAACCCAGCATATATATAGTTAATGCCAGATCCAATTAATATCTAGTGGATCATGTGATCTCACTGAGTTTCTCCTTTTTTATAATTTCCTTTAAAGCTCATATCCGAGTGGAGTTTCCTTTGTAAGGTAGTTTACACAAATCTCTCCAAGTAAAATTATATTTATGTAAACATATTTCTTTCATTAAAAATCTTTTTAGGTAATTATTTTTACACAATTTTATAAATAAATTTAAGATATATCATAGTTCGTTGTACTATGTGGATCAACCATGCCACATTTTTCATGGCACCATATGGAACAATTAATATCGTATCGATCGGTAGACCGAAAATGAATTCATTGATCGATTTCGTCTCACTTTGAAGACCATAGGATAGGGACGTTATCTGACAGAAATTGATCGACCAATAAAAATAAATTGATTGATCAATTTTAAACTTTGATCTGTTGGACACCTAGAGGTACTCATTAGAAAAATCGATCGATCGATAAGAAGAAATCAGTTGATCAATTTTACTGTACCATGTTGGGGACTTCAAATGCCCAGACATGGTACAGTACGGCAATATTTAATATACTATCTTTTGAAGAAAATACTTTTACTTTTCTCCCTTCAGCGGCCACTTTTCTAATTATCTATCTTCTGAAGAAAATACTTTTACTTTTCTCATTTATCAAGCCACTTTAACACCTAAAATTTTACCCATAAATAATCTTGTAATTTTCATTCATAGGTTACATTAAACAATACTTAGTTAGGTGTACATGTGCCAATATTTATTTGCATAAGATTTAAGATTTAGCTGTGACATTTTTAATAGAAAAAAATATTTAATAAAATGGCAGATTTACAATATCAAGAAAATGCCCTATAATATATAATTGATGTAACATGATGTTTTTTAATGTTTGGAATGTTGTGAGTTCGTTTCGAGTTTGGAGTGCAGTAAATTCCTAGATTTTAACGTTGATCGACTCATTTAATGGTACTAATTTTAAGGTCGTTTCAATGTTCCATCTAAACTACGATCCGTACATAAGAACAAAATCTAACTTCTTAGTTCCGTGAATTTTGAAACTGGTAATTTTTGAATCCATATATATATCTTCTATGACATATCAAACTACCACTGCCATGTTAATTAATTATTTCTGTTTAGATAGATTACTTATTACTGTTTAAATATTGTTTGCTGTTTAAAATAGAAAATCATCCAAAATGCTTCTGATTATATTATATTTTTTTTTAGAAATTTAAATTCTGAAAAATCACTTTTGTTTACAGTAAATCAATTTCTGATTACAAAGATAAACAATTTCTTGCTTTCAGGAAAGTCAGAAAATCATGTCTGGTTAATTACATAAAATTATCTCTATTTTTAGATTATGAAATTTTAAATTTCTGTTTACAATTAAAAAATCATTTCTGCTTAATTTGTGGTAAGTTGTTATCTTTGATTATACATAAACTATTAATGTTGATTGCTGAAAATTAAATCCTGAAAAAGTCCATCTTGATGAAAATATCTATATATTTCTCTCTTTTCATTAAATTGTGCTTCATATTATGGAATGTGGCCACAAGACCAAACCGAAGCGTGTTAGTGTTACTGATCATGAAAATACTCAAATATTATGGAGGTGGTGAGGAGGCTTCAGATAACAATTGCCTCGTAACTGAGACATGAACCCAAGGACAAGGGGGGAAAATAGCATCATCTACCTTATTGTTATAAGACTATGATTAATTAAGTTAATATCTGTCCACTTAATATATATATAAATTAATATGGGAGCTCTTATATATAGTTTTTAGAAAAATATTTTGCATCATCCAGACGATATGATCAACACACACATATATAAGTGTGGACCCTACTGATATGTTGACAACAAGGCCTGCCGACTTGTATCTGCCCACAGGCGGTAGGATACTTATTCGGACAAACCATTTCTCATAGTTTCTACTCTGTTTGGATCAAATACATGCATATAAGATGATGGGTATGATCAATCCAAAGGTTACCACAGATTCAAACGAAGCTTAAATATATATGGAAACCGTGTATTATTCGTTACATGGTGTTCTATATGGGGGACACCCCATGTGATGATACATGGACTGAGAACGATGATCACACATTAGTGCATCACTTATTTCACGAAACAGATGAAAGGGTTATAAGTTGGCGGTTCATGCTTGCATGCGTGATCACATCCACATGCACATCTTAATAATTACGTAGATCCCCACCAGCTAGCTATATGATCAATTAAAAGGCAGTAGCACTTTGCGGGGCACTCCAGCTGCCGTAGTGCTGCCGGTCGGTGCTGCTGCGGTGAGGTTATTGCACAGGTCGGTGAAATCTTCTTTGAGGACCGGGAAGAGTAAAAGAAAGTCCACAGGGAGCAAAACCTTGCAGCGCTGGTACTCGGCGTCTTCTGAGAAGGTCTTTTCGCAGCATTCTTTGTCCAGCTTGAGAGTATTCAGGCACTGGAATTTGTCTTTTAGAAACGATTTACATGTTTCTTCCTCCTCCTGTGACAGAGGCGGCGCCGCCGGTGCCGCTGAGGTGGTGATCAGGCTCTGAGAGGCCAGCATGCCCAAGAACAGCACCACCATAGAAGCCATGGAGTATTTGGCCATCTTCAAATATGAGACACGCACACACACGCACAAAGAGAGAGAGAGAGAGAGAGAGAGAGAGAGAGACTTTGGTGAACTTGTTTGTCTTGGTTGGATGTGCACTTGGACTCCTGCGACATGGGCTATTTATACACAGCAGGATCAGGTGCATGCATGCATTGGGTTAAAGGGTTACTACATTACATGGAGATGAAACTTAAACTGAAGCCTCGATCGAGTAACATCCACAGGCCATTAAGGAGATGCATGGGAGGGGGAGGAGTTAGACGTCTTGATGACTCATTAATTTCTTCACACTTTAAAGATGGATGGCTTTGTCAAGACTATGAGGAGGTTGAGCACTTGATCTTCTGGTAATAAGTGCGTCAGTGCGTGGTTAGGTGAAGAGTATTGTTAATTACTACTACGTCCTAGGGAGTTATTAGTTTTTGCAAGTGAGACCATGCACTTATCAAAAAATCAAAAGCCTACCTAGCTAGATGCACCTATTTTTTTCCCAATATAACTGATCAGGAGGTGAGGTTATACTTAACTGATGCTATTGTTAACTAGGTAACGGAGGAGGAGGGATGTTAGGGGGAAACCGTGGAAAAATGAAGTACGAGGAAGTGGCTACAACCTATATATTAGAAGAGAGACCTGCAACTTTTCGTCCGGTTCAAAACCGGTTCACCTAAACCTTTTCATTTTTTTGACCTGCATTAATAAACAACTTAAATACATCTTCTTAAATACACCCTTCCTCCTCCTCAACTGCAAAGGCGCCCAGTTCATTCTTAGCAACGCACATGAGGAAGTGGGGTTTGCCCTTTATTTTCCCACGCCCCACAATCCACCTTCAGTTTTCCCATGCTCCACAACCCTTACGCTTACGAGTGTGTAATAACAGGTAACGCACGGGAGGAAAAATGATCTGTCGCACAAGAGAAAGGCCTTTCAGTTTTCCCTCGCACCTCCCTTTCGTTCTTCAGTAACGCATAGGAGAATGTGGGGTTCGCCCTTTGTTTTTCCAGCCCCACAACTCCTTTAGTTTTTCCCATGCCCCACAAACCGCTTGGTTTATGAGCAGGTAACGCATGCATGGGAGGAAGAGTGGCCCATCGTAAAAGAGAAAGGCCCTTTAGTTTTCCCTCGCACAGGAGAAATAGGTGTTCGTTTTTAATTAATAACAAGTTTTCCTATCTTTTTTTTTATCTCTATACTCAGTCTGCTACTTCTGCAAGGGCTGGACGAAGGGCTTAAGCGTGCGTGGCCAGGCACCCACGTCGCCTCGCCGGGACGACCCAGTCGCGTTTGCGCGAAGCCCTGCCCGGCTGCTCGCCGCTGCACTGCAGCCAGCGCACAGCCACACCCGCGCGCACGCCACGTCTCCGCCTGCCAGCGCCCGTCCGCGCCTGCTTGACCGCGCGCTCGCCCGTGCAAGGCCTCCCGCGCTCGCACCCAAGCCGCCGCTCCCCCTTCTCTTCTGTTTCTCTTTGGGTTATTCCTCTCTCTCTTCTCTCTCTCTTTCAAGCACACAAGCAGTAGCAGCAGGTCGCCCCGCCATCCACGCACGCCTGTCGCCAACGCATCGCCTGCACTTGCTTCGCCTCTGTCGCGCATCGCCCGTCATCGGCCCCCTGCTCACCACGCCGCCTGCCGCGCACGCCTGCGAGCAGACCCGCCGCGTCGCCCACGCGCGTCCAGGCTTCCCCGCGCCAGGCCGCCTCCGCCCGCGCCAGGCCCAGGCCGCCCACTCTCCTCCTCTCCACGCGCATGCAATCGCATGCACATAGAGGCCGCTGGCTCTCTCTCTCTCTTTTCGTCTCTCTCTCCTCTCTCTCTCTCCCTCTCCTTTTTCTCGCAGGCCCCCCGCGTCGCCCACGCGTCAAGGCTTCCCCGCGCCAGGCCGCCTCCGCCCGCGCCAGGTCCAGGCCGCCCGCTCTCCTCCTCTCCATCCACGCGGATGCAATCGCATGCACGTACGTAGAGGCCTCTCTCTCTCTCTCTCTCTCTCTCTCACAGTAGAAATAAACGTCCGTTTTTAATTAATAGCTAGCTTTCCCATCCCTTTTTTATCTCTATACGACTATACCCAACCCGATACTTCACTCGACCAAGGATGGCTCCCTCCGCAACGTCCCCATCGGCGGCCTCTTCCCCTCTCCTCCGACTGTCCCTGCTTCTGCACCTTGCAGCTGCAGAATCTCTCCTCGTCCTCCACCTCTTCCTCTGCTGGGTCCTTGAAAACGGTGCCTCTTCCCTCTCCTCCGACTTCTCCACGGCAGACGCTGCGGCCGCCCTCTCACCGCCTTCTTCCTCCCACGTTGTCTTCAACCTCGACCCCACGGTCCTCCAGCGGGTGTCGGGGAAACCCGTGACCCTATCCGTGTCAGTCTACTCCGGGCGCACGGGCAGCACCTGCGGGTTCAGCTCCGGGAGGCTTCTGGGGCGGGTCAGGGTGAGCGTGGATCTGGAGGCGGCGCTGGTTCGCCCCTTGGTGATGCACAGCGGGTGGGTGACTGTGGGGAAGGAGACGGCGGCGAGCGGTCCCCTACCGCGGCTGCACCTGGTGCTCCGGTCGGAGCCGGAGCCGAGGTTCGTGTTTCAGTTCGAGGGCGAGCTTGAGTGCAGCCCAGTGGTGTACCAGATCCATAACGGGGGCGGCGACGGTAGCCTCAGGCAACCCGTGTTCAGCTGCAAGTTCTCCGCTGACCGGCGGAGCACCACCAGGTAGGTTTTCGACTTGGCGCTCCTCTATATCAAGTTCTTAGACCAGCGCTCCGAGTTTGGAGCGACCAACATGTAGAGTTCCATGCCATGGACATGGCCTCACTGGCCATCTCCTTCCCCACACCTAGATCGCGAAGCCCAGCACCCAGACAAGTGTCAGGAAGGCATAGAACAGCACCGTAGAGGAGCCTAGAACAGCGGCGGCAAACACGAGGGCGTCTCCGAGTGCGATCAGAGATTAGGCCCCTACGAGCATTACAACAAGGAAAGCGTAACCGACGGTGATGGCCGCAGTGCAGAGGCGCCAAGTCATCCCGCGCCGCTTTCACGATGCAAGCGTCCTCAAAAGCACCTTCTTCAGAGGGGTTTTCTTTTAAAATAGTAGATTTTAAAAATATTTTAAGGAGAATAACACGGTAAAAACATAAATTCGCAATCTAACATAATTTTGACCGTGAACTGTACTTTTATTTTCAAAAAATAATAAAATAAAAAGACGGAAGCTCCCTGTACGACTTGCAAGTCGGATGCGCCTTATACCACTTGCAAGTCGTATGTGCGCTCTATGCCGCGCTATCCGACTTGCAAAAAGTCAGAAAATGACATCTTTAAATCATACATAATTAGGCTGACTTATTTATCTCTTTATTTAGATATTTTATTGATGTCTATTTAAGTTGAAATTTAACTATAGATTAATAGAAAGGTTTTACAGGTGATTTACATCGACCTAATATCAAAATATGGTCGTCAAATTTTTTGAATAATTACATATTTGATATCACTATATTTTTCTAAGAATTATGTTGTTCTCAGATTTCATGTTCGTTACAGTTTTTCGGTGTCGTCCTGTCGGAGTGCGTACGACCGAAAGTGATACATGTGTATGATAAAATGTCTTAAACACACCCTATCAAAAGTCGTGCAATATGTATATGTGTGAGCGGTCGAAGGAAGGTGTACAAAAGTGGTATCAGAGCAAAGTTATGGGTGACAGATATTTTTGTGACCAATTTCACAAAAGAAAGAAATAAAACGATTCAATGTATTCTAGAATTTCTAAAGATCATCATCATCGAATAAATTAAATAATGTGGGTTTCAAGATATACGAATTAAAGCACGTCGTGTATATATATATATCCTCCAGATAAAATGTATCATAACTTATATACTTATGTATATATTGGGTAATTTTTATGATTGTGCAGAATAAGAGTGGCAGTATAATTTATTTGACAATTAACGTCCTTCAGGTAAATAACAATTTTACAATTACTTAGGTTTATTAGTAATGCCTTTAGCTAATAATTTCTTAAAGCTCATGAAATTTAGCTAATATTTCTTAAACCTCATGAAATTTAAAAAAAAAACCACTGACCAAAAATCACAATAAAAAATTCAAATCTTCCATAACACAATTTGGAGAAGAAAAAAAAGTCGTGTAGTCCGGAAGAAACAATTCCGAAACAAATTCATTTAACAAATAAAGTCTTATCCAAAATGAAAATTAGTACTTTTTCTCAAAATATAATCTTGTAATTACAAGCAAAAAATCAATAGAAATTCTTGTCTAAGTTGAATAAATAAAAGTACAGACACAATTTCTTAGCTAAAATGAATAAAATAAAAATATTTATTTATATGATGACTATGTCAATAATAATAAAGTTACAAATAATAATAGTTATGTACGTGCTATTTTTAGTATTAAGTGAATTTTATTGTCAACCCATGTATAAAGAGGCTAGTGTGTTTTAACAAGAGTCCTCCAAAATGATGGTTTAGAGAGAGGTGTATGTAATTAATAATTATGTAGTTATTATTCTCATATAGATAATTAATATTTTTACGAGAGAGGGGAGTTCATCAACGAGAAAGAGACTAATTGAAGGAGATAGTTGGTAAGAGGAAAGAGAGTACAAAAGACGAAAGAGGTATGAGCATCCGAACACCCGAACACTGAACACCGAGCATGGGTTTCCTCTTTTGTTCAGTACTTTTATCAGCAGCTGGAATAACTTCTTCTAACAAGTTGCGAAACATTTCTCAAGAATTGACAGAGAAAACAATTTCCCCTTCTTCCCACATATATGTTTCTTATAGTTTCTGTTGCTGCAACTACTTCTGTGTTGTTCATGTTAATATTGCATGTCTGATGTGAAAAACTAACACGAGGAAGGTGAAGCTATCCATGATCAATATCATGTATCAAGTATGTGTAGATATAGATATCATTATAAAATGTAGATATAGATATATAAAAGGAAAGAATGGATGGTTCTCTGATATTTATTATAATTCGATTTGTCTGTTTGGACAATTCCATTCAACTTGTTTATGTATAATGATATCTATCAATTTCATTTTATTTAATATCCTAATCATTGCATTTAATTCACAGTTTCTAATTATGACTTTTATTTCTCCTGAGTAGGAAGGTTTGATTACACCTTCAATGATATCTATATCTACATTTTTAACCATCCATTCTTTCCTTTTATAATACCAAAATATGTATATTTCGTTCTCTGATATTTATTATAATTCGATTTGTCTGTTTGGACAATTCCATTCAACTTGTTTATGTATAATGATATCTATCAATTTCATTTTATTTAATATCCTAATCATTGCATTTGATTCACAGTTTCTAATTATAACTTTATTTCTCCTGAGTAGGAATGTTTGATTACACCTTCAATGATATCTATATCTACATTTTTTAACCATCCATTCTTTCCTTTTATAATACCAAAATATGTAGGTGGAAATTGAAAACCTATTCCTGTGGAGAGTATAACTCTTTCTTGAGGAGGTATTGTAATAGTTTCATTATTACTAAAGATGGTAAAACCTATTTCTGATTCTTCAGGCCATAAAGCATTAGAATTATATTTAATAATATATAATGTTTGATTTTTATGAAAATATATTTTTTTGGGGCAAGCTATATATATATATATATATATATATATATACATATATATATATATATGTGTGTATATATATACACTTAATGGAATGTAACTTTGGTCATAGAAGCTTAACTGATCACCTTGAAGGTTAATGCAGTACTTGGTCGAAGGGCTGCTCTCCATTGACACCCTGTTTTCATCGTTATGGGCAAGAAGTTTACACATGGAGTTGCACGATGATTAATTACACTCAGGAAATTATTTATAAGTAGATTACAGATAAATTTTTAGATAAAAGTATAAAATTAGAATTGTATGTGGGTTACAGTGATAAACGGTTCACTCTCAATGATACTTTTATGGTCGATCACGGATTCTAATTTGTGGCCATGGATAGATTGCTAGATATCAATTTAACAATGCCCCAAACCAATCCCTTATAAAATATATTTTCTTAATGTCTACTATCTTTTATCATCACTTGCTGCTCTTGTTCTGCCGAAATTTGTGTGCCGAAACAGTATGATGACACAAACTTACATTGCTAGCTCCTCTAGCACTTAAGGGTGATGGGTAATAAGATAGTGATACGAGAATTTTGATAGTAATGACATGATGTTTATAGATAAGATGTATGAAAATAATTTGATGACACATATATTTGACACCACTCACATGACACAAATTTCTAAGTGTCACACGTGTATTTGACACCACTCAAATGACATAAATCAAAGTGTCACACATGCGTTTGACATATGTATTTCACACCACTTACATGACACAAATTTCAAAGTGTCACACATGTATTTGACATCAGTCACATGACATTATATGTGTCAAATACATGTGTCACCAAACCATTTTACTAAGATATATACATTCACCGTGGACCAACAGGATTGCATGGGATGTCCGAGTCACCGGTTTTTATTTGGCAATGACTTCAACTTTGAGGGCGTAGTAAGGACTTTGATGATTTGGGTCAAACTAAATCTTTGCATTAATTTTTTTCATTTTGATCTAAGAAATAGTTAAGGCATAGAACTATAAACGTTACATACTATTCTTATAATAGTATTCATAAAGATGGTAAACAATGAAGTAGACAAGATTATTCCCCTTGTTATTTCATTTAAGTAAAACCATCAATAATTAAATGGGTGCAGATCACTTTACAATATTCTAAAGAATGAGTACTCAACTCTTGTTTTTACACATTTGATAAATTTAATCTTAATATATATATGTATTGTAAATAACATATATTGTTAAATATCTTTAAGATAAAATATTCGAAATAAAAAAGGTTATCTTTTCTTATTTAATTTTTCAAATACATGAAAAGTTATATATTTTTATTTATTTTAAATTTATTTTAATAATTATACTGCACGTACGAACGTAGTGCGTTTCTTTGACTAGTATATACATATATAGTGATGTCGGGATTCGATAGTGCGACCCTGTCATGCTCTAGTCGTTGTTGTTGGATCATGATCTAAAAATAGAAGAAGAAAAAAATCTTTACGCGTGTTGCGCCGTGCGCAATGCACCGCGACCGTTAGATATGGTCATCCAACAGCTATCACTAGGGTGCAACGTAGTCGCCCGCCAACATTATATATATATATATATAGAGAGAGAGAGAGAGAGAGAGAGAGAGCTGCGCTTAGCGCAGTGGCTTCTTCCCCTGCCAAAAGGAGGGGAGGAGGCGAGAGGGCGTGGGTTCGAACCCACACCCTCCCCTCACAATTCCATCACCTTACCAACTTATCTACCAATATATATATATATATATATATATATATATATATATATATATATATATATATATTATAATCCTTGTACGTACTCTTAGAATTTTGGCTTCATCATTTATACTCCATACTTGGTAAATGTTTATCAGTTGTATGATCCCTTCAATTAGCTGACCATAAAAATCAAGGAATATTCAATTAAGATGCAAAATGAACCGTCAAATGGGGCTAAACGAATAAAAATATCCTTAACCAACACCAAAGAAAGAGAAATTAATATGTAAGCTATTGAGAAAATTACATATATAAACCCCTAATTAATTCTATCATATTCAAATGTATATGTATAACGTCCCTCATATATATATATATATATATATCACAGTAATTATTTATAAAATATTAAGATAAATAAAAATATTATTTATAAAAGATATAATTTTTATTGTACATAATTACGTTATATAAAACATAGTAAAAATATGAAGATGAATAGAACATCCTAAGAAGACTTAATAGTATGAAAAAATAGGAATATGTACAATAAAGACTTTTTATATATTCGTGCAAAAGTAGTAATTCGTAGGTAGGAAAAGAACATATGTAATAACAACATGAAATCATGGGAGAGGAAAAAAGATAAGGAAAACCTTCTTTTGTGTTGATCATAAGTTCAGCAAACATATCTTTTACAGATGAAGTTTGATCTACCGAGAAGGATAAATACAATGGTCATACACAGCTAAACTTTGAAGTAATCAAGGCAAATGGATTTTGACAAAATCCAATATCAAACTATTGGACTTGCTTGAAAACTCTAATATCAGTGCCACCAGAAAAGATTTGGCAGAGTGGAAAAGATTATTTACCAAGCATTATAGCGGCTAATTTCCCCCCACCAATAGTTGTTATGAGCATGCAGTTGATAAAGCTCAAATACTAAGGGGGGAAATCGTGATATTAACACTGTAAACTGTGGGCAAAAGAAATGTATAGATATAAGTAGGCCACCTATATAAGAAATTAAGGTCACTGAAACTGTAGACGACAGAGAGTAAATCAAATAATCCATCTTGTTAGCACTAAATATATTGCTAAAATTGTATTCATACAACAGATAAGAAAAGAACATAACATGAAATAGACGTAGAAAGTAGATAATTTTCTAGAAGCATCAACATTACATTTTGATGCGAGAATATGACTACAGCGGGAGAGCCTGTTAGATCATTCCACCCATTATGCTTAGGGGTGTCAATGGGCCGGGCCTGGACCGGGCCTTGTTAGGCCCGGCCCAGGCCCAGTTTTATAAAAGTCGGCCCGGGCCCGGCCAGGCCCGGGGGTAGGCCGGTATGGCCCGGCCCAGAAAAAGCCCGAAAAGCCCGGCCCGGCTCGAAAAATAAAAAAGTATTATTTTTATTTATATAATATATAATTTTAATACATCTACTATAATATATCTATAAAAAAATAATATATATTTTACTTATATCTATAGTAACATTTAACTTGTAAAAGATTATATTTTTGAATAGATTTATTGTAGAAAAAAATACATATAACTTTCTTTCTAAATATAAATTTTATATTTAATATAAATTATATTTATTTTTTCTGGGCCGGCGGGTCCACCGGGCCGGGCCACACAAAGCCCAAGCCCGGCCCTATTTTTTTCCAGGCCGGGCCGGACCGGGCCAAAAATTTGTAACGGGCTCATTTTTTCGACCCAAGCCCGGTTAAAACCGGGCCGGGCTTCCGGGCCTCCGGGCCGGGCCGGCCCAATTGACACCCCTAATTATGTTCTATAAAAAAATAACCCAATGAACACTTAATAATGAGATGAAAAAATTAATATTTAACAGAAAAATAAACCGACCATCTGCAATTACATGAAGCAGAAGAAAATCAACATCCAACAATGTTGAGGATTCCAGTTGCTTTTCTATTAAACTTATTGTTATGATGATCAATGTGATATTTGATGCAAATCCTGCATGGCAAGCATATGCATTCTAGTAGGATAATAACAGATTCAACATCAATATTCTTAGCAATTTTCATGATATAAAGCTAATTTAAATAGGAATGCTCCATCCTGCTTATGATTTCATGCTTAATAAATAACAGTTGCACAATCTTACCATGGCAAGCTGATCCATTGTTCTACAGTCACCTTTACAAACTATTTTCATAGAATAAATTGAGTTAAAATATGTCCAAGCAAATATTTGAGTATAATGTACACCACAACCATATAAAGATCTCTATCTCTGATTATACACCACTGCATAATTACAACTCTTATTTCTATGTATGCGATGTATATTACTGGAATTTTAAGACACTCTGTTTACCACCATGAAATATTTCAAGTGGCCACCTCCGCAAAAACATATGTCAAAAAGTTGGGAGTAATATTTAAATCTTCAAAATCTTGAGAGTATAAAATTAAACTTTAAATATTTTTGCAAAACCACTAAAATTTTCCCTAGAAACTAATTGTCATTGAGATGTCTTAACAGGTACATGCCAGCAACATCAAATGCAAGAAAATCACCCACCTAATAAATGGAACATGATAACCATCTATTATGTAACTGCAGAAGCTAGTGAAGATCTCATCATAAGATTTATAGATGTTGAAAATAACAAACGCTCTTAGTAATCTCAACGATTAATTTTCTATAGGATATGCGAAGATAGAGAATTGGAACGACATACATTGCTAAAGTATTATGTTTTTTTTTTGGTTATTAGCCTAGTGGATAAAGCGACCAGGTTGGCTTTGTATAATTAGGCTTACACGGGAGAGCTTGGGAGGCAATGGAGGGGGATAGGCACAACGGGGATGGAAGGAAGCACAGCGGTGGCAAGGCAACATGGGGTGTCAATAGCGGTGAAAAGAGAGATACTAGTCGATTAAATGGAGACGATCAAGGAAAGAGTAGTGGAAAGAGAGATACCTTCGCCCTATGAGGAAGCAGATGTCGTGGCACCGGCGAACAGAAGTAAGCTTCTTGTGCTAGAGAAGCTTTTGCGCTGATGAATAGGAGCAGAATTTGGGTGGCGAATGACGATGGTGGATGACAGAAGTAGGGGCATCTACTATTCTGAGGTAGATGAGAAACCATGGTGTCAAGATAGTAATAGTGGAAGGGATATCAGCCGATTAAATAGAGACGATCAAGGAAAGAGCAATGTAAAGAGAGATACCTTCGCCTTGGCAGATGTTGTGTCACCGGCGAACAGAAGAGTGCTTCTCGTGCCAGAGAAGCTTCTGTTCGGCTGAACAGGAACAGAATCTGGTGGCGAAAGATCAAAGACCCTCCATTCGCCGATGTGGGAGGCGAAAGATGAACAACCCCATCTTCAATCATCGAATATGGTGGGCAAAAGATCGCCACCTCTTCAGCTTCTTCTTTGGTTTCTGAAGTGGCATAACGAGATAGGTTTTGAGCAATGCCCATTCAGCTTCTTCTTCGCCCCATCGTCTAGAGAGCACTCAGCGTAGCCTGCTACCAGAAGCCTTCACCTCCTATTCCAACCCAAACACGACTAAGGAGTTTCTGTGAACGAAGGTCGACCCTTGGGGGTCTTAGCAATGATCGCAAAATCCAGGGGAGTGCATAAAGTCTGGGTCTCTTCCATGGAGAAGAAGGCAACAGGCTTGTCGGAGTCGGTGTGTGCAGGAGGATGCACAACCAAGGGAAGAGTGGGAGGCACCAAGGATCGCAGAAGAACCTGAGCAAAAGATTGTGTTCTAGTGGACCCATTTGCCATGGGTTCGCAGGTGGGTCAAAGGCAACAACATCTGATGATGAAGTAGGGACATCATGGACAACAGCAGCGGATGTTGTTGAAGGAACTCCATGAACAACAGCAGCAGTCGATGGAGAAAGACCATGGACAACAGCAGTCGATGAGGAAGGAGCATCAAGGGCAACATCCAGTGGTGATGGATGGGAGACCGCATGAGGCCACCAAGGGAGGAGTGGCCTATTCGGAGAAAGTGACTGAAGAGTTGGCCATTTTTGGAGAGCTGCGAGAAGATAATGCATTAAAAGGTGGTAAAGTTCTCTGGGATTCAAATTCAAATTTAAAGTTTTTGACATTCAGGTTGGGGAGAAAGATAGAGGAAAAGTAATCTGATGCTTACACGTGTCCTGAATCTAGTTTGACGGAAACATGGAACTCTGTTTTAGTAATATAATATAGATATATTATCATATATTTTTATATTCCATATATTTCATCACATGTGTTTTTGCCATTTCAATCCATCTATTCAACTTAACTATATTTGAGCGAAGAGAATAAAAAGATCACTAATTTGCCTCTTAACATATATCTCTTTAGCCAAAAAAAGAAATCTCTCTCTCCCTTGGAGTGAGGGTGTTTTGGTCTTTTAACCTTTCTTAACAATTTTGTTTATGGTAGCGGAATATTCTCGGAATTCTGATGGAAATGTTAACCCGATTACCTCTTTTTCCCCCTTTGAAGTAAGGGTGTTTTGGTCTTTTTACCCTCTCTTAACAATCTTTTCTTTCTTAAATATAGAGGTACATAGTATAATATGAAGATTTCATAAGTATACCTTCAAATATGATAGATTTTAGGAGAATATATATCTTTCTCTAAACTATTTTGACAAACTTTTAAAGTGAGGGGCATATTAGTCATTTAATCTTCTTAACAAAATCATGGTTGGACGATTTGACAGAATGAATTGACAAGAGAATATATGATGAAATACAAATACACCGCATATATATATATATGTATATATAGATGATGAGGTCAAAAGTATATGAAAATTTGATATATTCTAATGACATATACTTGTTGTTCTTCCTTTTAAAATTGAAGGGAAATGTTTAATGTCCGAGCGCCCACACAAATCCCGTGTGTCCGTAACATTTCTCAAAACTTTCTCAAAACTGAATTAAAAGACTTCTTAACTTCATCTTTAAAGATCCAGAACCTGACCAACCAACCAAGGAATGCCACATACCCCAATGTACTATTTACATGTGTATTTTATTTTTTAAATATTTATAGTGATATTTTTATTATGTTATACAACAATACACTGTATTGTAATCTTAAAATGATCATTAATAGTGATTATTAAGGGTTCTAATTAAAAATCAAATGTTAATGAACACTATTTTATATTAACTGTGGAGGTGCAAACTATTAATAATAGAATTCTAAAGTAAAACTTTGCTTTTATATTATTTCCCTTTATATCGTATCCTTCGTAATATATATGTATTACTTAATTAGCATATTGTATCCGACATCATTAATTATCTTCATATATAATTATAATTTAAAATTCTCCTATATGAATATTCACTTTTACTTAAGCACCATCTCCAAAACTCTAATTAGTTACCAAATAATCATTAATAGATATGTATTTACTTAATTAGCATATATATTAACATAACTAAAACTCATCTATTAGATAAGTATATATATATATATATATTGCCTAGCATATTTAACGTAACTAAAACTCAACTATTAGATGAGTCTAATTATCCATCTTAGTGGTTTGTTTGATGAACGTTTGGACTATGAAAAGTTAATTAGGCTCTTACATGCACCATTCATATATCTGGTAGAGTTAGAATAGATAACTGACCATAAATGGTACATGGTATAGACCTTTTTAATTTATAAAAATAACAAACAACACAATTTTTTTAACTTTTCTAAAATGTACTTGAACTCTAAGGTGAGAAATTGAAAATAGGAAGCACTGTTAATTAATCTTTGCGATGACATATCAGCATATATAACTAATGTTTTTTTAGACAAATTAATTAAGAATTCCTACCCTACCAAATATTTGATTTATTTTTTAGACTCTCATAGAACTGTAATTTATTACAGCAAATGTTATCTCCTGTTATAATATATGTTAAACTATGTTACAACAAATACCTCTATGTTACAGTCAAAAACTCTTAATTAATTTACCTCAATCAGGTCAAAGCATGCACCCCTTTATTGCTATCTTGCCAAACTCAGGTCCCTGGATAGGGCCCCATGGCCCATCAACGCACGTTTGATATAGTTGGCTGTGATGGGCCATGGAAGCACCCCAATAAATTTAATATATATATATATGTATATCCTGAAATTTTGTTTATTCTATTTATACCCCCTACGCCTCCTCGCATTACCATATATACTCTCATAAAAAACCATATTTTCTCGTGTACATGTCCCTGAACTTCTGCATATATAACTTCATTTTAGACGGATGAATGATAAGAAAAAGTATCAAGATTTAATTTTCTGACGTAATTAGAATAATAGTATATATATCTCTAGAATCTTTCACATTTTTCGCGTCTACCTTTATCATAATTTACACTTTAAACAAAGTATTTTTTGTTAACTTTGACGTTGTTAACTCTAGATAAAGTGACATCAATCAATATGATGGTAATTAACATCAAATTAGAAAGGAAAAAAAAATATATATATATATATATATATATATATAATAGAAAAGAAATATTTATTGTCTAACGTGTGGACTGCGGACACTGCTATTAATTAGTGTAGGGCGGCATAGTGTGTTCGCCAGCACGTTAGTCAATCGCAGTGTTTAACATGAGAACATTGTGTTTACATATATGTATAATAAATATTTTTCAAACTTAAAATACATAAAATAAAATTGTAGAGATGTATGTGTGCTTTTCTTTACAAAATTATGGTTGGCTGAAGTGATTTATTGGATCGAATGGGATTCTTACGAGATAGTGTAATACTAAACTCATCTTACCTTATCTATCTAATTTCTCTGAAGAAATTTAAATTTAAATTATAAAATAAATTAAGATAAATTAATTAGAAGTCACTATTAAATATTTGATTTATTATCTAATCTTTGACAGAGTTATAACTCATTACAGTAATTATTATCTCTTGTTACAACTAGGGCTGTACAACAGTTCGGTTCGATTTTCCCATTTCCAAACCGAACCGAACCGAATCGAATCCCTTCGGTGAACCGAACCGACATTTCAAACCGAAGGGGTTCAAAATTACCCCCCTGCGCGCACAAAAACAGGATAAATGGCAAACAATGGATCTTTGGCAAGGCGGTGGCGAGGCTCGAGCTCGTGCCAACGCGCATGGAGGGCGCGCCGCGCACGCGGAATGGCGCGTTCCACTGTGCTACGGCGGTTTTCAGTTTAAATATAATATTTAATTAATTATATATATATATTCGATTCATTTTGATTTCCCAGTTTGAAACTGAACTGAAGAATAAAGTCTTCCAAACCGAACCGAACCGGTCGGTTCGGTGCGGTTTTTCAATTTGAACTATATAATGAACAGCTCTAGTTACAACATACGTTAAATTCTATTACAGTAAAAACTTCTCCAATTACAATTAAAGGCTGATAATTAATTTACCCAACAAATCAAATTAAAGAAGAAGAAGAAAAAAACAATAACCCTACTCGATCATATCGAAGGTGTAAAATTCCAAATAATGTACACCATTAATCCTTCCTTTATCGGATGTATCAATTACCACCTTGGGAAAAGCAAAGATGGTGCTAAATTCCTACGTAAAATCTGAAGATTTTTGGAAATGAAGCATCCCGAGAATTTGACTTCTTGATAAATGTTTAGCATATGTGTATATTTGTCCATAAGTTTTTTTTTTTTTTTGAGACAAGAGAGTGACCTTTCCATTCAAACAGTGATACATGGAGAGCAGAAACCCATACATGAAGCCCGTACCAAGTCCAATCCCAAAAGAAAACTTCTTAGGTGCGGTACAACAGCAGAACATGGCTTACCAAAAGAGCTATATATCCTATCCGACACAATGGAGGCACACTAGGGGCGCCTGAAGCTTGAGCTCCCAACTCCAGCAGTTGCTTTAGCAAGAACATGCTTGTTGCTTGCAATTCGAACTACAGATAACTTGATCCAGGGGAAACCTCGGAAGAACCCCTTCCAACGAGGAAGAGGTTGACGGAGTGCCAACTACTCGAGATCCTGCAAACGCCATCCAAGAGAAACCCACAGAGGGAAAACAAAAAATAATACACAGGGAGGCGATTGGAATGCCAAATAAGGTTATTTTTTTTTTCGATTTGAATCGAATCGAATCGATTCACCAAAAATTTCAGTTCAATTCGATCCGTCTAAAAAATTAGGCTGAATCGGACCGAACCAACCGTGAACAACCTTATCGAGAAGATGGCCTCCGACGGAGAAGGGTGAAGAAGACGCGGCCTGCAAAAAGGGGGAAATAGATAATATGGGGAAAAACTGCGGAGCTTCTCTCTCTAGAAAATCTAGAGAGAGAAGCCCCGAATTTGATAATATATATGTTATTATTATTATACTTGTCCGTAAGAAATGACTCTCGTTCCACCTAATTTGAAATAGATTAATATATTTTAACATATTATTTACGAGTTCAACTTAAAATTTATGAATCTAAATAAAATATTTATGAGTTCAACGGAGAAAATTTTATGAGCCCACTTAGAAAGTGCAAGTGTACACTTTTACTAACCATTCCTCATCCCATATATGGCGCCACATTTTTGAATCTTGTCGGCAGATTGCCTACTTGGAAGCACGATACTTGATGCTCTTTGGAGTCATCAAATGACATGACTCCATATTTCAATTGGCAGCGACGCCGCTATGACTAGTGTCATTTTCTTGCCGATTCATGGTATCTGCCTGAGACATAAAATGTGTGAACAACATCTTGATAATTGTCAACCCAAAAAAATAATATACAATTAATCAGTCATCATTGATACTCCCGTAACCATAAGGTAATGTGATTATTATATCATATTCGTTAGGGGGTTTTATTAAAATAATTATATATTTATTATTTAAATAATCACATTAAAATTTTTTTTTTGAAATAATCACCAAACTTGTCACATCAGCAAATTAATGATCGTACGACTAGTTGGGAGGAGGAAGAATTAGCATCAGCTTTGGCAAAGTCGATACTATTATCAACGTTGGAGAAGCCGACACTAGTGTTGAAGTTTTTAAACTCGATTAAGTGTCGGGGTTGTCAATTTCGATATTAATGTTGGCATTATCAACACTGATACTTGTGTCAACGTTATCAATGTTGACACTATTTTGAGCTTAAAAAAAAAAATTAGAGACCTTGTGGTCGGGTATGCACTTGGCCACTAGAATAGATAAAAGGAACAGAAGAAGTAGACGAAAAATAAGAGGAGGAGGAGATCCAATGGCAACACCATTTTAAACCAAAAGGAAAGAAAAGAAAATTTTGGGAATTCCTTGATCAAGTAAGCATATATGAATCAGAACGAGAAGAAGTAGCAGGAGAAGAAGAGGAAAAGAACAATGATAATTAATACTAATGTTTTCAAATGTGCGTGAGAGACTCGTGTTGGACTCAGTAGTAGTAGAGGGGGGGGGGGGACCGACAATGGGAGTTTCGACAACCCAATAGTAGTAGGGGGGGGGACCATGACAGTGGTAAGTCTAAGGGGAGCACAATGACAATGTGGCGCACGACAGAGCTCTAACCACGGGAGGGTTATAGGGTGGTTTTAAGTGCTCATGATGTTGATATTATTGAACTTGACATAGATGTCGGTGGCAAAACCAACATATGTGTCGAATTTGAGAAAATTGACATAAGAGTCTGGTTCAAAAAATTCGACATCGATTCGATTTCACTAATGCTGATATTGATGTCATGCCGGTCACTAGTTTGCTGACGTGGCAAATTTGTTAATTATTTAGGAATTTTTTAATATGTGATTATTTAAATAATAAAATAATAAATTATGAATATTTAGTAAAAAAACCCTACGTTGTGATTTTAACATCTCTTGAAACAACAGTTAATACGAGTTATTTTGATCGTATTATCAAAATTTTACTCACTTAAATTTATTTTATGCTAAAAGCATAAACATATATGATTTTAGAGCGGCATATTGCTGTTCGGATTATATCAAGAGATTGAAATGAATAGTAGGATACTTAGATTTAAATAAAAAATTAGACAAATTAATTAGGAGTCTCTATCAGAATTTTGACTTAATTGTTAGCTCCTAACAGAACTGTAACTCATTACAGTTAGTGTTATCAGCTATTACAGTATACGTTAAGTTCTGTTACAGTAATGACTTCCTTATTACAGTCAGAAACTTTTAATTAATTTATCTTTAAAAATTTAAGTGGCAGACTAGCAGGAGAACTATAAATGGGGAGTACAATTTTGTGATTGAGAGTACATATGAAAATATAAAACATGTAGGGTAGAAAGAATTCAGATTCTGTGGTGTGGGTACATACGTAATTATTTATTTTAATTGTGCTTAGGAGTTGGGATTCGCTTCCGCTCTGCCTTCTCGCCTCTCGGGGCGCCATAACGCATCTCCCCTCCCAAATCACCCAAGGCTTGCTACCGCCATCGCAGTCCCCACCGCGAGCAGAAGCAGCAGCGCCACTGGCGGCGGACGTGGCAGCGCTATGGAGGACGCCTACGCCAGATCCGTCTCCGAGGTACGCCGCCTCCGCGCCCCCGGATCTGCGTTAATGTGGCGGTGGCGCCAGAGGCACCTTCTGCTGCTCGGTGCCGGGGGGCTTTTGCAGGGTCTTAATTGGATATACTTGGCTATCCCGGTCTGTGTTGTTTTTGGCAGGTGCTGGATGCCTTCGGAGTGGATCCGGCGAAGGGCCTGACGGATGCACAGGTATGGTGGAGCTCACTCGTGAGCTGGTTGGGATGGGGTGGTGGTGGTTTTGGCTCGATCTTAAATTCTTTACTGGTTGGGGTTACAACGCTCCGTCTCTTGCAGGTTGCAGAGAATGCGAAGATTTATGGGAGGAACAGTACGTGCAGCAGTTATCTGACTCGATTCCTTCAACTTTACTTGTCAATTACGTATAATTCTTCGTCATATTTTCTTTTTCCACCTTTTTAGTTTGAGAACAAGCGACGTGGAGAATTTGTTTGTAGCCGAGAAAAATTCACCACAAGCTAGGTGGTGCATCCGGCTAGTCCACTGCCGATAGCCAATCCTTCCAACTTGAGTTGCCCAATTCGTTCTCCGCCTATGTAAATAGTTATATAGAAATGCCGTACAGTAGTTATCTCGAATCGATGCACTTGATTCACGGAAATGAACTTTTTGTGCAAATGCAAAATCTGAAAGCAGAGAGCCAGGAAAGGAGAAAACATGACAACAATATGTGGTTTGAAAACAGTGGCGAGGATGCACCAACTACGGTGGAAGACTGAGACTAAACCCCAAAAGCAGCTATTAGGTGTGGGAGGGGGAAGAAATGAACATATTGAATACATTTCAGAAAAAAAATCAGAAATGAACATAACAGATACCTATTGCCTACTGGAGTTGCTGGCAGATGCGAGATATGCCATAAAGATGCCACATTTCTCTTCCTCACTAGAGTTGGCTCTATTAGACAATTGTATTCAGGGGCTGTCTGTGCCGGGTACTGAGTAAAGGGAAAGACACATGGATTTTACGGTTGAGATTTTGATCTTGTTGGCACAAAACAGTTCCTATATAATAATAGATGGAATTATGGTTTCTACAATCATCTTGATAAGTTTGGATGTGGATAGACTGCACTTTATTGGAAAGTTATAGGTCAAGAACTGAGTGACGATTTTCAAACTATAAATCAAGTAGATATCATCGTTCCGTTTCAGAAATGCCTCAAGAATTTTGATGCATATTTTCAATTTGAATGCAATATTTATTATGTGAACTCCAACAGCAACAAGTTACCAACATTGTTGGTTAGTTGTAGGCAACATTCACAGGATCAGAATGGGTTGGCATAGGTCATTGTGGGTTGGTCAATCCTAATGCAAAATTCCATATTGGGCTGACCTAGAGCCCTAAGCTTTGCTCTTTTTATAGTCCACAATTTACGGAAAAAATAAGAAAAGTTGAGAAGAAGATTGTAGACTACAACCTCCCTTGGCTTCTTACTTCATCCATATAGGGCATCAAAAGGTAAAAAAGTATGGTTTCTTCCCTCCTTGATTGGCCACCAAGTTGAATGTTAGTCCTTTTTGATTTATGACCCTTGATCAGCTGACTAATTTTGTTTCTTTTTGCCTGCATGTTTGTGTTTGATGCAGTTCTGCCTCAAGAAGGAAGTAAGTCAATCCTTGCTCCTCTCAACCTTTTTGTTGTGTTATTTTTTGCATTATTCAGTGACCATTCTTCTGCACATGCCTCTACCTTTGCATTTATAGGCAGACGACTGTCATTAAATATTTAAGGCATTTGTAATTTGTAAGATTTCCCTTAATTCTAGTGTTATATTCTTTTGTGTCCTTCATAGACCGAAGAAGACAGTGTTTTATAACCAGTGGAAGGAAATAATTCATGGAAAAATTGGAATTTTATCCTGCTTTATATTGAATAACCAGTAAAATTAGATGAGTAAACCATACTACCCTACAAAGACAAATGACTTCACCTCCTCTGCTGATTAAGCAAAAGAGTTTGAGGGGAGGAAACAGATTACCAAAAAGTCCATTAGTTCTTTATTATCTTGTAGCAGTTCTATTGACTTCCAGAAAACCATGCCATTTTCAGGGAGAAAGTTCAACTTTTGTGACATGGAACCTGGTAAATGTTGGATTAGAGTCTTCATTATATTGATTTGGGTTTGGTTCTTTGACCGACTATCAAACAAGGACCTAAAAGTTCAAATGCTGAGTTGATCATACTTAACATGTTGGTAGTTGGTCCCTCTCTATGTCATAGTCCTGTGTCCAGAAGTTCTAGAATAACAAAATATACCAAGTGGAATCCCAGTATCTATTGTATTTTACTTTATATTCTTGTATATTTTTTAAATTGTCATATATATCCCCACGATAAATTGTATTTGATCTTGTATAACCTACCATCATCTGTTGCTTGTTTAACTTAACCTTGGGTGAAGTAAAAGATGAAAAAGACAAACTACCATGGTTTAATCTTCTCACACGATACAAATGGTTCTGTATCCAAAGAATCTTTCTTATTCTCTTGTATATTCCTCCAAATATTATATTTACAATTTTACATTGTCAACAGCATTTTTCATCCATCCTGAAATTATTATTATTTTTTTGAAATGTGGATGGCACCACAAAGTATATTAATAAGAAATGAATGTACAAGTGTAGAGGTATAACCACAAAAAACCTCTATACAAGGTACTCTACCCACAAAGGATGACCACTAAAGGGGAGCCCACGAAGATAGTGTGTCCTTTTAATTTCCCAATGAGAAAAGGAGGGAAGATTTCTGTCCCCCCAGTTTACAATAATGCATTGCCCAAAAAATCACATTTTCACAAACAAAAGCAAAAACCCTCTCCTCTGACCATGCTTCCCTCCTGAATAATCTGCTATTTCTCTCGGACCATAGGGCCCAAAGAGTGGCATGAAGGATGAGCCTCCAAATAATTCTGTCCGCCTTCATCCCCCACCTCCTATGCCACTTAGCCAACAGCTGCTGCACCGAAAATAGAACTGCTCAATCGGCTGCTGGATCCACTGGCCAATCCTTTCCCACAATGCTTTGGCGAAAGGAGAAGTGAAGATATGGTCCAAATCCTCTTCAGCCTCCCCACACAAGCAACACCGAGATGAAATGTTTAGAAGAAATTGGGCCTCCCTATCACAAGTAAGTAGTCGTTCATGAGATATCCTTCATATGAGCACCTTTACCTTAAGTGGGCTTTTTGGTGCCCACACTTGAGTAAATCAAGGGTCTCAATCCACCATCTGAAAGGGCCTGGTAGTCGTTCATGAGATATCAGAAGTAGGTAGTCGTCCAAGAGATATTCTCCATATGAGCACCTTTACCTTGAGTGGGCTTTTTGGTGCCCACACTCGAGTAAACCAAGGGTGTTTCAATCCTCCATCTGAAAGGGCCTGGTAGGCTGACCGTACTGAACCTACCTCCTCTCTCCCACTGCTACCACAAACAAAAACGGGAATGTCTCTGCAAGAGAGTGATCCCAGATTCCCCACACCATCTATCCTGCCAAAACAAACATCTCTGCCTGTCCCTCAAGTGCAACCTGAAACTGGCTCTGACCATCCATCCTGAAATTATTGGAACCAGAGGGATATAACTAAAAAAATATTATGTTCCTAGAAAAAACAACCTAAAAGAACATTACTTATTGTGGGGTATGGATGACAATATGATTCTATGAAAAGTGTGAGGTATAAATTGAATGTGTTTTATCCTTGTCATGATTGATATCGTATTACAAATTCTTGCTCCATGGTTAACTAATTAACCACAATGCTTCTAATGCTTTAATGACCAATTTTGATGCAGGTACTCCCTTCTGGAAGTTAATTTTGAAACAATTTGATGACTTACTTGTCAAGATATTAATTGCAGCTGCCATTATTTCATTTCTTCTGGCCTTGATTGATGGGGAGACCGGCCTGACAGCATTCCTAGAACCCTCTGTAAGAACTTGATTATACTTGCATGTTTGCTTCTAACGTTCGCCTTTCTGAATTTTCTTTGCTGTTTGTTTTAAAAGAGAATATGGGATATGCCACAATTCTATAATTAAAAACTGTGTTGTGCATACAAGTTGCATATGTGAGTTCTCTCTTATAAAACATGCATAAGAATCATACTATATAATTTCAACAACATAAAGGTGCTGTACCTAGATCCATTGTTAATCATTTTCACTCCGGCATAGGATATGATATCTGATTTACTGATTAGATGAATTAGTCTGTCTCCTTCTCTTTAACCCACTCGATAAAGGTGCTTTATTTGTATTCTCTGGGCTCATCATGTACCTCATGATAACTGCTTAGAAGGTGTTTTGGACACCTTCTGAAAGACTATGATACTTGTTGCATAAAAATCTGTAGAAATTATATTTTCCGCAGACTATTTGAGCTTCTAACTCAAATAAAGATTATATACCCTGGCCTTGGTTGGATTAATTCTCAGGCTTCTAGGATACCACTTTGTCTGAATTTTTATTTCAAGAGTCACCCCTTTCCTATCCACATTTCAGAAAAGAGTCTCCCCTTTCATTAATGGAAAAGTCCTCTTTCTGTTAGCTTCAATTGGATGCTTTTGTTCAGTCATATATATATGGTTCCATGAAGTACCTACATTTGCTTTTTGATTCTCATTATATGTTTCTTATCTGGCTATTTTTGGAATTGCTTAACTCTATTATTATTGCCTTGTTATGTTTCTGATGACATTCCTGAATAATGACCTGAGGTTATGTTGCATATAATATTTTGCTTCTAATCACCGTCCAAAAGAAAAGTGCTTCGTTTCTAATAAACTTGAAATTAATGCTCTTCTATTGGGGCCATTTAGTTTCCATTTATCTTCTTTATAGTGCTTGTTGAAATCTGTACTTGAGCTGAGCATATGAACTATTTTAGGCTCTGAAGTGTCTTAGACAGTTAGACTTCTGTTTAATAGTTTTTATATAAGCTACTTTATTTCTGTGTGTTGATTGCATTATCCAAAACTTGATTTAAAATCTCTGCACCAATCATGAATTTGTTCCCATTATGATTTGTGAGGAAAATAACTGACAAACTTTTGGTTAGTAGTTCTTAATTTTGTTAATCTTGTGTTATGGTGGCCCTCATCAGTCTCTTACTAGGTTAGTCAAATCTTTTGGAAATGCTGTAGGTCATCCTGATGATCTTGGCAGCAAATGCGGCTGTAGGTGTTATTACGGAAACAAATGCTGAAAAAGCTATCGAGGTAGTTCCTCTTTCCGAGGCAAACCATTCTTTAGAAAAGTATGAAGTTTCACTTTCTAGATGTTTAGATGTCATTGCATGAAGCAGTTTTGGCTGCCATTTCCTGAACCTTTTTTTTCTTTCTATAACTGACCCTTAGCTTCTCATGTGCACAGGGTTCTTCCATGAATTCTTACTACTACATATAGCTGTGTCATTGTTGGCACATAAAATTGTAAAGCCCCAAGACCCCCATTTCCCAAAAATACCCAAAGAGGGGAAGACCCTTAACCGATGGGACATTCCCATCGGTTAAGGAGCTTCTCCTTAGTCCCATCGGTTAAGGAGTTCTTCCTTAACCGATGAGACTGTCCCATCGGTTAAGGAAGGAGCCCTTAACCAATGGAAAGGTTCCATCGGTTAAGGGAAGCCACCTTAACCGATGGAACTCTTCCATCGGTTGAGGGGCCCTTAACCGATGGAACCCTTCCATCGGTTAAGGAAGGGCCCTTAACCGATGGAACCCTTCCATCGGTTACCTCTCTCTCTTCTCAATGTAAAGGGGTAAAACCCCTATAAATAGCCCATGTAGCCCAATGGCAATGAGGCGGAACTTTTGGAAGTCGGAAATTTGAAAAAGGAAACTCTTGCTTGCTTGTGAAAGAAGTTCTGCTTGGCGTGAAGGTATTCATCCTCGGCAAAGCAAAAAGGTCGTCCCCCTCCAGCTACGAAATCTCCATATCTCCCCCCCCTATGTCGAGTTAGTCTCCATGGGAGGATTCTAAAATTCAAATATATATTCATATCTCCACATCGAGTTAGTCTCTGTGGAGATAAAATCAAATTGTGCTCGTGTGCTTCGGAGTTTAAATCATGGTTCAAAAACTCGGCCGGATCGGGATCGGATCGGCCGAGTCGGCTCGGTTTGGGCCTCCCGATCCGAGCCGGGGTAACGTAGCCGGTCCTTGCACGCGGATCGGCCTGAGCCGGGCCGATCCGGTTCAACCTTGTCATGGGCTGAGTCCAGGCCAATCCCAGGCTGAGTTCAGGCCGAGTCCACTGCGATTTCAAGCCTTATTTACCTGAATATCATTTAAGTAAATGACATTTACTTAAGATATTACATGTAAATAAGGAAGTACCCCCATTTGAATCCAATAAAAATATCAAAAAATCATATCTCTTACCAATAAAAAGTCAACTCTCCCACCGAAGAAGAAAATCGCAATTTCGTTGATTTTAGCGAAATGCTAACTTTCTAATCTCTCATAATTTAGCCTATCTAAAAATTTGATAATTCAAATAAACCATATGGAACACTAAAAATCCAAAGTCCGGTAAAAAAAGTCAAACGTGCATATGACTTCTCCAAGGGAGCCACTCTCCTACTGACAGTACTTAGTCTGCTTGAGACCTCTCAAGATTTGGTCAAACTTAAACTATCATCACTCAAAGTCATGAGAATTGTCACTTTCTAATTTCTTTTCAATTAAAAAGTGAAAAATCTCATGAGTTTAGATGATGATAGCTTAGGTTTGACCAAATCCTGAGAGGTCTCAAGCAGACTAAGTGTTGTCAGTAGGAGAGTGGCTCCCTTGGAGAAGTCATATGCACGTTTGACTTTTTTTACCGGACTTTGGATTTTTAGTGTTCCATATGGTTTATTTGAATTATCAAATTTTTCAATAGGCTAAATTATGAGAGATTAGAAAGTTAGCATTTCGCTAAAATCAACGAAATCATGATTTTCTTCTTCGGTGGGAGAGTTGACTTTTTATTGGTAAGAGATATGATTTTTTTGATATTTTTATTGGATTCAAATGGGGGGTACTTCCTTATTTACATGTAATATAATGATATTCAGGTAAATAAGACCTGAACTCAGCCTGTATAAGATATACACCTGTATAATGGGCCGATCCAGCCACCCCTGCCTCAGCCGGGCTCGGCCCGGCTCGGCCGAGTCGGGGTCGGGATCGCCGGGTCGGATCGGTTTTGGGCCGACCGATCCGATCCCCGGGTTTTTGAACCTTGGTTTAAATACCTTCCATGTCGAGTTAGTCTCCATGGGTATAAGGTATTTAACATCTCAATGTTCTTGTGTTCTAAATGTTTCCATGTCGAGTTAGTCTCCATGGATATAAGCATTTAGACACATTTGTGTTATTCTCTCACGTCGAGCGAGTCTTCGTGAAGGTGAATCTTTGTGCTCACATGTGTATGTCTTTTAAAAGAAACTCTGCCCAAGTGGAGGTTCTGCCCAAAAGCATACTCATATGTTCACAAAATATATGTTCATATGTGCGTATTTTATGGGGAGACTCTGCCCGTACAGAGACTCTGCCCCAAAATAAATACGGCCATATATTCATCAAATATGTGTTCGTGTGTTTGCGCGGTAACTTTGTCTATGCGGAAGTTCTGCCTAAATACACAACATATTCAAATATCAAATAAATCTTCGGGTATACATCCACCCATTTCTCAAATTGCATGCTAAACTCACAAATCGAGTCCATACTCTTTTCAAAGCAAAATCTCTTTTCAAAACAAAATCCATTTTGTCCGATAAAAATAAGACACTATACTACTATTTTCTAGAAAAATGCAAACCTCGACTTTTACTATCAATGGTGTTCGGGTTAAAATTGATGTAAATCAACATCAAAGGCTTTTAATCCGATGTAAATAAATATCGATTCCGATTGATGGAGAAAGGGGTCCAGCACACGCTACCCTAATCGTCTGATAAAATAAAATCGTGGAACAAATAAGTTCTAAATAAAATTGGCGCACTTGTCCATTCTTTGGACATAAACTTCATCTCCGCATCGCGCGGATTTCAAACTCTGTCTGTTAGACAGGCTGGCACGCCCCGCGAAAATAAAATAAAAAATCAAATCAAATTCAAACGCCATAAAACCCCCATGAAATTTTCCGCGTCCAACAGTCATCAATGCATATTATTTCTAGATAATCTCAATCTGATCCCTGACAACTGCCTTTGCTAGAGGTTTGGCTCAATTGGTCAAAGTTCCTGTTATATAAACAAAAAAACGGAAGAAAAAGCAGTATTCATATCTTTTTGTATGTTTATGATATCTGCTTTGAAATGATTCCTTTTACTTGAGTTGTTATGTGACTCAAAGAAAAATGCACATGGTTGACTGAGAGTCTTGGTGCTTCTCTTTACTAGCTATAGATGTATAAGTTTCTGACAGCGGAAAAGTTTGAAATACTTGTAGGCAACATGTTCTACTTGAGTCCATTTTGTTGGCTTGTTTTCCCCTCGTCATTCTGCCAGCTAATATCTTCCTGTGGAAGGAGACTACTATGAAGTTTTTCCATACTTTATGTTATCTTTTTTGTGTATGAAATACCAAATAACAAATATGTTACATTTTCCCTTTTATTTTCCTTACAATTTAAATTCCCACAATTTTCTTATTCCCCTTATCCCATAATTTGATACACTCTAACCTTATTAGTTTTTTTATTTGCAATTTAAATTTCAGGAGTTACGGGCATACCAGGCTGATGTTGCAACTGTGCTTAGAAATGGTAAAAGAAAAGTCCTTCAGTTCCCTGTTTGGTCCATGTCTGTTTGAGGAAATAATAATAATATCATTTTTTTACTTGTTTGTTCACTACCATGTTAGATTATTCTCTGCCATTGTGCATTATATATGATGTTGACTATGGAAAAATTGCTGCTGTTGCATGTGAATATATCAGGTTAAAACTGCAGAGCTTGATCTTTTGATGTAGGTCTATATATGCCAATCAATGGATGAGGTTGTGATACATTGATGCCCAATGTGCTGTATTGCTTGTTCTTGCATGTGCAAGCCACTGTTATAGTGGTTCAGACCAATTACGCCAATATATGTACTTATTCTCTGCCATTGAGCAAGTTGTTAGGTCGAAAGTCCCTGAATTCCTGAGCCCCTGCTTTCTCAAAGATAAGCACCAAGAAGGTCTTGTTGATACTCCCTAAGTGTGCTCTTCCTTCTTGAAATTCCTTCAAAGCAGAAATGAGGTCCTCTTTTATGATACCCCAACACCTTTGATAGAACAGTAAGGGGAAGACATCGGGGCTTGGGGCCCTGTACCGTGCCAAACAGAACATAGCACGGTGGATCTCCTCCTCAGAGAAGGGGAGGGTGATGGTCTCCCTCTTCACAAGAGAGAGGCAGGGGAGAAGGTTGGCACTTGGCAGCAAACCTCATCCTACAAGAAACTTTCTCTAAGAACAAGGAGGAATAGAAGACTCTCGCCTGATCTTTGATCTCCACCTAAGAAGAGAAGCATAGGCCCCACTTCTTGATGGTAGAGATGGAGTTAATTCTTCTCCTTCCTAAAGCAATCCACTGGAAGTAGGCAGTGATCTTGTCCCCCTCTTTAATCCACTTGTCTCTGGATCTCTGTATCCAAAAATATCTCCCTGGCCAACACTTCATCAAATTGACCCCTGAAGGAGTCCGTAGCTATTCTGTCTTCGTCTTCCATAAGACCTGCTTCCTCCAAGCTATCCAAAGCTGCAAGGTGCTGAATAATCCTATCCTTAGACACCCTATTAGGCAGGGTTTTACTTGCCCCCCCATGATTGGAGATTATGAGCAGTGTGCTTCAGCTTCTTCACATGAGTGCCCATAGCTAAGGAGCTGGCAATCGGGCTCCTCCAAGCCCCCGCAACTCTCTCTAAGAAGTCAAGTTCCCTGAGCCAGACTTGCTTAAGCCTAAAGTCAAGAGACTTGCCATTCTACCTTGAAATCTTCAATAAAATGGGCTTGTGGTCAGAAGTAGTTCTCGCTAGTTCCACCACATGTGCTTGAGAGAAATGATCCTCCTAATCAATTGAAACTAAGAACCTGTCCAGTCTAGAGCAAACAACATCAAGCCTCATATTGGACAAGGCCCCTTGCGACATACCTAGGTCCACCAAAGAAGCCTCCTAGATAAAATAGGAGAAACCTCCATCTTACCGTTGTAGCACTTTCCTTGTCCTTTCCTAGGTAGCTGCCACCACATTGAAATCCCCTCCGATACACCATGGCCGACCTGAAGAGGTAGGGAATTGTATCAAATCCTCCTACAACTGACACTGTCGCAGCTCCCTTTATTGCACCAAGTCCCTTGGTAGCGTTTCTCCTTGGACGACCAACTGTAGCAGCTCCCCAATTGCACCAAGTCCCTTGGGGCCATCCAGTAGAGGGAGCTCATCCTCCACACATTGAGCATGATCCTTCATCTCAATGTCGGGATATTCAGTATGTGGATCTAGCGACTGCTCCTTGCCAGACCTCAAGACCACCGGAGACAACAGAGAGGGACATCCCCCTCCTTCTATAGTGTCCCCCAGGGATAAGCGCGCCTTCTCTGGATGGATGAGGAGACCGGCGAGGGTATCCCTCAATTGTTGGCAAGCTTGTGGTGAAGAAGACGACAATCAGGACTAGGAAGCCAGATCGGAGGGATGCCCTGGCACACTTTCGCAGGGAAGAGAAGACAAATAGAAACGGGTTCATGCGGGCCCAAACCTCGACATAAATTGGATTCGGGTAAGTTACGGGCTTGGGGAATGAACCTGATGAGCTCACCAAATGGAACCCGATGGCCAGCTTTCACTGAGGTAAGCTCGACTGATTGTGTAGATGGTCTGGGAGCCTCGGGATGCACCGGTTCGACCCTTTGAGCCGGTGGGCCAACGTTCAAAATTCGAACGACCGCCCCAACAGGGGGCTGTAAATCTTCTTCCTCCTCTCGCGAGCATGGTTGCCCTAGTTCTTCTGTCAACGATCACAAGTTTTGACCCTGACCCTTCAGCCAAACCCGGATGACAAGGGACTTCCCATCCATTACAAAGGTGATGATGAGATGGATAGCATACAAGGAGGTCACAAAGACTTTCACAACCACGAATGTTTGGGAAGAAAGAGGAGCAAACTCTGGAGCTTCCCTAACCACACCCTCGAAGGATCGGACTAGGAAGGCGACCCCTTCAACTTCACACAGATCCTCCGGGACTCCCTCCAGGATGACTTCTTGGCATAGACCCCTTCCACGTCAGATCACAAACTAATTTCTGTGATGGATAAGTTGGTTAGCCATTTTTAAGGGGCTTTCATCAGAGGGAGACATATTTTGGATAATGTTTTGAAGTTCGATTTTGAGAAGACCTATGACAAGGTCAGCTGACATTGTCTTTTTGATGTCCTACAGAGTATGGGGTTTAAAGACAAATGGATTGATTGGGTTAGAACTTGTGTCACTTCAGCCTTCTTTGTCGTTCTTATCAATGGGAAGTTGACGCCTTGGTTCCATGGCAATAGGGGTCTACGCCAAGGGACCCTCTCTGCCCCCTTCTTTTTGAGTTGGTGGCGAGTGTTGTCATCAAGGTGTGGCAGAAGGCTGAGGTGGCTGGTCTGATCAATGGTTTTTTGGTGGGTAGGGATGGTCTCTCGATCTCTCATCTTCAAGATGGTGTTGATACTATTTTATTTTTGGAGAATGGGGGCCAATCCCATGCTATGGCGAGGCTTTTGTTAGAGCTTCTTCAGGAGATCACTGGTTTGAAGGTTAACCTTTATCAAAACATCCTGGTCGGGGTGAATATGATCTTTATGGAGGGCAATTGCTTTGTTGGATTGTGCCATTGGAGAGTTCCCTATCTCTTACCCGAGTCTCCCTCTTTCCCCATGGGTCCTTCATTGTGTTGATTGGCGACCTATTATTCAAAGATACGAGTCCAAGCTTGTGGGATGGAAGGCGAGATTGTTGCCCTATGGGCCCGCCTCACTTTACGCAACTTAGTTTTGGAAAGCTTTTCCACCTATTTTCTTTCCATATTCTACATACTTAGCTCAATGGCTAGGAAGCTCCATTTTATTCAGAGCAAATTCTTTTGGAATGGGTTTGGCGATAGGTGCAGAGGATGGCACGATATTTCTTGGGGGAGGATTACCCTTGTGAAAAAGCAAGGAGGTCCGAGGTGAAGAATGTCAATAATTTCAATTTAGCTCTTTTGGGCAAGTGGCTTTGGAGGCTAGGGAATGGGGAAGTAGGGTTGTGGTCAGATGTCATTATGCGTCGATATTTTTCTTCTTGTAGAGTCACTAGACCTCCTCTCTTTGGCGAGGTATCTCCTCCTACAAGGATCTTTTTGCTTCTGGGATTTGGATGAAGCTGGTGAGTGATGAATGTGTCTCTTATGGAAAGGCAGGTGGTGCGGTGATTTCACCTTGGAATTCTTGTTTCCCAGCCTCTTTGCTAGTTCGACGTTTCCACATGGCTCCGAGGCTCAGGTTTTGGACCAGTAGGTCTTAGGTAGTGCTTGGGCCCTGATTTTTAGGCCCTGTTTGGAAATGAGTTGGGTTAAAATTAACCCTGAGTTAATCTAAAATTAACTCAAAATGTAGTTTGGAAAGGTTACAAAGTTAACTCAACTGAGTTAGGCTAAGTGTGAGTTAACTCACAAATTTAAACCCACTGTAGAAGGTGGGTTGGAGTAACTCCAATTCTACCCTCCTCTGTACCCCATGGATGACAAAGTTGGCCGATTCGGTTTGGAATTGGTAGACTAGGGTCGGAATTGGCCTATGGCGACCCAAAATTTTTTTTTTTTTTGGGGGGGGGGGGGGGGGGACAACAGCCCACACACGATGTAAGGTGGAATCAGAGTGGATCAAGCAGAATCAGACGGAATCAGACTAGATCGGCCCGATCCAGTCCGATTCCACACGATCCACCTCGATTCCATCTGAGATAGTCCGATTCTCATAGCTTATCTTAATTATGTCCGATCCCCTCCACTTAACTTATTTAAGTAAATGTTATATTTGTAGTTTCATTTACTTAAGATATTACATGTAAATAAGGTAGTACCCCCTATTTGAATCTAATAAAAATATCAAAAAAATCATATCTCTTACAAATAAAAAGTCAATTCTCCCATCCAAGATGAAAATCGCGTTTTTGGTGGTTCTATCAAAATAACGACTTTCTAATCTTAAGTGTTGTCAGTAGGAGATTGACTCTCTTGAAGAAGTCATATGCACGTTTGACTTTTTTTACCAGACTTTAAATTTTTAGTATTCTATTGGGTTTATTTGAATTATGAAATTTTTATATATGCCAAATTATGAAAGATTAGAAAGTTGTTATTTTGATAGAACCACCGAAATCACGATTTTCTTCTTGGATGAGAGAGTTGACTTTTTATTTGTAAGAGATATGATTTTTCTGATATTTTTATTAGATTCAAATGTGGAGTACTTCCTTATTTACATGTAATATCTTAAGTAAATGAAATTACAAATATAACATTTACTTAAATGATGTTCAGATAAATAAGGTATCATAATTATCATTGCTCTGTATTGTAATATGAACATATGTGCAACTAGACTATGGATATACCCAAAATGTGCAATTATTATATCTTTGTTTTTTAAAGAATTTTCTCTGATTTTTCCTGATTTTTCTTCATTTTTTAACATGGCCGATCCTGGATCGGCCAGATTCCCATGGAATCGGGCGGATCCTGCGATCCGACCCGACTCGGATTGGGGTCGGCTGGTCCGATCAGCACCCCGATCCAACTTTGCCATCCATGTTGTAGGCAACATTCATTGCTGCCTTTCTTTTCCATTAACGGGCCAGAGACAACCTGGTCTTACGCAACATTCATTGCTGCCTTTAATTATTATGCCTTATATAAACAGCAAAATGAACATCATTAGTATAAGTGAAATGTATTACTTAATCATAATGTTATTTTGAAAGTTTACATGTAATGATCATCGTTATTTTATATCATTAGTTTAAATTAATTTAATAATACTTCCTCCATGCACATCGTTAGTTTATATTATTTTAATAATAGCTCCTACATGCAAAGTGAAAACTTTATTCTCCATGAAAAATAATATAATAAGAAGCTTTCAAGTAAATATAATAACATATATCTATTACCATGAAAGTACAACTAAAAAAGAAAAGAATAAAAAAAGAGATGGCGAAGGGTATGATACAAGGGCAATGTGGACATTGTACAAGTGAAAGAGTGGGTTAACCCACTTTTCATTAACAAACCACTTTTGACAAAAGTAGGTTAACTCTCTTTAGTCATGTGAGTTAACTCACATGCAAACAAACTAAAAAATGAGTTAACCTAGGCTAACTTTAGTCGTGAGTTAAAGTTAACGTTAACTCAACTCATTTTCAAACAGGGCCTTAGCCGTCACTTCCTTCGTGAGGAGTTGGAGCAGTTCTAGGTTTGTTGAGTTTGATACTACCTTTTCAACCGCATAATAGGGAGAATGTTTGGGTCTGGAGATGGGGGCAGGGAGGGACCTTCTCAGTTAAATCACCCTACAAAGTTTGCACGGGTTGAGGGGGGGGGGGTGCGGTTTACCTTTTTCCAGGAAGTGTGGAGGCCATCCAGTCCTCTCAAGGTTAAGATTTTGGTCTGGAGGATTTCTCATGGGAGGCTTCCCACTAGGGACAGATTGGTTTTTTTTTCCCCCGATGTGAGCCCTTTCTGTTCTCTATGCGGCGTCGAGGAGGAATCCTTGAATCACCTTTTTGTGGTTGCTCTTACTCTCAGGGCGTTGGTATGAGATTGCACCTTGTGGTGTTATGTCGCTGGCTCGCTTCTTTGCTTCAGGATTGACATAGGCATTGGCCCCTCAAGTTGGACATGTTGGTTTGGTGGCTTATCCTTCATACCACTTTATGGGCAGTACTGCGGGGGGAGTGAAACCACCGTATCTTCAGGAGGGAGTCCTGCTCGGAGGAGGCACTGTTACATTTTGTGTGGGGTAGGATGAAGGAGTGGGCGGCCACTTTGTCTAGTGTAAATTCATCTATATCTCCTCTTTTTGGTTCCTTGGGACATTAGATTATTTTACACCTTCTTGGTGTGCTCTTGATGCATAGGTGCTGTGGGGGTGATCTCTTTTTAGGTTTTGGCCCACCTATACTTGTACATTCTCTTTCTTAATATATAGATGTGGTACTACCCACCTTTAAAAAAACACAGAATCTCACCTTCAAAAAATTAATAACAGGAAGCTAGCAAACATAGATAATAAAAACAATCATAGAAACTATAACTAAATAATCCAAATTCTAAAAATCCTTTGGCAGCAGATTTTGGCCTTTTGTAGAGTTGGACCTTTTTAAACTGAATGATCTTTAGTGCCTGTAACCTGCACCATTAGACTTCTGTCATGCCTGCTTTCATCCTGGTCATGCGTGGTTGAAAGGACCTATAAGCTGATTTCTGTTTCTTAGCTACCTTGACCTTGTTATTTGCCTCCCTTTTAGCTTTGTATTTCATCAAGAAATGCTTAGGCAACAATTATAAATTATTCCTAGCTCTTGCTTAGTGAACCAAGTTTCATTGTCAGCTGGTGCCGGCCTAGACATATTGATCTTTGAGCAGATATTGCATCCACTCCATGTGCTCCTAAATAAGAAGATCAAGTTTGATATGACCATAAAAAAAATGAAAATGCTATTGTGATTTAATAATCTAAAATGGTCACAAACTTTACAGGTTGCTTTTCTATATTACCTGCAACAGAACTTGTTCCTGGCGATATTGTGGAAGTCGGAGGTATGACAGTTGCATGGAACACTTGGTATTTGATTAGGTTATTACTTTCCTATTTGTTATTAAGTATAAACCTCATTGTTGCATCTAACAGTTGGGGACAAGATCCCTGCTGATATGCGAATGGTTGAGATGCTTAGTAACCACTTACGTGTTGACCAGGCAATTCTCACAGGTATATGCTTTCTTTCTTTAAATCAAATTTGCTTTTATGGGGTGACTAATGTCTTGCTCATTATTTATGAATGAAATCAAGTCTTGTAATGTTCTATATCAGGCCATGATTATGGAGACAATTTAGGGAATCCCCGTGTCTGGGAAAACCAAGAGGCGAATCCAATGGTCTTGATTCTTGATGGTCTGGATTCAATTTGTGCTCATTTCTTTGTATTGAGAGTTAAAAATTGATCTATTTCCTGCTGGTTTCCAATAACCCCATGGTCCAAAAGGGTGTCAATTGCTGGGAACTGGCTTTCTATGCCAGAAAGTCAGGATATGGGGATTTAATCTCTTTTACGTCATCTAGCTTTGAGTTCCTGTAGAATTTCAGATCATAGTTTAGTTATTCAAACTCATGCACAATTCATAACCAAAGAAGTCAAAGAATGGTCCTATGGATACCATTTAAGGAATCAGGATTTTGCCTCTGGGTGTTGTCACTTGTCTTGGTGTTTTTGGGGGATATTTTGCAAATTTTGGTTGGTTAGGTGGTGCAACTTTTGCTTTTGAAGTGCGTCCGGGGATGCAAGAGGTAATGCTTTCCTAATCTTGTTTTAGACAAACTGTTATAATACATGTAAAATTCTGTCTCTTCTATTGAGATTAGATCTTTGAAGTTTCATCATTTAAGTATTGCCAGAAAAAAGTTTAACAGTCCATCCACTTTTCCTTACTCTTATAAGCTGTGATTTCTAATGTATATAATAATGTTGTTTTAAATAGGGGAGAGCTGTTCTGTTGCCAAAGAACTTGACCGAACAATAGCAACAAATGCTGTTTATCAAGATAAAACAAACGTCCTCTTCTCAGTAAGCCAATTGTCCCCTTCTTTTTCTTTTCCAGAGGTATTTCCATCAGGTTTGTCGCAGAATTGGGTTAACAAGTTAGTTAAAAAACTTATGACGAATTTTAAATTTTCTTGGTTGATCTTATTTTTACACAACTTATTCATCACCATACATGCTTTTTAATTGCCTCATCACCATATCATTCCAAAAGAGTAAAATAAAAGCTGTCTCATCACTAGAGCAATCTGCCAAAAAAAAGAGTGTTTTCCAGGTGGCTTCCAGCTTGATGCAAACCCACCTACACCTACTGAAAGGAAAATGAACTTGATTAGTTCGTAGTTAACTCAGCGGTTTGGAGCAAGTGGTTGCTGTGTAGTCTTGTTGAGATGAATACAAGAGTTTCTGGATGATCCTAGACAGATGTGAACTTATCGTTCACCATGTTTCGCCATTTTTTAAGGAAAGAAATGAATCTACCACCATTTCTATTGCAAATAGAGGAGGTACAATCAAAGATGAAGTTTCTTTAAGTCGGTTTAGTCATGTGATCGTGTACCTATGCAGTTTGAGGTAAGGGTATATATGGCTAAATGACTATTCTGAGTCAGATAGTCAAACTTGGCAAGTACATGTATTAACTCCTCTTAGACATCTGTTGCAAATTTCTTGCTCCTACTAGTTTATTTTCTATACGGTCTCATTCACTTGATTTTTCATCTTTTATGGTATGAGTTGCTCCCTTTGACTTCAAACAATGAATGGGTGGTGATCCTGTTAGGCAACTGGAGTTTTCATTTTTCTGCTCTAGTCCAAAACAGTAACTTTTGGCCAATGTCCACTGATTATGTTCAGGGAACTGTTGTGGTGGCTGGTCGGGCAAGAGCTATTGTTGTGGGAGTTGGCTCCAACACTGCAATGGGCAGCATACGTGAAGCGATGTTGAAGACTGAAGATGTGGGCAATTCATAGTTAATTCTTTACTTTGTGATTGATTATCATGGCTTCTTCTTTGGAACCTTCCTGTTCTTTAAATCCATTCCCTTACCTCTTCCATGTCCTAATTGTTTAGAACTCTCCATTCCTTATTTTTCATAAGCATGCCATTTCTGAGACATAACATATAAATTATATCTGTTTCTGATGTTGATGTTCAATATTGATGTTCTGACAGGAGATGACACCTTTGAAAAAGAAGCTTGATGAGTTTGGCACTTTTCTGGCTAAGGTAATCCACTCTCTTGTAATTTGTATAAGTTCTAATTTAAGAGAAATGTGGCCCAGTCTTTCTTCATATGGACATGGTTGTGGTTTATCAGAAAAAAGGGGTGGCAGCATTGATCATATATCAGAAATCTACATTTTCTCTTCCTGAATGTTTGATATCTTTTAAGCTGCAAATTCCAACATCTTTTTTTTTAACATTATGAATTTCTATATATCTAGTGTTGACCCTTTTAGCATTTCTCCTAATTATATCAGTGAATCCTGGCAAACCCTGAGTTCCTTGCAAAATGCTATGGGAATTTGGTTGTGGTTAATATCCATTCTGGATGGCATTCCCGCATCCAAGTTGCAAAAGCTATGCAAATTAGGAACTGATTAACATTCCATGCTGTCTACAATCCAGCCAATCCAAGTCCTTACAAAATGCTACTGCAGATGGGCCTTTGCCACTCACAGCATAATAAAGTTGAAATTATTAAATGATTCCTAATCATGCCTTTAAATGGAGTGCTTGAAATAAAACTTATCTACTCATAAACTCTACTTGTACCTCTTTAGGCTTAACGGGGAATCTTATCCTGCTTCGGTTGACGGGAATAATAGTTGTAGTATCTGTTCTTTGATACATTGTAGTAACCCAAGATGTCTAATTTGGCTTATTTGACTGCTTCTACTTGAAGTTTATTTGACTGCTTCTACTTGAAGTTTTTATTTTCACTGAATTTTCATACAGACATTAGATTGTGTTCATATTTTACTCTTAAATGCCCATGAGTGAGTTTGAGTTGCTCAGAGTGACGAATCTGATGTTTTTATTTGTCATATATGATGCACAGCTGGCACAGTTTTATTTTCCCTGGAAGGTATGCATGACTGATTAAAATCCTTTTTAGGTCATTGCAGGGATATGTATACTTGTATGGGTTGTGAACATTGGCCATTTCCATGATCCTTCTCATGGTGGGATTGTAAGAGGTGCTATCCACTACTTCAAGGTATCTCTTATGTGTATGGATATATTTTACAATTTGCATACATGTTTTTTTCATGTTTCATATGGAGTTTTGAAAAGTTTGGTCAATTATAGTTATTATAACTAGGTCCTAGGTGAGAGGGTAGAGGTTTAAGCAACAAATGTGGCATTTAATAGATTAAGATGGCAGAACAGATCGATGTACCCAACCACAATATATGGGGTTAGGATCTAATGATGCTGATGTTATGAATTTGTGGAAGTGTTCTATTTCTTGGGGAATGAAAAATCCATAGTTATATGTATGTTGTTTGGACTTTGGAGAAATAATTTTAAGATTTTTTAATTTGTATTTTTGCTTAAATAATATTTTTTGTCACTGTTCTTATGTGAACTGCTCAAAACAGATCTTTATGTTTGAAAAAAAAATTGTACTGCACCACCAATTTTATTACTAAGCAGAGGTGATACAATCATGACAGGGGGAGAAATTCCTCCTAGAACAAAAATACCAGCAGCTTCTTTCTTCCACTCCTGAAAGAAAGAAAAAGTTAAAACTCATGAACTCCACAATCTGCCACACTTATTTTACGAAGGAAAAGGCAGGAAAAGGCAATTTTAGTTGCCAGGTGCTCTTTCCTTCTGAATATTAATCTTGTTCTTCACAAGTTAGAATTGCAAAATATAATCATGTGTTAGTATGTTGTGTGCATTGCTAACTAGCTTGCGGCCTTTGCTATATCTTTCTTGTGCTTTATGCTGTAAACCACTTTTTTTTGGGGTCTGTGCAGATTGCAGTGGCTCTTGCAGTTGCAGCTATTCCTGAGGGACTTCCCGCTGTTGTTACAACGTCAGTATTTTGTATTAAGTTGGATATCAGCTCTTTGTAATTCTTAAACTGCACTCCCTCTCCAACCTCATGGATTCATCCAATAAATCTCTTGCGATCATCCTTTTAATCGTAGCATGAACTCTCCAGGCTTTGATATCTATAAAACAGTGGGTGAGATTCTACGTCCTTGGTAGACATCTTCACCCCCACCTCCCCCCTTCTTTTCTGATGTGAGGGTCTCCACCATTGTGTTTTTCTCTTGTTCATTTTGTGTTGTAAGGCTCTTATCCCGTTTCTTATTTCACCTTGCTTAATCAATCGTGGTCTTTCATGAGTTCATCCACCTTCCAAAAACTCCGGGCTGGCTTGTTCCTTTTCCTGCAAGTTGCTCATGAAAGTCAGAGCCTACCATCCACTGAGGACATATCTTCATACATGCCTGCTACCCCTGTCCAAAGGTCTGACAAAAACTGTATAAAGCTGAAGATCTCTCTCCAGGTGCTCTCTTGTTATGTCATTCCATGCGAAGGATATGCTTTGACCATTTCCAATGATGGTCTCTAATTCTATTTCACCTGCACCACTTCCTTAGCTTGAAGATATGCTGCTTCATTAGTATATGCAGTACATTCAGCTTAGGCTGAGATATAGATGTGCTACACAGGTCCTGACATGTATATGCATGTGACACCCTATAGTATTCATCACCAAATTGCTTTTGAAGTTATATAGACCAAATAGCAATTTTTATCATCTTAGCCCCAATCAAAAATTAAGTGTGACATTTCCAATTTCCTTGAAAGAATTGTGAGCCTGGTCAACAATTCATCAGCAGACTTGAGGCTTTTGAAAGTGGATATAGCTGCCAAAGTCTAAGACCAATAGGCTATTAATAATAAAAGATGACTGAATTGTGGCCCTTGTAAAGCTCTAATTTAGATCTCTATACTTTCAACATCAAATTTTTTTTTTTTATGTCTTTCATGATTTTCATTCTGTTTGTCAACAGGTGCTTAGCTCTTGGGACCAAAAGAATGGCTCGCCTGAATGCTATTGTACGGTCATTGCCATCAGTTGAGACTTTAGGCTGCACAACTATAATCTGCAGTGACAAGACGGGCACTCTCACTACAAATATGATGTCTGTTTCAAAGGTGATCAGCTTGAGAGCCTTGAATATATCCATTTCTTGAAATGTGCTTGTATTTAAGTTTTTTGTCACTTGTTTAGGTTCAGGCTGAAATCATTGGTAATGTAGGACATGCTGGGCCTGCATCCTGATTCAATGGATATTCATGGCAAGAGTTAAAATATTAAGTATTTACAGTCAATATATAACAGAAAGATACAAGTAGATTTTTATCATCTTATTTACTCGTTGGTTTTGAAAACATGTTCATCGCTGTTAATAAACAGATTTGAAACTTGTTTAATATTTATGCTATGATGTCAATTTATCGGATGAGCTTTTAAATGAAAGACATTAAGCATGAAGAGTCTTAGCCTTGTCTTGGACGTCAACTTGCAGCATGGTTGACCTATGTTTTTCTTCCTGTCTTACCTTTGCTCATGCTCATATTAATCTTGTCCAAGGAAGTCTGTTGACGGCTCTTCCTGCTATTCTGATCTGCCCTAAGATTACTAGTCCAATACATGCGATGAGACTATGAAGAGACATTAATGGTTCTTTCTGCTTGCAAGTAAACAATTATGTTGTTTTGATTCTTTTTCCCTTTTGCTGCACAATGTCACATTGGTTCTATGGACTACAAACTTCTTCTGATTGTTTTTGTTTTTGTCTAGGTTTGTGTGGTTCATTCTGTGCACCATGGTCCTATGACCTCAGAATATACTGTTACCGGAACAACTTATGCTCCAGAAGGTCTTGTTTTTGATGCTGCAGGAGTGCAGGTAAGGATATTTTCTGCATATTAATCATTCGGGATGTTAACATGTTCAATTGGTTTTTCTCTTGTTTTTTTGGGGTGGGGGGGGGTGGTGGTGTAGGGGGGCTATGTTCACTGATCTATCTCAAGGTTCAAGATTTTACATTTCTGGGTTTATTAAAAACTCATTCTGAACTGTATAACTCATCCTAGAACCTTTATATGTATATGTATTATGGTTCTGGGGACACCATCTGGAAATACTAACTGAGCAGAACCCAACTCTGCTCTTTTCCTTGCAGAAGAAATGGTAAACAAGCTTAATGTTGAAAACCTAAATGGAATTGCAGTGAAAGGGGAAAAGTCGGTATTCTAACTTTTACCAATTCTGGTCAAATGGATGAGATGACCATAACAAATTCTATCCCAGCCTTCCACGTTCTTGAAGGGCTTAATGATTTAACATCAACTCTGGGGTTGACATTTAGACCTGTTCTGACTTGTATGAGGCAGATTCACCCTTACGTAGATGCTTCTTAAAATCCTCGCTGAAATTCATGAGTTCTTAGATCCATTCTCTTCCTTGCAAGTTGCAACAAACTAAATGGCATTCTTTTTTTGCATGATTCTTCACAGCTGACCTGATGCCTCCTCTCTCCGAAGAAGGGGGGTCAGTAATTGGGAATTTGTTAGATCAGAGTCACGTGGTCTTAAGCCTGATCATATTTAGAAACTTGATGTTTGAGGACCTACTTTTATCTTGTTATTGTTGTTGTATATATGGGATTGTTAGCTGTCAATTAGTCTTTAGACATGAGCTGCTTGCTGTGTGAAGCTTACATCTGTATTTTTTTTGGGTTCCTTTCAGAAATTGTTTGGAATTTTTATATTGTTTTCTCACAGCAATCTTGTGTTCTATCAAAAGCAACAGAAGGGTGATTTTATTAAGTCTATTAAAGACTACAGGCTTTAATTCTCTCTAAGAAAACAGAGGAGAGAGTGACTTGGAATGTTGGTAGACACAGTCTCGTATAGTGCAGCCATATATATATAACAATCAAATAAGATTTACCAAAAAAATGAGACAGGATCTTAGAATGAAATAGACTATATCTACCTGTCTTTCTCTCTGGTGCTTGTTGGGTATTGCTGTGGAGAGGCTAATCACTATCAGCTGGAAGAAGGCAGTACTTTGTTGTGCTCAACCAAGATGAGCAACTCCACATCTTTATACGCAGAGGGGTTGGGGTGAGGGAACATGGTGCTGAAGGCACAAGCCTCTTTTGTTACTGAAATGTCTTCTTGAACCATGCTCTCGGGATGCCAATGATGATCTCAAGGGTGTTCAGGGGTTTGTGAGATTGTGATGGATGAGGTGGGGCTGTCCATCTCAGTCATCTCACAGCCGACTGCCAAGTGCCAATAGCTACTCTGTAAGCAGTGAGTTTAGTTGGACCATCCCATGATGACTACCAAAATTTGAAAATATACTGAAGGTGAAAAAGATAAATTTACCAACTTTAGACAAATATTGACAAATGATTGTGGATTTGTCCATGGAGATGCTCATAGAGGGGAATCTATGATCTTTAAGCACCATGAGGTATAACATTTCCTGTTCAGTAATACTGGCTGTTGGTCCCTTTTCTTTTCAACTTCATTTCATGCAATTTAAAAGTGTTAACTGTATTTGCTTCTTTATACATGCTTAGAGGAAATTTGAGGTGGGGGTTGTTGGTTGTATCACTTTAGAACTGATTTTTGATTTACAGGGATACATGTGTGTAACTCATGCTAATGTTATACAACCTATATAATTTTCCCCTTCTATTTTTCCCAGCTTGAATTCCCTGCACAGTTTCCCTGTCTTCTTCATATAGCAATGTGTTCAGCACTTTGCAATGAATCTATCTTGCAATACAACCCTGACAAGAGAAACTATGACAAGATTGGTGAGTCAACGGAAGTTGCCCTTCGTGTGCTAGCAGAGAAGGTTAGTTAATCCATGTGACCTATGTTGTTTCCATTGTGAGCTCTTGAATTTCCACCTGAAATGTGGTGACTCTTATAGGTTACATGTAAATCAAACTGATGATGACACTTATCAGGTTGGCCTTCCTGGTTTTGATTCTATGCCTTCAGCTTTAAATATGCTGTCCAAACATGAGCGGGCATCATACTGCAACCATTATTGGGAACACCAGTTTAAAAAGGTCTTCCTCTTAACTTTGCAATGATCTTCCTAACTATAAAGTGCGCCTATGTTGATTCCATTTCATATAATTTTTGTACATTTATTGTCTCTGATATGATATTACAATATTTCAGTTTTGGAAAAACATATCTATATCTCATGACAAACCCCAATAGCTGCAAGAACTAGAAATATAAAATGTGTTGTTCTCATGCCCATATCGATGATATTATATTTACATTTGTGAGAGGAGATTGTTTGATATGTGAGCTGCTGCATTGTTCTCCGACCATATGAGATAAATATCACATGTTTCTTTGTATAGCCAGAGTGAAAGGAGTATATTAGTAGGCCTAGTGACTTTATGACATATCTGACTGGTATATAGGAGGCACTAGCAAGGCAGCAAAGTTCTTGTTATAGTGAAAGTAGGATTTCTCTTTTTCTCATTGACCTACTGAAATAGCCTACGCCCACTGGCATTCTACCAGAGGAAGCTTTAACTGGAATCAATATAACTGTGCAAGTCTTGTTCATCCCATAAGTCATAGCCAAGCATGGCCAGATCAAAAGAATTAGCAAGACGGTACTTTCCTTGAATATTCTGTTAGAAATTTAGAATCCCCTATCTTTTGAGCAAAGAAGAGAGAGAAATTTTACCAATAAGATTCATTTATTCAATAAGGTCAACTGCAAAGTACAGTAAGTGCAGGATAGAAGCTAAACTATCTACCTAGCATCCACTAGATAGACTGGTGCCCTAGGTTAATCATAAGTCTGGAGATGACACCACAGGCGTGCATCACACAATTGCTGCAAATTGCTCCTCATCATGACCCATAGGATTACCTCCTGACAAGTGCTTCTCATGACCATTAGGACTTTGACAGTTTGACTTGATACATTCTCTCAAGGACATGTACGTGCTTTTACATTTTTTGGAAGGTCATGCATGTTGTTTTACTGTAGGAAGTTCCTTGCTAGTGTAAGATTATTTACCATTGCCTTGCCTGAGTTCAGATTAACAACTCTATTTTTTGAAACTAATTCTGACCAATTCTGCACTTAAGCAGGTATCTGTTTTGGAGTTCTCTCGTGACCGTAAAATGATGAGTGTGCTTTGTAGCCGGAAGCAGCAGGAAATCATGTTTTCAAAAGGTGCCCCTGAGAGCATATTATCAAGATGTACACATATTTTGTGCAACGAAGATGGCTCTTCTGTTCCACTGACTGCAGATATTCGTTCTGAGTTGGAGGCTAGATTCCACAGGTTTGCCTGTTTCTTTCCCTTCTTGTAGGTGGATATTCTTAACTTCTTAGAAGCTGCTAAGGAGAGAGAATTTTGCAACTATATCTGATGATGAAGTGGTATAGACCATTACCATGTGGGTCATAGCTGGGGTTTTGCCAGATGAAGATGTAGTCAAGGTCCAAGGATGTCTACTCTGTTGATAACTTGATATAAGTGCAGTGACTTGTGATATAGATTTTTTTTTTTTTAAAGTGGGCAGTACCACAAGTATATTAAAATGAAGGAGAATGTACAAGTATAGGTGGGCCACAACCCAAAAAGAAACACCCCCAAAACACCTATACAAGGAGAGCACACCAAGATGGTGTACGAGGCCTAATCCCCCAAACATCCAAAAAGAGGAGATATATATGAATTGACATTGGAGAGAGTGGCCGCCCACTCCATCCTATCCCAAACAAAATGTAGCAAGGATAAGCCACCTTATCTGAATAAAGTTATTTTGCTAACTGGTGCTTTTTCTGTTGATTTGCTAAATGTTACTTTTCTTTCATGCCATCTTTAATGTCACAGTTCTGGTCTTGATAGCCACTGACCTTTTGGTCGTTACTTTATGTTTCCTGGCTATCAGTTTTGTTTAACTTGCATTAATGTAATGTTATTTTACTTGCTTTTAGTTTACGATATCATTGAACTCCACTGACTTTTTACTAGTGAACGGTGAACCAGCTTGAAGTCATGCATGTGTATTTGTCTGAAGCTTAACCTTCAAAATTAGAACACCTGATTTGTCTTTGCTCACATATTCTTTCTTGGGCAACTTTTACTGACTGAAACATCAATAGTTAATTTCCATATGACAAATACACTCTTTCTCTGCAAATAATAAGTATCTAAAGAGAGTGATTCTCAACATGTTTGCTTTAACATGGATGATACTGATTATGTAGTTTCTTCTTGATTCAGTTAGGTTTTGGATATTGTATTTACCCTTTTCTTTTCCCGTTAAATCAGTTTGGCAGGAGAGGACACCTTAAGATGCCTTGCTTTTGCATTAAAGAGAATGCCTTTGGGGCAACAAACTCTTTATCCTGAGGATGAGGCAAATCTTACGTTCATTGGTCTGGTAGGATATTTTCCTGCGTATCTATTTTACATTAATCCTCCATAATCTTATTGCAAATAATGAATGAGAATTTGACTTTTCATGCTCATATAGACAACCCTAGAGCGTCCTAGAAGAAACTGTGACTCGGTTTTCCTATTCTTTTTGGGGTCCCAAAAGACGAGTCCCATATTTCTGCTTCATATGCTGGAGCTACATAGCAAGCCTTTCAGTCTGCTTATGCATACTGCAGATCAGTTTCTTCCGCATGACGAAAATTGAGAGAGAGAGAGAGAGAGAGATTAGTCATGTCATCTTGTGTCATTGGCCACTCCCCCCCAACCACAAGAGAGAGAGAGAGAGAGAGAGAGAGAGAGAGAGAGAGAGAGATTTAGTCATGTCATCTTGTGTCATTGGCCACTCCCCCCTTACTCCCCCCCAACCACACACACACAAATGTTGGCCTTGTATAACCACTTAAAAGCCCTGCCTGGGATCCACATGTTTTTCCCCCTTAAAATGTGCCTCACAAATTGTAGGTTAGTCATGTCATCTTGTGTCATTGGCCACTCCCCCCCAACCACAAGAGAGAGGGAGAGAGAGATTGGTTAGTCATGTCATCTTGTGTCATTGGCCACTCCCCCCTCACTCCCCCCAACCACACACACACAAATGTTGGCCTTGTATAACCACTTAAAAGCTCTGCCTGGGATCCACATGTTTTTCCCCCTTAAAATGTGCCTCACAAATTGTAGGTTAGTCATGTCATCTTGTGTCATTGGCCACTCCCCCCCAACCACAAGAGAGAGGGAGAGAGAGAGATAGAGAGAGAGAGAGCTTGGTTAGTCATGTCATCTTGTGTCATTGGCCACTCCCCCCTCACTCCCCCCCAACCACACACACACAAATGTTGGCCTTGTATAACCACTTAAAAGCCCTGCCTGGGATCCACATGTTTTTCCCCCTTAAAATGTGCCTACAATTTTTTCTTTCTGATGTGGGACTCATCTGGTTCATTCTCTACTCTAAGTGCCAGACGTAGTGGTAGCTCTATGCCATGGCAGCTACATATCAGCATGCTCACCCGTGTCCATGTATCCTTTTTCTATGGCTGCCTTTTGTTATTTCTGGTTCTTGACTATGTCACTACAGCAAGAACCTTGATGGGAGGGAAATAGAAAGATTGTAATTTGCCATTACTATTATTATTTATTTATAAGGTCTTCAGCTCATATGTTGATGATCTTAATCTTCTTGTCAAACTTACACCCTCTCCCCCTAATGTGCTGATTGCTTTTTAGTTATTGTTGTATCTCAATTTTCTGCAACCGACTTTACTCGAGGGAGCTGATTTTTGACTTGCTTCCTGTGTTAAAGGTTGGAATGCTTGATCCACCTAGGGAAGAAGTGAAAAATGCCATATTATCTTGTATGTCTGCTGGCATACGTGTCATAGTTGTAACTGGGGACAACAAAGTAAGAATATAACTTGGAATTTGTATGTAGTAACTAAAGCTGTTTCTAAGCATATGAAATTAACTTTTGTGCTCTCTGATCCATATAATGTATCAGTCTACAGCAGAATCTCTCTGTCGCCAAATTGGTGCTTTTGAGCACTTGGATGATCTCAGTGGATACTCATATACTGCTTCTGAGTTTGAGGAACTTCCCCCATTGCAGCGAACTTCAGCTTTGCAACGTATGGTCCTTCTCACAAGGTAGAATATCGTTTAATGTTTGCCAAAAGTTATTTTCTAGTTGAGAAAATTGACATTTTCCTTTGCCATTGTCCAATCCTTCCTCACAGACTTTATTTGAATATTGTTTGAGTGAAAAAATGCATCTTCCTGCTGCTTGCCCAAAGCTTAGTAATATTGGATACTAGTTCATCATATAATAACATGCAGTAGAACATCTTGGGCTTTGGCCCTAGACTTCATATAATGGATGGAAAAATCGGCCAAATCGGATCGAAATCAGCTGATTAGAGTCGGAATTGGCGGATGTCGATCCGATTTTTTTTTTTTTTTTTGGGGGGGGGATGTCCGACCTCCCACGATTTTAAGTAGAATCGGGGTGGATGGAGTGGAATCGGACTGAATCATGTTGATCCGGTCGGATTCCGCTCAATCTATCCCGATTCCACCCGCTCTGGCCCGATTCACGGGTTTTTTTTTAATGGAGTTGGCCAGAATCGGACCAAATCTTTGCAATAGGCTGGGTGTGGAAAGGTAAGAGAAGATAGTCTACTGCCATTATAATATGCGTTAAGGGTGAAACAAAAAGAAGAAAGACAGAAACTAGAAAGAAAGAGGTTCATGCAAATGGCTGGCATAACAATTGAGGAAGTAGTTCCTGAGATAGATGTGGATGAATTGTTACATGAAGAACACCCACTACATGTTTGGGTGGACACGAGAGCTGAGAAAGATATATCTGAATTTGATCCCCATGATCTGCTGATTTGGGCATGCACAAGTAGGGGTGTTCAAAATATGGTTCAAACCGAAAAACCGAACCGAACCGAACCAGCCGGTTCGGTTCGATTTCATGGACGTCCTAGTTCAGTTCGGTTTCAAGCTGGGAAACCGAAATGAACCGAATATCTATATATAATTAATTAATAATAGAATTAAATACAAAAAACAACTCATGGCGCAGTGGTTGTGAGTCTTGTCGCGGCCTCCGCATGGAGGTTGCGAGATCAAATCTCGCTTAAAGCGTTTGGTTTTTGCATATTTTGAACTTAATATGTACATATAATAATTAATAATACAAATATAAATAAAAAAAGTCTGTAGCAGTGGTGGGCACCTTTGGTGCCTTGCGCCGGCGGAGGTCGCGAGATCAAATCTCGCGACCGCCGCTTACAAGTTTTTTTTTTTTTTTGTTTATTTCGGTTTGAACCGAACCGGTTCGGTTCGGTTCAATATAATAATTCGGTTCGGTTTGGTTTCCCTAAAAATAGGGGTGAACCGAACCGAACCGAACCGTTGTACACCCCTATGCACAGGGGATCTAGATTTTCAAGAAGAACCACCTACACCTGCCTCTCTTCCTGAGAGAGGTCAAATGTTAGAATTAAGAAGATCTGCCATAGTACATGAGATTACTAGACTTTCTTCATCTTAGCCAGAATTAAGAAGATCTACCACTCATTTGGACCCATAAAGAAAGAAAGACAAAGGCAAGATAAAAACAAAGTCCCACAAGGAAAGAAGAATAGAGGAACCAAGAAGAAAATCACAAGAACGTGCAGAAGAGTCTCCCGAGGAGACACATCAGGACACAATTCCACATGTTGGGGAGCCATTTTCTGAGGCTCCACCCCTACCACCTCACTTGGTGAGATTATATGAGGTAGAGCAAAAGCATTATTATCGACTCATCGTAGAAGAAAACTGGTTAAGAAACGAACACCAGTTCGGAGTGATGACTCCACTCAATCACCTGATGATGATGATGGTGGTGGTACTGGAGCCGCATGAGGTTATGGGCTTAGGGGTATCTTTTCAGGATATGAAGATTATTCAGTACCACTCTATCAACAAGAAGAAAACCAAGGGGAAGCACAAGAACATCATGGGGGATATGAAGGCCAACAAAGGCAAGCAGGGCATGATTGGGGATATGGGTTTTCTTATCCACCCATTTTTAGTTCCCTTAAATTGCCATATTCAGATATCTGGTACTGGGACAGAGTACTATGCGAATATTCAGACTATTGGGTATGGTAGTTTCTCCAATTTAGGACAATCAGAAAATGTTCAAGCCAACAAGTAACAACACCTCGAGGCATGCAAAGAGGATTTCAAGATCTCGCCAATTCTTTGTTTGGCTATGGATATACCCAATATGTGCAATTAAACTTTGGGCCGCCTGCTCAGTCTCTTGAGCCAAAGGATGAGGGTTCCGAAATGTGAAATTGGCAAGGTATTTTTATTTATTTCATGTTATAAACTTCTAGATATATCTTTTTTATTCAATGTATGAACATAATCATTAGTGCCTTAATCATCTTTATTGATCTTTATGATTGGTGTACATGATAAGATTTGAATTTCATTGTGTTTATATTCAATAAATTTTGTATGTGTTTTTCAATTTTTTTGTGATTTTTCATGATTTTTCCTTCTGATTTTCCTGTTTTTTTTCTTCTGATTTTTCCTTGATTTCCCACAATTTTTCTTAATTCTTTTAATCTGTCCGATCCAGATCGGTCAGATTCCCTGAGAATCGGCCGGATCCCTCGATCTGATCCGACTCAGATAGGGATTGGCATGGTCCGATCCAGCACCTCGATCCGATCCCGCCATCCATGCTTCATATGTCATTCAGTGGACGGTAATGGCTTATTGTTTATGCAATCTGTGCTACTGAGGTGGACCAGGTGGTACAATAAACATTTCTCTCCCTTTCTTCATTATTAAACACTTGATTCATAACATTATTATGTTTGATTTATCAGAAATGAATGGTAATAATGAAGGTTCTAGGATTCAGGATTATGCTCGGTCTTGGCCAGCAAACATTTGACTGGCTTGATTCATGCTGAATTGCTTCAGTCTAACCTAGGCCAATCCTGGCTAATTCAGTGGTGTCCATGATCTGTTTCGACTCCTTATCCCTCCCAGAAAGAAGTCCAAAAAATGGGGCTAATATCTGGAAGATATGGAGTTAAATGCTGAAATGAAAACTGTGAAAATTGAGCACTGAAAAATTCGGACCTTTAGACTTCCTCCAAAAATTTTCAAACTTGCCACAAGAGAGGAGTTAAAGAAAGTGGGAAAGGATTGCTAGTGCCAGATATACAAAGATATTGCATCATTTTCCTCAAATCCTTGGTGCACGTTAAGTTCTCAGGTTGAAGCACACTTTCTTTACATCTTCCATGATTTCCCTATTTTGCTGGGTAGAAGGATCTATAGTTACTTTCAGGCTTCTCCTTTGTCCACATTGTATCATTTATTTAACTTGGCACAGTAAACAAGTTTCTCATCCCATGTTACAGGGTTGAGCCTTCTCATAAAAGGATGCTGGTGGAAGCTCTACAAAATCAAAATGAAGTGGTAAATCTCTCCATCCGCTTAGTCTCTCTGCACTTTCTTTGAACAACTCATTAAACCGTTTCCTTTCATTATAAACTATGTTCTGCTCTTGATTTAGGGCACATGTAATCAAATATCTTGCTTGGATAGAATTGATTGTTGAACCGGCTGGCATGCATGTTGTTCTTTTTTTTTTTTTGAAATGTGGATGGTACCACAGAATATATTGATAAAATAGAAGAATGTACAAGTGTAGAGGTATAGACACCAAAAAACCTCTATACAAAAGGACTCCCTCCCGAATTGGTGAGAGAAAAAATCTCATCTCCCCAGACACAAAACAGTGGGAATTTAACCTGTGAATTGCACCCAAGTATGCATGTTCTCCTTGATTGCTGAAATCTGAAGCTTACCTTGCACTATAGCCTGCCTCTCTTTTCCTTTTCCTTTTCTCCTTTTTTTTTTTTTTTTTTAGTTGTGATCCTTCCTCATCTCAGATTCTCAAATGGCCTAATTGACTCTCACATATTAGATTGTTATTTCAAGTCACTCTACAAGGTTTTCATTCCTGGGAGTTGCCAAGTATATTACCACTACATTTTCCTCTAGAATCTAGATGGCTAATGGACTTTCTGCTACATTGTAGGAGCTAAGTTGTTGTTGTTGTTTTTTTTTTTTTTTATTTATTCTTCAGGTTGCAATGACCGGTGATGGTGTCAATGATGCCCCTGCTCTAAAGAAAGCAGACATAGGTATTGCAATGGGTTCAGGAACAGCAGTTGCAAAGGTATTAAAATGGATGTTAACTGGGTAGATTTCAAGTTTTGTTTTGATCTGCTAATGTGACTAACACCAGAAGGATGATGAATTATTGGGTGGAAATGTGGAAGCATAGATTCATTGCCTGTGTGGCTGCTCATTGTGTCCAACTGTTATTCTATTTCTTTCTTTTTCTCTAAGGATATCATATTGTTTATGTTTAACATACAAAGCTTTATAGTTTCTGTGGACAAAAGTGCAATTCTGCTTGTCAGTACAAGATTTTAAAAAATGACAAGGAGAAATGGTTCAGTATTTTGGGCATGGGAAGGTGGATATGGATATTACTGAAAGTCTTCAAGAGTGAATCAGGAAGTCAACAGTCACATTTAGGTAGTGGATTTGTCAAGCCATTGTCGCTTAAAATACATCTAATGTTCCATTAGGTAGTCACGTTTTGTTTTGGCACCACTTGTTAGGCCACTATCAACCATCTGATAAACTAACCTGCGTCATGTGCTAAGGTATTGGCTGCCGAGGTTTGAACAGGACTATCTAAATATGGTCATGGGATGCAGTTATCAAACTGAGAAGTGAGAATGATAAATGTAATCTTGTAAGGTGATTTTTTTTCACAATGGATGGTGGTCCCCTTCTCCCTTTTCACAAGATGCATGGCCCTTTCAAGCAACCAGGCCATATCATATATATGAAGAGTCAGTTGACAGTTTGGTAGATGATGCACAAAACTGTATTATTGTATACAAGATTCCCTTCTGGTAAATTTCTTACGTTGCCTTCCATGCATACCGTTCTGTGCTGTAATGAAAGTGTCTAATCACTATTCAATGGTCCTTCCATAGTGCAGCCATGGCACATGCACTGGACAAGCCAAATGATTTTCCCCTCTTGGTGGCATTGTTCCCTAAAGGACCACTTTCAAGCCTTTACTGTAATCAGGTTTATATGGATTAGTATGAACCTTATAATTTTATACACCTTTGCATTGTGTACCAATGGTGCATGACTTCATTGTACATTGCTGTTCTAATGAAGACTTGCCTTCTAGGTTGCTTTTAAATTTATTTGGAGGATTTTCTTTATAAGACCTGCTAGATCTTAGGCCAAGAACTTTGGTTTACGTGTTACAGATGTTGGCTCCTCTGTCTACTCTCTGTCACATGGTTAAAAGGAGATGGATAGTTTTTTGGGCAGGTTTACATGATTTCTTGAATATTCGTGTGAATAAACTATATGTTTGTCAACAATTAGCATGTAGGTGAACTTTGTTCCTTTGGTTTTCTAGTAGAATGTTTGAATTGTGGTATGAGAAATACTTATTGCACTTGCCAATTGCACTTTTGAGTGCATTTCTTGTTTTTCATTGGGTGGGCACAATGTGCCCCAGTGCACTAGCCAATAGGAAGGCCAAAAGTGCACTGAAAAGTGCAATTGACAAGTGCAATAAATATTCTAGTACAATTATGTTATTTCTAATTTATAAAATTTGGTAATGTTTGGAGTTTCTCCATTGCTATTTGCTACTCTGTTCAAATGAATTGGGATGCTGCAGATTCCATCTTGATCTCTTCAGAACATGGATATCGGTGTTGTTTGACACGTGTCGATTTCTGACGACACGTGTCGGTTTCGGCCATGGCCAAATTGAAACTGGACCAGAACACTGTTCTGGTCTAATAACTAATTTTTTTTTAATGGTGTTGGGCGACACCCAAAACCATTTCGCGGTGAAACCAGGGGAGTTGGCATCCGTGACCCCCTAAGATCTTAAGGGGTTTCGCAGCAGAGGGGAGGGGGGGGGGGGACTGCCGCAGGGTGGGTGGAAGAGGCTTTGGAGGGAGGATTTCACCGTCGGAGACGCTCTTATCGCCGCTGCTGTAGGTGTTTGCAAAGCATAGACGCCATTTTCTCATCCTTTGCATTTAAGGAACTTGTATGTATTATGTTTTTCTTTACTTCTTCAACAGATTTTCATGCTATAAGTAACTTTATATGCTACATAAGTACTTATAGCTATTTTACACCTTATTTAGGGGAAACCCCAAATTAAAACTTATTTAATGATGTAAATTTGTGGTTTTTGTATAGTTAGATAAGTTTAGCATGATTAAAAGGTCAATTAAGGTTCATAGATGGCAGTTTAGTGGGAGCATGGTGATAATTTTATTTTGTTATGTAATTAGGGTAAATCTCCTAATCAAGGTTTGGCGCGCCGGATCGAGCCGGGCCGATCCCCCCGAATCGCATCGGATCAGGGAGGATCCGATGCGCGACTCGCCCGATGCGCCCGGATCCTTCCTTAGCAGGCGGATCGAGCCCGATGCGATGCGATCCGGCCCGGCACTGTCGCATCGGGCGCGATCCGCCCGACACCCTTAAAGGGTGTCGGCGATGCGCTGCGCATCGGGACTGAACAGTCCCATTCGCAGCGCAGGAAACCGCAGGCCCCTTTCTCCTCCCCCCGTTTGCAGTTTTTTTGAAGAGAAAATCCTAGATTTAGGTGCAAATCCACAGGAGGAGGCTTCCTAAGTGAATTTGTGTCCATTTGGAGGTGGATTTGGAAGCTTTGAAGCCTTGTTCTTCAAGTTTTTTGAAGGTTCTACAGGGTTTTCAAGGTAAGCAACCTTATTTCTTCATTTTTCTGTTCTTTTCTTGGTGTATGGGTTAGATCTTGTTAGGAAATGGTGTTGCAAGGGATTGATGTTCACTTGCAACCATTTCTCATCAAGATCTACAAGGTTTTCATGTAGATTTGATGATTTTCCCTAAAATATGATTTTCTGAAAAATAATTTGAAAAATCTTAAAAAAATTTTAAACAATCAAAAAATGATAGGAAGGTGTTCTATAAGTTCTATATCATGGTTAGAACTTGATTCTATAAGAAGTTTAGGTATAATTAATTAATGTTCATAAATAAATAATAATTATATTAAAATTTGAATAATAATTTTATAAATCTTAAAAAGTGTAAACAACCAAAAATTGATAGAAATGTGTTGTATAACTTGTACATCATGATTAGAAGTTGATTAAATAAGAAGTTGAGCAATAATTAATTTATATTCTTACATTAATAAGAAGTATTTTAAAATAAAATGTGAAATTACAGAAAATATATATGCATGTGTGAATGGATTTCTGTGATCATGTGTTCATGTATATTAAAAAAATATCATATAACAATTAAGAAGTAAGAATACTTTCTTTTAGTGTTCAAATTCTGAAATTTAATTTAATTTACTGTTAATTTATTATTTATTTTTTGTCATTGTAGATGGCACCGAAAAGAGGTTCTGATGATATTGGGTGGCAGCATGGCATCATGTTGGAGAATAGGCACAACTTTAAGTGCAATTATTGTGGTTTTGTGGGACAAGGAGGTGGGGTCTCCCGTTTGAAGAAGCACCTTGCTGGTGGTCGACTAGCAGGGTACCATGACGTGCAGGGGTGTAAATCGGTGCCAAAAGAAGTCAAGAAGGCTATGAGTGAACACATTAAGCAAGTTCGAACTGAGACAGCAAGAAAGAAGGCAGATAAGGAGATAGCAGAGAGGATTATATCAGGAAGGCAAAGAGATGAAGATGATGATGATGAAGTTCAAATGTATGCAGAATATGTTCCTGATCCTGATGTGCAGGAAAGGCTAGGCAGAGCACATAGCAGGGCTGAGGCATGGGAAGCTGATCAAAGGGCAGGGCACAGAATGAGTTTTCAGGGAGCTCAGCATGAGGTTGGCAGTGGCAGTGGCAGTGGCTCAGCGGTAGGTGGCAGTGGCTCCCGTCGATTTTCAAATGTGGGAGATTATTTCACTCGACCCCCTCCCACACAAGTACCAGAAGAAGGCAGGCATAGCAAGAGACCCACAGGTGTGCAAATTGAGGATGTGGACCCTTATGTGTATCCTAGGGAGCATGGCAAGCAGACTAGGATTGATGATTCATACAACCAGCAGGGGCCGAAATACAAGGTGGGGAGAGCAATTGCAAAGTGGTGGCACCATACAGGTTACCATTTAATGCAGCGAACAGTCCCTATTATAAAACTGCAATACAGGAGGTTCAACGTGGAGGCCTACATGTGCAGCCTCCTACAGCTAGGGACTTGGCAGGGAAATATCTGCAGGAGGAAGTTGATGAGATAAAGTCTTACATAGATGGATTTAAGAAGAAATGGGAGAAGTATGGTGTCACCATCATGTGTGATGGTTGGTCGGGCATCACCAGGAGCAGCCTCATCAACTTCCTAGTGTATTGTGATAGACAAGTCTTCTATCACAAATCAGTTGACGCATCCGAGCATGTACACAACTATGAATACATATTGGGTTTGATGCGAGAGGTGGTTGGGGAGATTGGGGAGCAATATATTGTGCAGGTGGTCACGGATAATGGAGCTGCGTACAAGAAAGCAGGGGAGGAGTTGATGAATATCTATCCTCATCTATACTGGACCCCATGTGCTGCCCACTGTGTTGATTTAATGCTTAAAGAAATTGGGACACTGCAACCTGTGAAAATGGTGGTGGATGCAGGACAGAAGATAACACGTTTCATCTACAATCATCATCTGGTGTTGGCGTGGATGAGAGAGTCCACTGGTGGAGAGTTGTTGAGGCCCGGTGTCACCCGCTTTGCAACAAATTTTGTGGCACTACAGAGTCTACTGAAGCACAAGGATGGATTGAAACGCATGTTCAGGGGTGATAAATGGTTGCAGAGTAATTTTGCTAGTACATCTGATGGAAAGGAGGTGGAAGGCATCGTCAACAGCTCCAATTTTTGGGATCGGGTCTTCAAGCTGGTACAGATCATTGAACCTCTATATGAGGTGTTGAGGGTGGTGGATGGGGATAGGAGACCATCTATAGGATTGGTATATGCAAAGCTTGAAGCCGCGAGGAAAAAGATCCGTGAAGTCTCACCTCGGCATGCACACTTGGTTTTGGATGTTGTTGACGATAGATGGGACCGGCAGATGAGTAGAGATCTCCATATGGCGGGTAAGGAAATAAATCATATTTATGTAATAAACTATTATTTATTGTATTGATGATGGTATTTTATTCAATTGCAGCATACTATCTCCACCCTGCATACCATTACGCACACGAGCTAGCATATGATGATGATTTGACGGCTGCCTTTGCAAGGGTGGTTGAGAGATTGTCAAGAAGTCCTGTGCTAGCGGCAGATGCCATTGATGAGGCAAGTATAGGATTATCAACTTCCATCCAAAGTTAAATCAAATACTTGAAGTTCATAGGAGTTGATGATAAATTTATTAAATGCAGATGAAGCGTTTTCGGGAAGCCACTGGGACCTTTGCTGAGCCATCTGCCATTGCTGGTCGGGAGCGTGTAGACGGCGGTAATATGCTTCCCATTTACATTTTTTATCATTGCAACTTGATGGTTGACATCTGATTGAGATAATTGAATTTGGATGCAGCTGATTGGTGGTTCAACTTTGGGCATTCCGCGCCAACATTGAGGAAAATTGCAGTGAAGGTCTTATCGCAGACTTCCTCATCTAGTGGATGTGAGAGGAACTGGAGTACATTTGCATTGATACACACCAAAGTGCGGAATCGTCTCTCATATAGGCGTTTGGACTAATTGGTGTACGTCCACTATAATATGAGGCTGAGGGTCAAACATCTTACAGAAGATCCAAAGAAGCGTGGGGACGTAGAGTATGATCCAATTGATATTGGATTTCTACGAGATGAAGAAGACCCAATGGTTGTATGGGTTGCACGAGCAACAACAGAGCGAGGGGAGTATGAGTTAGATGAGGAGGCAGACGATCCTGAAGATCCACCTTGCCCTAACACTTTCTTGGCAAGGGTAGTAGCAGAAGCAACAGCAGAGGAGGAGGGAGATCGTGGGATGTGGGACAGCCATATTCCCCTCGTTATGAGATGGATCCAGAGGCTAAGGTGGATCTTCTTGCGGACATACAAGTAGAGAATGTGACGCGTACTGCAGGTGGGAGAGTCATTTCTTTCTTTCATCTTACATGTTTTATCAGTTGCATTTATGCTAACTTCCTAATGTATAATGTTGGGGGTTATTGCAGGTAGAGTCGGAGGTAATGATGATGATGATTTTGATAGGTTGATGGAAGGCCTCCCCCGCACACAATCTAGAAGGAGAGGCTTATCTACCCAGGATGCGCCTCCCTCACAATCTACAAGGGCTCCCACATCATCTCAATTGGCAAAAGGGAAGCAAATAGCAACAGAATCCCGCAGAAAAAAAACTGGTGCAACAGAGTCCCGGCCAAGTAAAGGAGTTGTTATACGAGAGCCACCTCCCGTCCCAGCACAAAAAAAGAAGGGTTGGTTTTCTGGTTGGGGATCCAAGAAAGGCAAGAAAGGTGCTACCGTTGTTGAAGATCCACTTGACATTGCCGATGCAGAGACTTTGGATCCAAATGCAGATGATGAGACACCGTCTCCATTAGAATCACCCCGATTGCCCAATAGTGCCTCCCATGATTCGATGACTACTGGTAGGCCATCATTTTGTATTAAAAATTACCTCAAAATATATTTGTAATTTTGTATTTGTTCTAACTAATGTTCAAATGATATTGCCTTTGCAGGTGGTTCTTTAGATGCTGGTGGTGACGTGGTGGTAACGGTGGAGGTGGTAACGATGGTCAGGGCGGAGGAGGAGGTGAGGGTGGTGAGGGAGGAGGAGGTGGTATGGCATTCACAGAGGAGCAATTTTATGGGGGTGCAACACAAGATAGTAGTCATGGTGCCCCAATGCGGTACAATAGAAGGCAGAAGTTTAGACCTGGCAGTCAAGCAAGAGGTTCACCAGTGGATTCCCATAGCTATGACACTATGATATCAGACTTTGAGAGGATGAGTACACAAGAGTCTGTCGGATCCTATGGCGGCCATAGCTATCACCCCGAATCCACTAGCACAGACTACTCTAGTGGGTACGGACCGTACAGTGGGTACACTGCCACAACAGGCTACCTTGGTCCATCTCCATATATGCATCCTCCTCCTGCATATTCTATTCCTATTCCAGTCCAAGTTTTTGTTCCTGAGGAGGATGTACAGATGGCACAACTGGGGGTAGTCCGTCCCGGCTGTCAAGTGTGGGACCATTATCTCAGTCAGTTTCGGCAGAGATACCATAGCATGATGACATGGGATGAGTTTCGTGGTTTTGTGTCAAGAACGAAAGGTCATCATCTTATTGGGGAGCTCCCCTCAGAGTCAGATGAGTCCGAATCCATGCCTAGCCAATCCCAATGGAATGCATATGATCCATATCAACAAGGGCATTGGGGATATTAGAGTAAGTCATTGTATTTTTATTGGAATTTAGAGTTTGATAGTTGTATTGACTTTGTGCAATGTAAATATCTTTCAATTAATGAGTTTCAATTTGTTTTCACTCTTCTAATGCTTTATTTCATTGAAAATAAATGTTTTTATACCAATTACATGATATAAATCTCATGGAATATGATGAAACATATGTACAAGAGGCCTAAACCACACAATCATTCAAAAAAAGGCCAGATTCAAGGGAATCGGCCATAAAATGGTTCATAAATAAGGGTTCTGGCCGAATCCAAGCGGATCGAACCGGATCGGTTCGATCCGCCCGAATCGGATCGGATCAGGAAAAACCCGATCCGGTCCGAATCGGGGATGCGCCAAACCTTGCTCCTAATTAGATTTAAATTAGGGTTTACAGATTGGGGCTTTTTGTGTAATTAGGGTTTGTTATTGTCAATTGAAGATTTAATAAGCTTCATTTAATGGTTTTAGGTTTTAGCATGCTGTTAATTGCAGTACATGTCATATTTTGAGGCTAAATACCCTAATTAGGAGGTAATTAACTATTAAAAATTGGGGCTTTCGTATTATTAGTTGTGTTTAGGGTCAATTGAATGTTAATTAAACTTGATCGACTGTTTTAGGTTTTAGCATACTGCTAATTGCAGAACATGTCAATTTTGAGGCTAAATACCCTAAGTAGGAGGTAATTAACTGTTAAAAATTGGGGCTTTCGTATTATTAGTTGTGTTAGGGTCAATTGAATGTTAATTAAGCTTCATTGACTGTTTTAGGTTCCAAGCATGCTCTTAATTGCCTTTTATCTCATGTAATTAGGTCAAAAGTAGATATTAAAAATTAGGGCTTTTGTATAATTAAGTGTGTTTAAGGTCTATTGAAGCTTGATTAAGGTCCAACACAATTTTTCTGGTGGAAAAAATGTTTGGTTGTAATTTTCATTCTACTTGCAAATTTTTATGCTTGATTTTCTTATTGTAGGACCATGGCTAGAGGAGAGCAGAGCCAGGGACTGGACGATTTGGGGTGGGCTCATCTCACCTTAGTTGATGCAAAAAAGAGGAAAGTAAAATGCAATTATTGTGGGAAAGACATACATGGAGGAAAGACATACACTACTCTAGTTTAACGTAGGGTTTCTACCCATCTCACAAGTCAAGTTTTCAAGTTGTTGGGAGGTAAATAGCTATCAAGTTCTAAGCCTTCAAACTGAGATTACCTGACAGGCCAACTAAGGACATTGGAGACAATAACTCTTTGGCCATAAGGCCCATAACTCTCCAAATAGAATTACTAGACTGACCGAATTAGTGTGGCCTATCCCCGGCTGGCGACCCATCCTCACAGGTCTACTACAGGATGTTGAAGGCCGATAAACTTAAGATTATAGATCTCCAACCGGGCTCTAATACCACTTTATTTGTCACGCTTCGGCCGCAACGGAAAATATCGGGGCGCGACAGATAAACAGGCAACTAGCAGGGATATACATATAATTGCTATAGAACATAGGGTTTCAGGCATGACTAATCATTGACTGTGTAAGCAGGGGATTACAGGACTACTTTAACAATGTCTGGCATCACGTGACTTCCCACCCGTATTAATCTATGCTTCAGAGTTACTTGAAAGAGCATAAAAGCTCAGTAGGATTTACCCTCTAATCATTCTAAATCAAACATTAGCAGTTAAAGGGATAAATTGGAAATATGGTTGACAAGAGTGGTGTACACAAGTAATCATTGAATAGGTAAGCACGAGATAATCGGGATATCTAGTATAACAAACAAAACTAGATAACTCAAGAAGCTGGCAGTTAAACTCATTCAGGAATAACAAGCACGTAGACAAGTGAAATTGGATTGTCAATCAATAAACTCATTTCAAGAATATCAGTCGAGTAAACAATAAAGATTGAATTGTCAATCAAGTAAACAATCTAACAGGCAGTATGGTGTCATGCTAAAACACTTGATCATTGTCTTCTGTGACATAACATTCAGTTAGAACATTTGGGTGCTCTGCCTGGGACTAGATTAGGGCCCCATTGCATAGGCACTAATCTAGTTGGATCCAAGATCTCAGTAAAATACTCTCTTGACAATTAAGTAATTAACTAATTCAGGAAAATGGCCAAGAATTTCAAGGAAATAGTTCAGAGCATAGCAAGAAATTCAAGGGAATAAGCTAGGAAAGACATAGTGAATATTAGACTAAAGAGAAGACAATTGTATACATTATATTCTTGACATCTAAGTTTCTGGCATGTTGAGGGTTAGAGGAACATGATACAAGAGGTCAAGGGAAAGCTCTGAACTAAAGGTCAATTAAACACATGATTATGGCTTCCTGCTTCCATACATCTAACTAGAACTTAATCAAGAGATTAACATCACGAACTAACAAGGAATTAGGATAGAAAAGGAAACCACATTAGACACTAATTACAGATTCACAAGAGCACCTAAATGGAAACTCACTAAACTATACTCAACTAGGATTACTAACACGTTAACTAATGACTTAGAGAAGATTGGAGGTACCTACCTTAAACTTGAAGCTTGGAAACCTTGAGGTCTTTTCGAACCTCCTTTCCTCTTTTCCTCCCTTCGCCTAAGCACCTTGAGCTCTTGCCTTGAGGGGGAGAAGATGGAGGGGGGGGGGGGGTATTTATAGGAGTGTACGGTAGTTAAGACAAGGACTATATGGCGGTTTAAAGGGGCTAGGGCGGTTCTGGTGGTGGGGCCCACTAGGGTTAATTAGGGGCTAAGTAACCTCAATTTTATTTAAAGCCTCATGACTTTTATCATTTTAAATTTTACCCTAAAGTTTCAGAAATTGTAGATATTCCCTTCCTTTTAACTTTTAAAATTGCAATTTTGCCCTGATCAATTTCTGGGGTATTACATAAACTTTCAAATTGTTCAATGTTTTTAGTAGTAATATTTTGTAACTCTTGTTTGAATTATACTTTCACTGTGGAGTCGAGCAGAATTCAGCTTCTCATAGTCTTTTTATTTTATTTGGAGTTTGCTGATGCATTTGATCGACTGGCTCAAGTTAAAAAAGTTTCGGTTCTTTGTTTCCCTATCCCCATATAATGTGAACTAAATTTTGCTTATTTTTCAGAGTGCTTCTGACATGGTGTTGGCTGATGACAATTTTGCTTCAATAGTTGCTGTAAGTTATTTGCTTGCTGAAAATTGCAAATGGAATTAAGTTCCTCGGAGTGCTCATAAACTGAAATATGCTTTAAGAACGTTTGTGTAGGTGTGTAAACTTCATCAAGAATTTTGTTCTTCATACTATACTGTGTCTCTGTCACTCTGATCAGGCTGTTGCAGAAGGAAGAGCTATATATAACAATACAAAACAATTCATCAGATACATGATCTCTTCGAATATTGGAGAAGTTGTTTGTATTTTTGTTGCTGCTATACTTGGGATGCCTGAAACTCTTGTGCCTGTAAGTACCTCATTTTTCTGCAATACTTGGAAAGCTTATCTGAGTGTGTTAATGATGCATTAAAAGATATTCTAATTGAAACCTTAAAACATCGGATAGCTGATGCTCCTGTTGCATGTCCAGAACAATGGTTTCTTACTCAAACCTTGTGTTGCTGAAATCTCTATTATCCTCCTCTTTTCTGTTTGTTCCAGGAAGTTAATTTTCTGAGGAAGTGAACATCAATTGTTTGTTGGTAACTTGGTATAGTCTCAGTTTTTCACTCTTTTCCTCTCCAGGTCCAACTACTTTGGGTGAATTTGGTCACTGATGGATTGCCTGCCACAGCTATAGGTTTTAACAAACAAGATTCAAATGTGATGACTGCCAAACCTCGAAAGGTATTTCTAAAGCTTCATGGAATGTAACACCTCCGGATCCTGCTCTTTCACGTAAACATGCCTGCCTTGGTGCACACATCTAAGTGCCTTTTATGATGCTTTGGCTTCCTTTAGAAGATAAATAGGTATCTTCCTTAGTATCTTCCCTGTAATCCTTTTACAAGGTGATGACAGTATGAGGGTGTACTTTGTGACATTAAGGGGCATGTGAGTAGTCTACATGATTGTCACTCTTGTTTATTGTTTTGATTCGATATCTTTAGGAGAAATAAAAAGGTCATGCTGCAGAGATGCATACATCCTGTAGATTAGATATGCTCAGTGGATAGGACGATCAATAATACAAATGGCTGGTAATGTGTTTGTACATTTGTCAGAGATTATGTTGATACTGGTTTCCATTTTTAGATCCAATATCTCAAAATGTCATGTGTATACATATGTTTTAATCCTTTCTTTAAGTAAATCTATGAAATAATAGTTAAAGATTACAGGTGTCTATTGACACCCTGTGATGTGCATGTGGAGCACTTGAATGTGTGCATAATGCATGTGTATAGGTGTACAACATAATAATTAGTGTAAAAACTAGTAGCAAATGATATTAGGCCCTGGTAAATGGGTCAGAAGAACCATTGTTTAATTGGATAGCAGACCTTTGTATAATATCATTTAATGATTGAGCTATTTTTTTCTGCTAGCTGTTTTCAGATTGGTTTCCAATTTCTGATACTTTCTTAAATATTTAAGAGAAAATCACAACTGAAATATGTTAATCCAGTGTGCACTAGATGGGTTTTTACTCATGGATGCCCACACTAACTATTGACGGAACTACAGACCATTGCCAATGCTTGGTTTTCATGCTTGGCAACTCAGACAGATCCATGCTGGCTTTTCACATGTGCATTGACAGTGTTGTTTTAAGTCATTGTATGGCTTTTAACTTTGATTCTTTGAGCAGTCGACATCTGCCTGAACTGTATATTTGCATCTTGGGAGGCAGCGAATAGTGCTTGATTGTAAAAATGGACCGGCATTATGTTAATGGGTAAGGTTACTGAACATGGAGACTAAACCTACACCAGGTTGGCTGAATTTCAACTGCCCCAATCCAGATATTCAGTCAATGCTACGTGTTTTGGTTTCAAAGCTAGCTCAACGATGCTATCAATGCTAACGTGGGTTCTGGTGGAGTCAGTGGACTAGACCAGATGATATGATATTATTTCTGTGCCTGTTTTTTTTCTTGTGATTAACATTCCTGTAAAATTTTTCAATAGTAAACAATATAACTATCATAATTTATAAGGATGTACTGAATCTACTGATCAAGGATGGTGAAGTCCGTCATTGATATTCTTTCTTTTTTTTCCCCCCTTAGTATAGTATTGTTTTGTTTAGGTTAGGAGGCTTCTTTGAATTATTCAAAGAAGCCATGCATCTGGTATGATGGGTAATGGGTATAGTCTTGATCTGCAAATGGTTATGGGTTCTGCTCAGTATGCATAACCTCTGTGGAAATGGTTGTTAATGCACAAGCATTATGTTTGGGATAAAATTAACTTAATTAATTGATTAATTATGAGGAAGAGAATACTTATACCTGAGTACACAATAAGCTGTACTCTAGGCACAAGATAAGCTAAGTACACTTCAACTAAACAGGCTGTTAAATAAGCTTATACTAACTATAAAAATGTAATACAAATCCTAACACTCCCCATCAAGTTGGAGCATAGATGTTAATCATGTCCACCTTGCTTCAGAGTGTCTCAAACTGGCTCACACTCAATGGCTTGGTGTCTGCTAACTGGTCTGCTGTAGGAAAAGGGCGTGCAGATCTTCTGTAACATAACAGTAGCCCGAACGAAGTGGCAATCAACCTCAATGCGTTTAGTCTTTTCATGAAAAATTGGATTCTTGGCAATGTGAATTGGGGGTTATCAGTTATCACAATGCATGGTCAGAGGTGTTTCAATTTTCACACCAAAATCTTGCAACAAGCTTTAAAGCCACATCAATTCATGAGCTGTTTGAGCCATGCTTTATACTCAGCATTTGCACTTGACTTGGCAACTACACTTTGTTTCTTGCTTCTCCATATCATGAAGTTTCCTCCAACCTAGGTGCAAAAACCAGATGTGGACCTCAGACCCAGCATAATCAGCATGAGAAAAGGCTTCAATCAGCATGTGACCTTCGTGTACAGTAACCCTTTTCCTGGAGCTGATGTAACATAATATATAATGCTCAATACTCCATTTGAATGACACTGTTTTGGATTCTGCATAAATTGACTCACTACACTAACTGTGAAAAATATATCAGGTCAAGTTACAGTGAGATAAGGAAGTTTACCAGAGTCTTATATTTTGAAACTTCTTCAAAAACTGAACTATCTTTGACATCAATTTCAGGCTGAGGAACAATGGGTGTATCCATAGGTTTACACCCATTTCTTGCAGAAGATCTAACCCATACTTTCTATGAGACAAAGACACACCTTCCTGTCCATAGGCAATCAATGCTAAGGTAGTACTTAGGCTTACCAAGATTCTTGGTAACAAAATTGACTTTCAAGATACTTCCTGACTTCTTCAACCCCAATTGTATCATCCATTTGAGTCATCTGCATCCTTGATTGGCAGCAAGGCAGAATAACACTCGAACTGAATTAAGGTGAGCCACTGGAAAAAAGGTCTCAAGATAGTCAACACCATAAGTTTGAGTGAAGCCCTTTGCCACCAGTCTGGCCTTGTACTTATCCACAAACCAATTCAGATGACGCTTGATAGTAAACACCCATCTGCAAGAAACAGGAGTAATGCCTTTGGGGCATTGCACAAGAGTCCAATTTCCATGCGAAAGAAGATTTCTTGCATCTCATTGTCCATAACCACCTTCCGATATGGTAAGGCCAGAGCCTCAGAAACAGACCTAGGAACAGAGATATTGAAGATAGATAAGGCAAACTGAAAAAATAGGAGATAGGTCATCATAAGAAATAACATTGGTAGTTGGGTGTTGGGAACATGACCTTACTCCTTTACGAAGAGCAATAGGAAGATCAAGATCAGATCAAGGTACAGAAAAAAGCTCACTAGGAGGCGGCGGATTCTCTAATGAGGAGGGTGATGAAGGACTACATGGTATTACTGCACTACACCTCTAATAAACCTGCCTATAAAATCTGTCCACATCAGGAGTGGCTATTGTTTCCACATTAGTGGTAGATGCAGGATCTAGAAAGAGAATGACACGACAAGGATGGAAGTATCAGTTTCAGTATCAAGATCGCCCAGGTCCAAAATTGAAACCATTTCAGTTTCGTTTTGCCCGGTTTCAGGTGTCTCAGGCAGTCTTAAGAGAGGAGTAAACAACCGGTTTCGGTTGTATCGAACCGAAACCGGCTGAAACCCATTAAATAATATTTTTTTGAAGGTATCAGATGGGCTACAGTAAAATGGGCCAGTTTCAGATCACCCTGGTCCGAAACCAAAATGTTTTGATTTTGGATGATACTGCCATCCATGTGACATGAAGTAGAGGGATATCATGAGAGGAAGAGGATAACTGACATCTAGAAGGCTTAGTGAAATAGGGAATAGACTCAAAGAAACTGATGTCAGCAGAAACAAAGGATCTCATAGACTGAGGATCAAGACACTGATATCTTTTTTGAGTTCTAGAATAACCCAAAAAGATACAAGGAATGGAAGGAGGAGATAATTTGTCACATGTTGGTCCAAGAGAGTGAACAAAACACATGCACCCAAAAATATGAGGAACAAGAGAAGGGATTATCATCAGGGTGTTAGCACACAAAGGGGGATTGTCCACCTAGCACACTGTTAGGAACCTGATTTATAAGATAGCATGATGTAAGAACCTCATTTCCCCAATATGGTTTGGGGACATTCGTATGGAACATTAGTGTTCTGGCAACATCCAACAGATAACAGTTCTTTCTTTTAGCAACACCATTCTGTTGTGATGTGTACGTAGAATTTCGGATCGGATCGGGGTCGGAGATCAGACCCCACTGATTCCTATCGCGATTTGGCTGAAATTGGCCAGGATCAGTCAGAATCGGCCAGAATCAGCCGGATCGGCTATGGCCGTATCTCTATCCTGATCCGGCCAGAATCAGCCGATTCAGTCAATTTTGTATTCCATGGATGTGTAAGAGCAGGATGTTTGATGGATAATCCCATGAGACAAAATAAGGCAAATGAAGATTGAACATATTCCATGGCAGTATCTGTATGCAACGCTTTGATAGAAACAGAATGTTGAGCCTTTATTTCAGCATACAAATTTTGAAAGACACCAAGTACATCAGACGGAGATCTGAGAAGAAGATGCCATGCTTATTTTGACATATTATAAGAAAAGTCATCAACAAAAGTGACATAATATCTATAACGTAATTTGGAGGGAACAGGAGAAGGGCCCCTGATATCTGAATGGACAAGATGAACTGGAGCTGTTTATTTTGACTCAAAGGAAAAGAGGCTCTGGTGCTTTCCTTGCTCACAAGCATCACATTGGAACTTATTGATTGAAGACGGAAAAGAGATAAGCTCTCGAAGCTTTGCAATGATGGATGCCCCCTCAGCAACTTGCCCAGTTAATACAGAGGTCTGGTTAGTTCTTGGACAGGCTTTTGGCTTCCAAGGAACTTTTCATTCAGTTCAACATATATGGAAGCATATTAGACTGAAGGGCAAACAACTAATCCAAAGCTGGTGTCTTCAGTGTTCAACATTATTCCTGCCAATGCATGCTGGAGCTTCTGGAAAGAGAGGAATGGTTCAACTTTTGGTATTGTGAAGATACATGTGGAATATATTCTTGGGAGAATTAACTGTTGATCCCTGGCAGGGACCTAACATTATTTTCAGGTCCCTGTCAGGTTTTCCTGTACCTTCCGGTCCCTGCTTTATGCAGGACTTATTTTTAAGTCCATGCTTTTAACCCCCGTTATCCTCCCCCGTTATCTCAAAAGTGTGTAACCGTTATCCCAAAAGTGTGTAACTGCGTAAGTACGTACTTACACAGTTACATGTGTAACTACGTAAGTATGTAAATCCTGTAACTATGTAAGTATGTAATTACATACTTATGCAGTTACACATGTAACTTTGTAAATACTTAATAATTTACAGAAATAAATATTTACTTATTTATTGGGAGAATTACCAATCAATCCCTAATTTTGGGGGATTTATTTTTAGGTCTTTGAGTTACATAATTATAGAAGAAGTGACTTACATAGTTTCAGAAGGGCTTACCTAGTTACCAGGGACTTACCTAGTTACAGAGTTGCATGTGTAATTACACACTTACGTAGGTAAGCCCTTATGTACTGTAATTACCTAGTTACCAGAGACTTACCTAATTATAGAGTCCCTAAGTTACATACTATGTAACTCTGTAATTACATGTATAGTTACAGAGTATATAGTTATAGAATTACATTTGTAGTTATATAGTATGTACATGTGTTATTACACATTTACATGCAGTTACCGAGTTACACATGTAACTCTATAACTACATACTTACGGAGTTACATGAATTACATACTTACCCAGTTACATGAATTACACATGTAACTCTGTAACTAGGTAAGCCCTAGGTAACATTGGTAACTAGGTAATCCCTGATAACTAGGTAAGTCCTTCTGAAACTATGTAAGTATGTAACTAGATAAGCCCTAATTACGTAGTTACAAATTTATAAAATCTCTATGTAGTTACAGAGTTGCATGTGTAATTGCATAAGTATGTAATTATATACTTACGTAGTTATAGGAATTACATACTTACACAATTATATATGTAACTCTGTAAATATATACTTACACAATTACATATTTAACTGTGTAACTACTTCATACCTTGTTACATAGTTACAGGAAGAAATAATTACAAACTTAAAGCGTAAAAAACTATGTACTTACAGAGTTACATATGTATGTGTAGTTACATAGTATGTACATGTGTAATTACACACTTACATGTAGTTACAGAGTTACACATGTAACTCTGTAACTACATACTTACGCAGTTACAACATGTAACTCTGTAACTAGGTAAGTCCTAGGTAACCTTTGGTAACTAGGTAAGCTCTGATAATTAGGTAAATCTTTCTGAAACTTTGTAAGTATGTAACTAGGTAAGCTATAATTACAGAGTTACAAACTTACAAAATCTCTATGCAGTTACAGAGTTACATGTGTAACTGCATAAGTATGTAATTACATACTTACATAGTTACATGATTTACATACTTACACAATTATACATATAACTCTGTAAATATATACTTACGCAGTTACATATTTAACTGTGTAACTACTTCATATCTTGTTACATAGTTACATGAAGAAATAATTACAAACTTAGGGCATAAAAAATTATGTACTTACATACTTAAAGAGTTACATGTGTATGTGTAGTTACATAGTATGTACATGTGTAATTACACACTTACATGTAGTACAGAGTTACACATGTAACTCTGTAACTACATACTTACGTAGTTACAGGAATTACATATGTAACTCTGTAACTAGGTAAACCCTAGGTAACCTTTGGTAACTAGGTAAGCCCTGATAACTAGGTAAATCCTTTTGAAACTATGTAAGTATGTAACTAGGTAAGCCCTAATTATAGAGTTACAAACTTATAAAATTTCTATGTAGTTTCAGAGTTACATGTGTAACTGCATAAGTATGTAATTACATACTTACACAGTTACAGGATTTACATACTTACGCAGTTACACATGTAACTGTGTAAGTATGTACTTACGCAGTTACACACTTTTGGGATAGCAGTTACACACTTTTGAGATAACGGGGGTTAAAAGTAGGGACTTAAAAATAAGTCATGCATAAAGTAGGGACCGAAAGGTACATAAAAAACTGACAGGGACCTGCAAATAATGTCAGGTCCCTGCTAGGGACCAATAATTAATTCTCCCTATATTCTTTCTAGAATTATCATGCTGTTGCATAATTTGAGTAGACACATTATTTGAGGCATCACATAATTGTTTGTTTTCTACCTTACCTTGTTTTAAAGGAATGTGATTCTCTTTCTTCCAAGGTTGAGGAACCTCTCCTCGCCTTTGATTTTTTCTACCTCTGTTTTGGTATTAAAAATTGATAGTATAGTCTACCTTGTTTCAGAAAAAGAAAGAATCTGAGCTTCAAGTCCACTCTCATAAACATTCTAGGGAATAATTGGGGAATAGTTGGATGGGGAGGTTCATGGTTGGATTTCTTGTTCAAAGATTAGAGATGCAAACTTGAGCGCTGTTGATAACAATTTAAGGACATCATCTTTGTTTTCTTGTGAGATGAAAGAGGATCAACTATGGTCATATGGTGGGAGTTATCACACATTGGATCAACCTATATCTAAATAACCATGTGTAACCAGAGATTTGACAGCTTGGTCTTATTTCACCGTCGAGAAACGAAAGAAGACTTCCATATCCAAGCTTAGCTCAGACGTAGCTCGCTTCTTTTTGGAATTTTTGACTGGAAGGTACACCAAAAACTCTGCCCTTCCATCCCTTGGATAGATAGAGAGGGAGGGCAGAGTTTTTGGTTTTTTCATGTTGTCAAACAGTTGAACAATGAAAATAGATGGCGAGTGCCTGATCGAATTGATCAGGTCATGTAGGAACAAGGTTCAAATCTCTTGGTCCTTGCAAATACAAATGAATGGAAGAGCCGTTTTGCATATATATACATTATATCTGTATACACTTTCCCTATTTTGGACACTAATCTTGACGTGGCATTACATAATGAACAATTTAATGGTCATGTTACCCTTATATTTTTGGTTTTTGTAGGTTTCTTATCTCTTCAATTTCATATTCAGGTTAATGAGGCAGTAGTCAGTGGATGGCTGTTTTTTCGCTATCTGGTTATTGGAGGTATGTACTAATATCATACCTACATGTGGTCTTTCCCTGCTACCACATGTATTTTCTTTGTAATATCTAATGAAGCACAACCCTCATACAATGTGGGAAGACACCTTACCTGAACGTAGGAGGAACTGAGCTTTCTTGTGGTCCCTACTTTTATGCTTCTTTCCTCCAATCTCCTATCATGTCTGAACAACCTTTGTGAAATTTCCTACATCACAAGATCTATGACCAACTAACCCATGCATGTTGCAGACTTGCAGTTATGCTGCTTCCTCCAAATTCCCCCGTTTTCTGAGATGTGGTATCACCTCATCATACCTCTTATCTTCTTACATCCCTGGAAAGTCGAGAGCTATCATTTGACACAAGTTTGGCTTGTTATTTATTCAGCTCTTCTGTTGTGATGTCAGACATGTCATGTTGCATTGAAGTTCATGCTTAAAACATGGTTGGCCGTGCTGCTGTGGATTGCAGCGGCACGGCCGAGTAGGACCGTGCCAGGGAACCCAATGAGTCCCTGGCACGGGTGGTATGATGAACAGTGCCATTATTTATTTATTTAATTTTTTCAAAGGCTCCACCCCTCCCCATCTTATGGCAGCCCCTCCCCCAACCCTTGCCAGTCCCCCCCCCTTCCCCTCTTCCGGCAGCCCTCTCCCCCACCTTCCTGGCTTGCGGTGGCCGGCTGAGAGGTTGTCGTCGTCCACAAGGAAGTGATGATTGATAAACACTACAAGATTATGATGATTGATAAACAATAGAAGTTTATATGTTCATTTCATGCCAATGAGAAGCTTAGACAATTTATAATCATGTATTTTTGCCATTTCCTATCATCTCAATTGAATGGTGTGATGCTTATATGGCATTTAATGTGAATGGGATACTTATACAACCCAAAATCATGCAATTTTTTGTATTTCCTATCACCTCAATTGCTCAATGTGTTGTTTATATGTTTATTCCACAGGTTAACATTATTAAACTTCAATTCTGAATCAAAATTATCTACAAAACTAGATTACACACACAAAATAAAAAAAGGTGTTGCAGCCGTACCTTACCATACCAGTACGGTATGGTCCGTACCATGCCAGCAGGAACTGGGCATGGCCGAGTGCCGCGGCACGGCCAACCTTGGCTTAAAATGGACTGATCATAAAATGACCCCTTGCTATGCGAATGCATTCAGAGGAATCAGAGCCAGGAGCATTCTGTCATCACTCGTTAGTCACACCTGCAAAGTGCTGTTGCCCCCATTTTCAATTATTCCAAACAGAAGTCAAATTACAAACTACAAGATGACCTAATCATCATTTCATGTCCCATTCCATTTCCCGTTATGACTTCAATTCCCTCTTTGGCCTTCTATACTAATGTGAGTAAACATGGCCTCCAATCTCCTGCGAGGCATTTCACTTCTTTTTTTGGGGAAACACTGTTTGCATTGAAGGCATTACCTGGAACTGCATATCTACTTGTTGGATTTTTCTTGAGCATGAAAGCAAATTTTGAAATAATGACAGGCTCAAGAAGTTACTTCTATCTGTTGTGAAATCAATTATTTATTTTCGTTGCGGTGAGGATGTTTTGGCTTGCAGGTGATGTCTTGCATGGCTGTACTTGACTTATGGAGTGGGAGTTGCTTGATCTGATTAACTCAAACATCAAATGTCCTGTGATCCTGCCATAAAATAGTGTAACATGGAGTAAAATAATATAACTTGGAGCCAAATTACATAACCTGTAGCAAAATAGCGTAATGTAGAGCCAAATATAAAGCAAAATAATATAACCTAAAGCTAAATTGTGTAATCCGGAGTAAAATAGTGTAATCTAGAGTCAAATAGTGTAATCTAGAAGAAAATATTGTAATCTAGAGTCAAACTGAGGCAAATAGTGTAATCTAGAGCCACAAGCAATACTACTCGTGCGTAAGGTTGGCCGGATCAGAATCGGGAATCGAATTGAAAATTTCTTGATTTGATCCGATTCAGCTGTATCAGCCCTGAATCGGACTGATTCGCATGGGAACCCATAGTGAAATGCTTTATTTACCTATACATCATTTAAGTAAATGTTTACCATTTCCTTAAGATATTACATGTAAATAAGGAAGTACACCTCATTTGAATCCAATAAAAATATCAAAAAAATCAGCTCTCTTATCGATAACAAGTCAACTTTCCCATCTAAGAAGAAAATCGCAATTTTGGTGATTCCATCAAAATGCAGACTTTCTAATCCCTCATAATTTGGCCTAACTAAAAATTTCATAATTCAAATAAATCACATGGAATACTAAAAATCCAAAGTCCCATGAAATAAGTCAAATTCTACTTGTGTACGTTTGACTTATTTCACCGGACTTTAGATTTTAGTATTGTATGTGGTTTATTTGAATTATGAAATTTTTAGTTAGGCCAAATTATCAATTATGAGGGATTAGAAAGTCGGCATTTTGATGGAATCACCAAAATCGCAATTTTCTTCTTAGATTGGAGAGTTGACTTGTTATTGGTAAGATATATGAATTTTTTTTGATATTTTTATTGGATTCAAATGGGGGAGGGGGGTACTTTTTTATTTACATGTAATATCTTAAGTAAATGAAACAGTTACTTAAATGATGTTCGGGTCAATAAGGTATTATACATATATGAAGGGAATCGAGCGAATCAGGAATCGGTCTTACCCTGATTCGCACCAATTTGAACCGATTTGGCAAGCCATGCTCATGAGATGCTGGGCAGCTCACTTGTAGCAGCTCTACAAAGGCGATCCCCAGGAAGTTGGGGAAGCCAACAACTGGGTGGATATCCCCAAACTTGGTTGGAACAGCATGTAGCCCTTACTTTTTTCACCAACTTTTGTCAAGCCAGTCTTATTAGCAATCTAGCTGCAGTAGTTATTCTTTAGCATGTTCTGTCCTACCTAAGTTGTTTCCTAATCCTATGTTGTGTCTGTAGAAAAATCATACAGTCAGAAGTTGTGCATGCAATTAGTTTATCATGCACTTTTATTTTTTCTGCTTACATTTCCCTACCTATGAGTATCCTTTCTTCTGTTATTTGTGAACTTCATTTCAATTGTATTTTGTTGCAGCATACGTCGGTCTTGCTACAATTGCTGGGTTTCTATGGTGGTTTGTTTATGCTGATAGTGGTCCTAAACTTCCCTATCATGAATTGGTAAGATGCAGGGATTGCAGTTCCTTTAATTCATTCTTGTATGCCTGTGATTTAGTGCCAGGTGTGAGAATTATTTTTCAACATTTTAAAATTTTTTAAATTTTATCTTTGGATTTTTGATTTGTTTGGATATTTATTTATTTATATGGACATGGTCTTGCTTAGTTCATTTGACCTCCCCCACTAACTGCGGTTAGTGTTAATTATATCAGCACAAAGACTGAATACCCTTGATTAACCATCAGACAAACTTGTTGAAACAAAGAGAATATGACTCACATTTGAATGAAATGAATTGCACATGAAAGCGAACATGGTTGCGAACATGCAATGTATTTTTTTGGAATTTTTTGATATTTGTTTCATTTTTATTGATTTTTTAAATGTATTTTCTATTTTTTTGGTATTTTCAGAATTATTTATTTCATTTATTTAAGCATTTTCGTGATTTATTTATTTACATTTAAATTATGTGAATTAAATTTACATTTTTTTTTTATTGATTGATTTAAAGGGGAATTAGCTTAACATTTTCATTTATTTAATTGTTTTAAACATGAATTGACTTAAGGCGGGTTAAAATTGATGTGAGACATAACTTGTTTGTTGATTTTATGTTATTGAAAATTAAAGAATATTATTTGGAAGATATTTCGTTAACACTTGTCGAAAACTTGGTTGATTTTGACTAGGAAATTACGTAGTGCTATGTTTTAAATAAACGTGACATAATTCATATAACGCATTATTGGATGATTAAAAATAGCCCAATGGGCCCGATAAATCACACAAGTTAATTCGCTAATTATTGGCCCAATAAGCACAAAATGTCTTGATTAATTGCGAGACAGTACAATTCTGGCCCAATAAGAAGAAGTCCAATGGACCTTGCTTTGACTTTGAGAAAATTGGATCGTGCCTTGCACGATACTCTTTAGGGCTGCCTTGCAGACCCTTTCCCAGACCGCCTTGCAGTCTTTTCCCAGAGCCTTGCTCTGATTTTCCAACTCCAAAAATCCACCTTTAGCCTGGGGCGCCCCCCCTCCTTTTATAGTGCCTGGGCAAAAGACGCCCTGGCGGAAGGTTTGGCGCTCTCCACGGAGCTCTGCACATTAAAATAGGGGGTTTTACGCAATTTTACAATTGCCCATTTGCATTTTAGCCCCCCCCATTTCCTTTTTCTTTCTTTTCTCTCTTTCCCTCTTTCGGCCGGACCCTTCCTTTCCTGGCTCTGTGCGAAACAGAGCAGGGAAGGAGGGCGGCCTCCCTCCTCCTCTTCGCTTCTCGCTTGGCGACGGCGGAGGCCGAGCACAGCAGCAGCAGCGGCGGCGGGAGCAGGGCAGCGGCAGCAGCAGCGGCGGCGCAGCGGCAGGGCGGCAGCAGAGGGGGGAACCGGCGGCGACTCCTGACAGCAACGGCGCGGGCGAGCAGGGGAGAGGCCCGCGGCGGCCAGGGGAGGGGAGTCGACGGCGCCAGTGGGCGCCGGCGGCAGCAGCAACGCTGGGCGGTGGCGCCGGCGACGGGAGTGGCCGGCGACGTCAGCGGGGTGAGCAGGGGCGGCCAGCGGCGCGCCCTGCCTGCGCAGGTGAGTTTTTTTTTCTTTCTCATTTCTTTTCTCTTCTTTTTTTTTTGCTTCTTATTTTCTTTTGGTGAAAACCGGCACAACACCAGGTTTTCACAAATTTTGCCAGGCGTTCAACTGGATAAGCTAACTCTGGAAACTAACTGAATGCAGAGTCGAGTTGAACTCCTTCAGAATGGTGTAGATATGCTTAAAAGATGAGAAATGTGTCTTTTCCTTTTTATTGGTCATATGAAAGTGTGTAATATCCCTATTGTAGGTGAAGTTAGATTCCTATCTCTAATAGGGCATGTTGATGATCTTGTTTCTAGGCAGTCTTATCAGTAATGTTGTCCAATTACAGATCCTGCATTGTTCAATAGGGTAGGGATTCTATTTTTGTTAACGGATTGATTCATATTTGTATAAGGTAATCATCTTTTCTTAATGTGCACATGGTTGTATACCAACTTATCAATGTCCTTATTGTCTAACTAACTTCACCAGTAGTATCTCCATTTGATGCTCTAGTTCCTTTTGGACACGCTTCTCCATTTCTACGCAACTCTCTCTAACCTAATAACATAGGGTTAAAATGAGGATCAATTTAATTGAAATTGATCCTCTCAAGTTCTGTCTCATTTCTTCACAATGGGGGAGAACAATTATTATGCTGATTAGTGAACAATTTTAGTTTAAATTCAAGTTACTCTTTAGGAATCATCTTATAACGTTGCGATGTAGCTATTTCTGTTAATGTGATAAGGACAAAGTTTTTTTTCTATATGGTTTGAATGATATTCCTGGTTGTAGTGCATGTCTACTGCTGTTGTTCATGTTCTTTTACAGTTGTCATAGAATTTCCCTTTCAATTTATTTTCTGGGGAAAGCTTGCTAATTATCTTGATGACCTACAGGTTAATTTTGATTCTTGTTCATTGAGGCAAACTCAGTATCCTTGCAGCATATTTGATGACCGCCATCCATCAACTGTGTCAATGACTGTTCTTGTTGTTGTTGAGATGTTCAATGCCCTTAATAACCTGAGTGAAAATCAGTCTTTACTGTAAGTTTTAACTTCTGTCACCCATATTAAGTTTCTTTTTATTCTTCTTTTTTTTTTCTTGAAATTTTTCGTGGCATAAACTAATGTTGAATCACTAAGGAAGGCTGTCTAGACTATAGTCATTTTTTATTATCGAATTGCAGATGTGTTTGTAAGATTCACATACTTCCTAATCAATATTTGCGCCTCTAGAGGCCTTTATAGAAAGTGCATTGTTTTTAATTTAGTTCTAACCAACAGTAGCTGTGTAGCCTGTATGAAGACAAATTCCTATCAGATACTATCCGCTGAACCATAGTACTAGTGGAAAGCTTATTAAGGCCAATAAATGTGTTTGACAACCCATTTGCAGTCGCACCTGATGCTGCTGGCCTCATTTTCTGAGTGATCTGTGACCTTTATTAGCTCAATATTAGGTTGATTCCATCCTCTTCCCAGCCTTCTTCCTGAAGAGGGGGTAGTTTCCCTTCTCCATTCCATGTTCCTGATCTAGTTTATATCTTGGTGTGTAAATTGAGTCTGCATATGTCATACCACAAGCTCAACCATTTGGTCCCGAAAAATCTGGGCATGTGTTGCATCTCTAATTTCCAAAATGGGTCACTAGCATTTTACTTAAGCAATGACTTATGGAAAAAATCTATTTGTATGTCACTAGCATTTTACTTAAGCAATGACTTATGGAAAAAATCTATTTGTATTTTCAGCGTAATACCACCTTGGAGTAACCCTTGGCTTGTTGCGTCAATTGTCTTGACCATGGTCCTCCATTTACTCATCTTATATGTCAGACCACTGTCAATTCTCTTCTCTGTAAGTCTCCCTTTGTTGATTGCATTGCCTTTCTTCAAATAGATGTTGCTCAAACCTCAAAGTTGAGATGCTGTTTTATGAAGATAATCCATTTTTCATGAGTTTTGCAATTTTTATTTTCCAGGTGACTCCTCTTTCTCTGGCCGACTGGACTGTTGTTCTGTATCTTTCTTTTCCTGTAAGTACGGCTAATACTTGTCTAATGTGCAAACATGGTGGGATATTTTTATGGTAAATTGCAATTGATGTCTTTCAATTGAAATAACTACATCTAAAAGAAGGTTAAACATTTGGATTTAACAAACCTGAATAAAATACTATTTAGATGCTTTAATTTTCCCTTGTCCTTCTAGTCTTCTTAATATGAAACAAGCAGCTCCATTTGAATGCCTATCAGACTGGAATAAGTGTTTGAAACTGCTGATTGTGTGAATATAGATACTAATGTGCTAGAGAGATTGGTATAACATCATCTTCCAGAAAATGCAGAAGATAGCATAGTTATTCTACACATGATACAAGTCTTCTGACCTCTTCAGCACAATCTAAAACCATGCTGAATATGGAGCAGGTGCAGTGAGAACTTAGAAACAATTAAGTTTTGGGGGCCAGATAGTAGGTACTAGGGCAGTCAGAGGTATCATGTTGAGAACAGATTATGGACAAAATCAGGAAAAAAAAAACTAAATGCTAATATGATAGGTTATTTATGGAGAGATGGTGGGAAACAAAAATGATAATTTGATTTTTTATCCTGTTTTTGTGCTACTGAGGCTTTTCACTTTGCGATCTGAAACAACTGACCTAATGTTCAGATGTATCCACTGGAGAGAAGAAAATATCAGTAGATATTTATGTTCAATGGAGAAATTTCTTCCTTCCCTGTGATTTGAAACCACTGACAGTGGTGGGAACACCTTTTGGAGCCAGTAGATAGTGGGAGCAGTTGGATGTATCCAGTGGAGACTAGTTTATGAACAAAATGTCAGAGCACTTTCATCTTGATGTAAGCCAAAAAAGATTCTTTGATGTTTGGTGTTATTCCTCTGTTATCCCAGGCTGCTTTGTTTCATCTGAAACAATAACCCGATTGTAGGTCTTCTGCCTTTTATTTCACCCTGCTAATACATCTTTTTTGTCATTTTTTTTGTATGTTGGAAGGGAGAGGGGTTGGCTGAGAGAAAATGAAGAGGAATGTATTCTGAACTGCACGATATTATTCCCGCACAATATTTGTTCTTTCACAAGCTTGTATAGCATTTGAGGAATTTCATGGACAAATTGTAAATGAAAATGTCTGACCAGAGGACTCATCCAAATAATATAGTCAGGCAAATTTCTTAAAATATTATTGCATGGTTAAAGAAGATGAACAAAATACAACCCAGTTCTGATCTAACTGAGATTAGGTGATTCTTATAGCTTGCTTGTGGACAAAAACTATAGTCTATGTTTTTCCTTCCACTAAAGTAAAATGACATTAGCATAATCTTTCGTCTGCAGGTGATTATAATTGATGAGATATTGAAGTTCTTCTCAAGAAATAATAGAGGTAACCACAACCAAGGCATCATTACTTTATCATTTAACTTTCTTGACACCCGTTATATTCCAGCAATTATGTTATGTTCTCAGTATCTTAATTATGGCAGCTGTCAATTAGCTGACATGCTTTTTGAGAACTTACGCTTGGGTTCCATTCATTCATTTAAGATAGATAACCCAGAAATTCAGTGTTGAACAGTCCCCTTCACGGATGGATCAATTTGCTTTTTATGTAGTTCCTTGCCATAACCACCTGGGTCGTAGTTTATTTCAGTTTGCATTACATTAGGCTCCAGTGTATAACAGAATTTATGTAGCTGGACCATTTACTTAGAACAGCTGGTTTGTAGTCTCCAGGTAACAGGGCTAGGCGCTAACTCATATGGCCCTATACAAAGTTGTGAGACCCTTCTCATAGTTATTATACCATGCACTTTGATATGCCTTGCCCTGTTTTGTTCATCTTGTACGCTTTGGTAAGGGGGGTACCCCGGGGTAGCCCCCTCCCCCAGCTCTGGGGAGCGGGGCAGGCTTACCCCGGGGTACCCTGGGGTACCCCCTTAACCCGGGGTAAGTCTACCCCACCTAAAAAGGTGGGGTAGAGGGGGGTAACTTTTTTTTTTCTTTTTTTTTTAAAAGTTAAAAAATTATCATAAAAATTTAAATATTATTCTATTAAACATCTCATATATTTTTTTATTTTTTTATTTTTTATTTTTCACATGAAAATAAATAGAGTCAAAGATAATAGTTGACCAAAAAAAATGAATTAACCCATCTCCATCTCAAGTAGCCACCAAAATAAAATATGTACTTTAGCTATCTTTATCTTCAACCAAAGCGGCCAAATTAACACATTGTCACATGCCGAGTAGCCACAGGGAGCAATGTCTCTCTGACTCGTACAACATACCAATGATGTCAATCTACTGGCCACTAATAAACTTGAATGCATGGGACCAGGACTGAATCTAAAGCTGATACACCAAAGACTATGGTGATGATGATGGTGTAAATAACGTGAAAGATCTACAAGCACAGATTCTCATTTGCAGATTAAAATTTTCCATCTCCCAGTAAAATAACTGTAACGTAATTAGATTCGTCACTGATAGCTTATTTTCATTGTGATGACGGGCCTTGTTAGACAGTATTAGATTGCCAAAACTTGCTATCTCTAGGTGCCCTATCATGTTCGTTTCTCAAGTTGGTGGGTTTTGTTTTTGAAATAAGAGCAAAGCCATAATTGTTCAGAGCATGATCGAAGTCTCCGCCAGTGCACTTGTTTATTACATGAATATTCAAGTTCATATACAGTAATTATTTTGTCAGCATGCCATTGAACATTTCAGAACCTTCAACTCAAGCCCGTTTATTCTTATCAATGTGCGCAGGAAGAAGATTTAACCTGAGAATTGGAAGACGTGATTTACTTCCAAAGAGGGAAGCACGAGACAAATAAGGACTAGAGGGGTCTCTAGCAAAAGCCTTGAGAGAAGAGGGATCAGTGACACAGACACTTGAAGATAAAACCACAATTGGCAGCGTACAGAAGGAGCTGCCCTGTTCTTGGGCGGTGATCATGAGTTTTGTTTTACAGAGGTGAAATGGCGGAAGAAGACGCTTGGTAAACGGCAAATCTAATCTGTACATGCATCTCTAAAGTAGTCTATGAGTCGTGGATCACACTGGTGAGGCAAATCCGCTCTCCGTTCAACTCTCATGTTTTCAAAGTTGCTCATGTAGATTCGTATGCCCATCTTTTATTGAATGAGGGGGGCCAATAAATCCTTGAAAGATACGGGGCAACATCTTGTTTTGTTTTCCCCCTTATCCCTAGTTATTTTGGATGTTTTCTATGACGTGTTGGATGCCTGAAGATCCTTCTTGTCCGACTGTTAGGCCTCTGATTAACTTTGTACTCGTGGTGTCGTTTTGAAAGTGATGATAATATGTCTCAAATTACCAAAAAATCTTGTCTTGTTTTCCTCCCTAACACTGTTCAGAGCAGAAAGAGTCATCTCGTTTACGTGTATCGTTTAGGCTCCTTTGGGTTTGCCATCCAGATTCCAGAGTACTTTTTAAGTGCGTTAATTGGCGAACAGAGTGATTCTAGACGACCAATTGAGTAATATCAAACTGCTTTATCGCACGGCAATTCTGTCAATCTACTCCTATATACGCTACTATTGTTAGGGTTTTTAACGATGTTGTTTGCAACAAACTCACCCCCCCCATTGGGGGGGCTGATGTCATTGGGGGTGGGCACAAGCACACCCCTAGGGTTGTGCCCACCCCCAATAGGGGTGATTGTTTGTTGCAAACCGGGGGTTTGCACCAAGTCGTTCTCATTTTCTTAACCTTTTGATTGACAGAGAAGCGATCCGTGTTTCTTCACGTAGATAGTGACAGTGACGAGCTCAACTGTTTTGCTCGAACATGTATATTTGTTCAAGTACTTACTGTCCTAAAACTACAAACACACATGGGATGGAGTCCATTCGATGGACAAATACCTATGTTTTTTTTTTTGAGCCAGTTAAATGCCTCATGTACAGCATAGATAACCCCCGCTTGCACTGGTACATTATCCACCATCACATTCATCCTATAATCCACTCGAACATGTACGGTTCTGCTGAACCTTTTGAATGCCGAGGAATCTTTAAAAAACATCGGACAGAGAGCTCAAGCAATATTTTAAGTATGAATGGGTGGTGGAGAACCGACATAGTAAGTGAGAGGCACCTGAACTTTATCATCTTAGGATGACTTATTATTTTGTAGACAATAATTAGGGATTAAATTTGATGATGATAAGGAGCATGCACATGTTAGAAATTGAGATCACAGGGGACTGTAACAAACCCATCTTTGAAGTATGGCAAGGCACTCCTTGGGTCGGTACACTGGAGCTGTATGACCAGCACCCTATATGAATAAGACATTTCGTGAGGAACCGCCTGCTATCATCGCAAAAGACCATACCAAATAATACTCTTAAACTGTAGCAAAGGTCAAGTTGTTCGAATACGACCTGGTGTACCTGCAAAACCAACATCCAGAGTCATCTTTTCTAGAACAATAATTGATGAGAAATGCTTGTTGTCAGTCGACTGGCAACAAAGCTTGGTCAAGCCATTCTATTGGCTTAAGAAGCAAAAAGAAGGGTCTGACGAGACCCTTAGCCAATAAGATTGCTTGACTAGCAATCCAACTAGGTTTCTGTTGCTAGTCGAGACTGGTAACAAGTATTTCTCATAATTGATACATGTTGAGCCTACTCACAGCTGATGAACTAGCTTTTAGGTTGCGAGCTCACCCTGCACCTTTGCCATCCACAAACCAAGACCACCAATAATCGACAATAGAAAAGTTAAGTGATCGAATCCATTCTTGTGTGCCAACAAATGGTGCCACCGAGTCATGATCGCCATTGTGCAATGCAAACAAACCATAGATTATGACGAAATGGAACCCAAGCAAAATTGATAAGGATACCATGATATGGACTAACAGTCTACTCAATGCACTCACCTATATACAAGTGCGAGATAACCTCTACTTGTGAGTGTGAAGTGATACGGAACAACGCTCTTTATTTCTTCAATATAATGAATATCATGGTTGCATCTTTGCCATTCGCCTACAGTTCCCTGCCCATCATTTTGCAACTCGTGATTGCAATTACTTCCACATGGCTGGAGTAATAAGAAGCCAAGAACATTTTATGCCTTAATCCGCATCCAACTAGTAAAACAATGGCTGGGCAAAAGGTCATCAGACTCATCATTGAAACAGAAGTCGTATGTATAAGCATCCTCCACACCCACTGCTTGAAGAAAGTCATCAAAACATGCATACTATAGTAGTAGAGTCACGGATGTAAATAGTCTCAGTGCAAACTAAGACGGGACGGCATATGATGTGTTGAATGGGAAATAAATCCATGATGTATATAACAATCATTACTGTTGTTAAATTTTATATTGGATTGGGCCTTCCAACTCAAAACCTTAAGGTGATGAGTGGAGACAGCTCCACTATTATAAACACAACAACATTCTTACAACTGTAAATTGCACACAAGTAGATCGATGAGTTGAACAGGTTAATTAACATACAAAAGGTAATACCTTTTGGATATGGAGAGCCTCTCTCACTAAACCATTGTTTGACCAATAGTAAGATCGATATTTACCATATTCCTGAATCCAAACAAGGATGCACTTGAAGTATTCATTTTATGGGAAAGAATATTGCAATGTAACCACATCACGGGAAATGATAGACTGTTGATACACATAGGTGGTTGGGTAGCATGTAAATGCAACAAAAGAAAAATTCATATTAAAAAACATGGTAGAAAAGTACATAGAAAAATCAGGGGGATAAATAATAAAAGAAAGACAATCCATCATCTTTTTTTGGTAGGTAATGATGATGTAAATTAATTGGAAAAAGAATTTACAATGTAAGTGGAAGAGACAAAGGACATACTAAAAGAGCTCCTATAAGCTAGACATGTAACATAGATTCAAACAATCTAACATCAATGTAATGTTGAATCTCCTCAAAATGCTTCTCTCCCTTCTTGATAAAGTAGCATTAGGTTTGATCATCCCCGTTTGATCATCCCCATGCATAATCGCATATCATTTAGGATGTGCAGAAGAAGTTGTACACCTGAGTTGCATCCATTATGAAATAGACAGGAGCAACACTCGTGCCAAATCCACCAAATGGCTATCCGAAAGACCAGCTTATCACTTTTCTAATGATGTTATTAGTCCTTTTACATGCCTTTATCCCATAATTGCTAAATCTAATCTGTTAGGGAAGAAACAATTCAAAACTCAATAAAGGAATGCACCCAGTTAAGGGTAAGGACATGATTATAACTTCATGCAAGTATAGAATGTTGGTGGGTAGCTTACTCTACACTCCACATCGGGAACTGCTGATAGGATGAGGTCCTTCCTGCTCTCAACCTGAAGAGATCTCCTATGTCCGCTAGTGCCTTTTGGTTTTGGAGACTCCGAGGCACATCATGGTTCTAAAATGTGGTGAAGGATAATTTCTGAAACAAACTGCACAAGATGATTAGAATTGCAATATTGTAATAAAGGAGATAGTAAACAAAAGCACTCACATTTTCTTATGACATCAAGGTTCTTGGCACACTTAGAGGCTCTTGGGATATAAGTAATGCCGTCCTTCACAATATTTCATTGTCAACTAAAAAACAAAACACATCTTTGCGCATGATTCACTTGTCATAATTTGTATGAATGAAGAGAGATAAGTATCCTGATATGCATCTCTCTTCCAACAATCGCTTCTACTAGGAACGTCTTAACAAGTGGAAGAACACTAACAAGTACAAACATTAGCTCTAATTGTATGTGCATGATGTTTCTTCCTTTCATAATGCATCACCTGGATTTTCTACTCCACTACAAAAATGAGTCGTATATGGACATGGATTGACATCTCTGCCTTCCCTTCAGTCATTTCCAAGCTCGTGTCTTAAAATTCCCCAAATTAAAAAGATCAAATGCTTATATCCATCATCTTATTAGGAAAAAAAGAAAATCCTAAGAGATTCTATACTTGGTTGCCTTCTATGCAAATTTTCATTTTTCACTTAGAATACAGCTGCAAACTTGTTGAAGCAGTAAGAAAGTAAAATAAAACCATGGATCCTTTGCCAATGCAGGGCAGCAGGTGTAAAGAAAGTCAATGTATGAGACACCTCCTCTGATTCAACACAACAAGCACACTAGCATTTTACCAAGATTTTCTCCTAAAAGATAATGCTCCCCCAATGGCTGTAATTGCTTTTTCACCTGGTACATGGACCCAACAAGGTCACTCGAGGTCCTGAAAATGGACCCATGTGATCTGATTTCAATCCAACACGGCCAATTTATTAAACTTTGGGATGTACCTCATTCAAGATGCTTTTTTCCAATGAACTAAACATATGTTGCATTAAGCTACATGGAAGTAAGTGTAGGACATTTGTTCAATCTCACAGAAATTGCAAAAGCATTCCATTTCATGAAATTTATTTCAAATGGTAATGAAACGTTAATTCCAAAGGTCAAGTTCAGTGGCCTGTTTCTGCACATAGCTCCAGAAGGTACACCTCTAGTCCCAACTCCCAAGGTGAGGTCCACCAAGAAATCCAATCAAATAAATGATTACAAAATTCACAGTAAAAAACTTATTTATTATATATATTAATTAATATATGTATTAAATGTATACTAATTAACATATTCATGTATATATACATGCATTATTGCATTAACTATATGCACATATATATGCATTAACTATATATATGTGCTTGTTATTATATTTACATTAATATATGATTGTATGTAATTCACACACACATTAATATATGATTGGCATACATATTAATTATGTTTATGCATTAATATATGTACATTAACTATGTATGTATGAGCTTTACATTAATATATTTACCTTAATATATGATTGTATGTACACTAACACACACATTAATATACGTTTGATATACATATTAATTCTGTTTATACATTAATATATGTACATTAATAGAAAAAGGATTCATATGACATATAGCCGACCCCAAATAATGGGATAAGGTTTTGATGATGATGATGATGATATGTACATTAATATATGATTGTATGATTGATATACATATTAATTATGTTTATACATTAATAAGATATGTATATATATATATATATATGCATATTGTTATTATATTTATATTAATAAATGATTCTATGTACAATAAGTCATTAACACACACAAACACATTAGTATATATTAATTATATTAATATATGTACATTAATATATGATTATATGATGGATATACATATTAATTATGTCTATAAATTAATATGATATGTATATATATGTGCATATTGCTATTATATTTACATTAGTATATGTACATTAATATATGCAAAGATTGAAGACATTTTCCCCCTTATTTTTATGATTTTTCTTATTTTTAATGATTTTTTTCAAATAAAACTATTTTATTGATGTGGTCGATCCTGGATCGGCTGGATCACTGATCCGATCCCGATCCAGATCGGGATTGGCCCAGGCCAATCCGGACCCCCGATCCGATCCTGCCTTCCTTGGCAGCAAGAGGCATGTAAACAGAAAGATCAGGAACCTGCTTAGCCAAGTACAATATTGGCCTCATCTAGAATCCCAGATCAGCCCAGATAAACTTGTCACTCTTATAGAAGGTAACAAAATTAATTAAACAAAAAGAAGAGATGCTACTGTTCTCGAATGCAAGTCCACATCGAGCAAACCAACAACAAGAACCAAATCACCTTCCTACTTGGTTACAGAGAACATGATTCTCATCAGGATGAGAACGATGACTCTTGGAAAAAAATTAAATCAATGTTTCATGAGATCCTTGAAAAACATGCAGAACAGAAGTCTAGTCAAACTCATGAGTTCAAGCTCATTCTACTCTGTAATCTGAATCATGGTCACATAGAAGACATCCATATACATAACAACTTCATGCTGGTGTTATGTTAGGGTCCAGCAAGGGTTTTTTCTCATCTTGACAAAGGGAGAGCATTTCTGAAGGCGACACGATTGTGCTCTAGAATTGCTTATATAAGCAAGCCAGTAACGACCAAACATTTTGTACAAGAAAAGCCAAACTTGACAAATAAAGAATATCTGTAACAACTGTAGTATCACGAAGAAAATTTACATGATCAGAGCATCTCGGTTCTGGGGGATCAACAACAACGTTACACAATTTCTTCAACCATAGTAACTTTACAAGGCTTATACAAAGGATTTTTGCCGACGACAACTGATGAGGTGGAGGAGATCATATTACCGATCTCGAAGGCCAACCCGCTGAGGCCAGAGCAGGCTCCGCCGTTGAGCCACAGCAGCAGGGGATTCCCGCTAGGATCCCTTTCCGACTGGACGAAATAGTAGAATAGATGCACCTCCTCCTGCTCGTCCACCCCCACATACCTGCAAGGTTAGGCTTTAATCATCGCGGCGAAGCCGAATGCACAACCATTCCGAACTCTTCTTCAGCTCAAGAAGAATCACGGAGAGAGAAAGAAGAAGAAGAAGACGAATCAGAGAGAGAGAGAGAGGTTTCCAGCAACACGGGAAGACCAGATGATGGCCGTTGCTGCCGGAAAGCTCAGAGGTGGCGAATCACAGAGAGAAAGAAGAAGACAACGACGACGAATCAGAGAGAGAGAGAGAGCAGATCCGGTCTCCAGATGGAAAGGGAAGGGGCCATAGAATCCCGACAGATGGGAGACGGTGTTCCCGGCGGCGAGGGCGAGAGTAGTGGAGCAGCCCACCGACAGCAGCAGCAGCAGCAGCAGACCTCCCGTGCGTATTACGGGATCGTGGTGGGTGGCGTGTCCTTTTTTTTTTTTTAACACGTACGGTCCTCGATGAACATACGAGAGCCACGATCTGTGGTGTGATAGGGCCGTACCAACGGCCCCCGCCGCAACATAGAATTTCTATATATATATATATATATATTATTTTTTCATTGTGTGAAGGCATGGGAAAAAATGTGTAAATGACGATAGGTTGAGTTGACGTCTATCTGGGGTGTTCTAAAGTCTTCATTTGTTAGTATAAAGATTAAATACACCCTATGATATAAACATAAAATAACTCTATCCAAAAATATCTTTTTGTTAGTATCCATCATGGATATTTCTACATTTACGCTGCATATTTCTACATTTACGTACATTCGCGTAGGATGGTTGTGTTAATCATCATGTATATATATATATATATATATATATTATACCCTCCTCCTTAATCGTCATTTAACCATGTATATATATTATATTATATTATATTATATTATACCCTCCTCCTTAATCGTCATTTAACCATGCATGGATTTCTCTGCCCATCTTCTTCAGTTGCATTCAAATAACATTCGAGTATCAACATGTTCGGAATTTGAAAATACCATGGAGAACCCATCGAAGATGATAGGAGTCCACTACCACTAAATTAAGAAGAGAAACATTTGTTATCTAGCTAGACGAAATATTAGAACAACAAATACTGACACCCACTTGTTAGAATGATTCTTTCTATTAATATGACAACGAGACTCATGTATAAGTAAGTGCCAATAATTAGTCGGACACAAAAAGTGCCAAACATCAAATATTTCTCGATTATGAATCCTTTGATTTCAATCTAACGGTTCTTAAGAAAGTTTTTTTTAATAAAACAAAGGAGAAATTAATTAAAAGTCTCTGACTGTAATAAAGAGGTCTTTACTATAACATGATTTAACGTATATTATAATCAGAGATAATATTTACTGTAATAAATTACAACTCTATCAGAGACTATAAAATAAATCAAATATTTGTTAGAGATTCTTAATTAATTTATCCTAAAACAAATTCTGCGCCCCACAGTAATGCAAACGCTATGCCAGACACTGCACTCACGTGAGATGCGCAAGGCATTTAACTATGGTTGGACCGTATCAAATTGATCCGTCGATCCGGTAAGTCTTTTCGACTCTATTTACATTTTTTATTATTAAAATTGCAACATGAATCAAATCAAACCGGATTGCACTGGACCAGTATGCTTCAGTACATAGTGACATCTAGATAATATAGTCACGAACCATGTATCTAATTCTTTTTTTTTACTTCTAATTTTTATTTGTTTTGATGCCCCTAGAAAGTTCACATATCTTTACTCAACCGTAGATATTTCCGCATCGGAGGTGGGCGTCGGCGTAGCATCCTCATCCAATATTGCCAACGAATCCAAACTCTAGGTTACAAGTTATGAGATTATTGTATCTTCTGAATTGCTTTAACATTTGAACACGAAGGATTCGGATACTTACACTGTTGGAGTTAGAGAACTCGACGAGCGAAGTTTCTTACACTTGTCTGATATATATATATCATCCGAAACTGTACACTTATTAGAACAAAATGGCCTCTCTTCTTATATCTAAACGTCGTAAATCTCAAATCAACATGCATGCATGGTGCCTCAGACGACGAACGATGAGTTACGTAGAACGCCTTTAATATATCTGCATGGTTGGCGTTTATCTTCTCAAAAACATGAAAAGGAGAAAAAAGATGAGTTCGTCGGAAAGTATATATGATCAATCCACTACCCCTGAAATGCAGTAGACATGGCTGCACAGTGCGTTGTTTTGGTTGGCGAGTGCTGTGGATCTAAATATACAAAATCACAAAATCAAGGAGTTAAAGATTCACATGCCCAAGATCATAAATAACTGTGGTGGCTATTTCTAACCTCTTAGGCCTACAGGGCCCATCATGACCCAGTAGGCTAGCGTGATCTTCAGGCGGCGTACGTACCACATGTCCTCGGGTTCAGCCCAAGACTCCCGAACACGTTCCGGCTACCAAGACACCTTATGACATATTCGGCCAAAATCACAGCTTGCCAAACAGAGCCTGTGCGGACCTTTGAAGCGGCCTGACCAAGCGTAGCTATGCATCCGAGCACCGAGCACCCTATCTAGTCGCCGAACAGAAGCCCTGTTCGGTATCCTCCTGCCAAGAGCCCTTGAAGCGGCTGTTAACCTCCCAGATAGTTAATAAGGCGGTGCGACACGCGTCCCGCGGTACGACATTAACCACAAAAGATCCCAACAGGCATCTCAACGAACAATCTCTCGCCTGGGAACCTGAACCGACGCATCCCTTCAATCATCATGGAGGGAGAATTCCGTCTGTACTCTTGGTCTCCCTCACCTATAAAAAGTACAGGTCATCCCCATGCAAAGGTATGAAACTTCTGCCACACGCACGCCCTCGCGCGAAACACACACCAGCGAACCTTCTTCTCTAAGCCTTTCTACAGTCCCATCTGACTTAGGCATCGGAAGGTTCCCCCCGGTTCTTCAACCGTGCCCCCCTGATCCTCTTTTGATTTTGCAGACTTTCGTCCGCATCAACGACCGTCTTCCCTCTCTTCTATCAGTGGAGGCCTGTTTGGCTCAGACCCAAACAGGAAAACACGTCCACAATAACAAAAATCTCAACCCAAAAATCGATATGTGAGACTAAATGCTCCAACATGCCCTCTCATAGTCAAGATAAGTCGAAGATTAATTGAGTGGAAGTGCATGGAAAAGAGCGGCCCAAAATTTCAACTCTCTCTCACGGTCAAAATAAGTCGCGGAGATTAATTGGGTGGGTCAGGTGAAAAGAAATAGGGTTGAACCCAAACCCATGCTCATATATACATCATGTTGAAATCATAAAATTACGGTGTTGAGATTCACAAGCATGAGGCCATATAATTAAACAACATGAACCTCAATCTAGAAACTGACGTGGGACTAAATGCTCCAACAATCTTAAGACAGTCACAAGAGAGGGGTAGCTGACTAAAACCTCATAATCCGTCTTACATTAGAAGAATACCTTCATTGAGATGGGTGGAGGCGGCTTACTGCCAGAAGTACGTACGTGAGGTTTACAAGGAGTTGTGAGAGATCCATCGCTGGAACATGGCTAAGCATTCCTTTGGTTTGAACTCCGGAGCTGTGTGGCCTGCACCCTACATAATTAAGCACGCATTTGCTTAACACACACAGTTCTTCTGGAACCAAAAATCGAGCAAGAAAAGAACCAGCTTACTTTCACAGTGGCAAACGTCAGATTGTTCGCATATGATCTGGTATACCTGCAAGATTAACCCACAACATTAATAATCCAGGTGTTATCTTTCTGAGCTCATGAATGATCAATATAATAAAGATTAATGGAGGCCCCAGGTAAGTTCATATCTAGCTGTATCTTTTTTTGAACAGTGTGCTTTTGTTTTAGTGGGCAATATTGTTAGGAGCTGTGTCTAAAAGCTCCTATCAATTACCAAAAAAAGGAAAAAAAAGTTCATATCTAGCTCACCCTGCAACCTGGCCGTCCACATGCCAAGATCGCCACCTGTCCACAATGGAGTAGTTAAGAGTTCTAATCCAAGCTTCTGTGCCGATATAAGGCATAATCGCGTCATGGTCGCCACTGTTACATCCCCATATGCAAAAAAAAGAAACAGTAGACACCACAAGAACACTGGTAAAACATTGGCCAAGTGATATAAGATGTGATCAAACTTAGCTTTGATTCTTGGGTTAGTCTTACCTGTATACCAGTGCCCGATAGCCTCCGGAGGTCAAGTTTAAGTGATATACTACAGAGCTTTTTACGTCTTGGGTGTAATGACTGGTAACCTCGCTGCTGCATCTTTCCCATTCACCGACGACAGACCCCTGCAGACCATCTTTAATTAGTTGGAATATTAATGAAATAAATGGCACATAACTAGCATCTAGCTTATTAATAATAGCAAGATAAGTGGTCATGATTGGACAGGCACTTAAGAGGACACTAGCTAGGCAAGGAATCATCTGTCTTGATGCATGGCCGATGAAAGCTCAAACACTTTTTGAAGTCGTCAAGTTGCACCCTAAGACCTAATTTAAGTGCACAAAAACTAAGATGCCAATTCTTTTAGTACCATGTAATCCACATTTGTTTTTGATGACATATATACTCGTCAAACACTTCATCATCTCCACCGTACATGTCGGATACCTAGTTCTACTGGTTGAGCTGATGAAACAATAAGACATGGGAGAGGATACCTCTTGGACATGGAGAGCTTTTCTAGCCATAGCATTGTTTGCCCATTGGTAGATCAGATAGAAATTGTATTCCTGAACTCAAAAAGAAATAACCAGAAGAATATAGTCATCTACAGTAGACTAACACTTGGGGTGAAGCATGAAAGAGAATAGAAATATTAAAACATGTAGCCAGCTAGGTTCTATCATTGTCGAATATAGCAAACTTCATGATGTAGAGAGTAACGGAGAAAAGAAAGAAACAGAGAATAATGGTGTTCAAGTGGATGAAAGTACATGGTCAAGACATGCCAATTTGGTAAAGGCCTTTCAGTACTATAGTCATTGATAAATCCGAACAATTATTACACATCCGTGACATACATAGGTCGAGGAAGAGAGTAAATTTTTGTAAGAGTAATCTCATAAAGAAATGTTTATTACTTGGATAGTCAGTAAAAATGTCATGTTGGAACTGTTGTGTAGAATATTATTAAGATATGTGTGTAGCCTTTTTCTCCTTTTTTTTTTATATATAGATTCACGTTTTCGGTAGTTATTTATCACCTTTAACTTGTTATTTGTCACTTTTAATGAATTAAGGGTGACAAATACTTTCATGGGAATGATGTAAGAACATTTAATGCTCCTACTTGAAATGTATAGTTATTTGTCTCCCTTACTTAGCTATTTGAGTTGTATAGTTATTTATCCCCCTTAGTTGGCTATTTACTGCATTTGTCCCCCTTACTTGTATATTTGGCACCAAATAATTAATTAAGAGGGACAAATAGCTATTCATCTCAAACAAGAGCATTAAATGTCTTAGAAGATTAAGGATGACAAATAATTTTATGAAAAATGAATGCTCCTGTTGAAATGATGTAAGAGCTTTAAATGCTCTTGTTGTTTGTGCAACAAGCATTTCTCAATAAGTTCAGTGAGTGATATCTCTATCCATCTATAAATACCACTAGAGTTTGGGATGTTTTAGTAAAGACATAACAGCATGAAGACAGTCTTCCTTGGGTATTTAACCTAGTAGGGAAAAAATGAGTATTCATGTACGGAAAAGCCCCTTCATAATTATGTAACATTACAAAATGATCCAGACGTAAAGACAAAACGATCCTCTTACCTCATATTAACTATGGAACCCTCCAGAAAAATATGCATACCACAGACTTAATGATATGACCATCAAAAGCTCATGGATTAAGTACATATAATTAGATTGGAAGCTCACCCTGCACTCTACTTCAGGAACTGGTAGTAGGAAGTGTCTTCTTCCAGAGTAGTCTTCGAGAGATCTTCTATCACCTTTCATGCTCTTAGGTCTTGGAGATGCCAGGGCACACCAGTTTTCCAAGGTAGAAGCTGCATTAATTTCTGAAAGAAACTGCAAGTAGAAGGTAATCAGAGTTGTCCTCAACACTAGAATATGAGGTGGTTAACCAATATACTCACTTTCTTAACAACACGAAGATTTTTGGCACACTCTGTAGTCTCAGGATAGTCATAATCTTGTCCTTCACAATGTTTCACTGTCAACTGAAAAAAATAGCACTACCATAATTGTATCGTTGTCCGTGTGAAAGGAAATATGGACAAGACAAGCATCATATGCATGGCATGCCCTTTCTATCACTTGCATTTAAAGCACAGCTAGACGAGTGAATGGAAAAGACTTCATTCAAGACAAATATACTTGTTATGCAAGTAATATCATTAACAAGTGTATTTCATTCATGTTGTGGTTTAGTCCCATACCTCTATATATGTAGAGGGAGAAAGGCTTTGTGCACTTTTTCATTGCACTTTCCCATGCACTTCTTGCTTTTCATTGGGTTGGCACAATGTGCCTCTAGTGCATTGGCCAATAGGAAGGCCAAAGTGCAATGGAAAAGTGCAATGGGAAAGTGCACAAAGCCTTTCTCATGTAGAGGATTCTCTCAGCTCAATATCTAAGTTTTGTGTTAGAGTTCAAGTCTTTAACATAATATCAGAGCTGATTTATCCATTGGATCGTCTCTTTGTATGTGGACACTTGTCCCTACCAAGGTTTGCCGGATCGGAATCGGGAGGCGAATCGGATTTTTCTTGATCCGATTCGATTCCCCCCGAATCGACCCGAATCGATTCGAATCAGATCGATTCTCATGGGTATAATATATTATATATATAATATATCATATATATGATATTTATAATGTATAATATATATTACTAATATGATATAATAATATTACATATATGAGGCAAATCGGACCGAATCGATGGAATCGAGAATCGGGTTTTCCATGATTCGCCCAGATTCGGGAGAATCGGGCCGATCCGATTAGATCCGCCAATTAAACCATGGTCCCTACCCATGTTGCGCTCCAAACTGGTTGGTTCGTCGCAAGGGGGGTGCTGTGATTTAGTCCCATACTAGTAGAGTTCCCGTGCATCGCATGGATGTTGATTAAAATAAAAAATAGGCCCGCACGAAAGGAGGGGGAGACTGTCTCCTCGGCGCGCCCTCATCGCCTGTGCCAATTTTAGGCAAAAAATGTGAAAAAAAGAGGGAACATAGTTCTTATTTGCCACGTGGTAATAGGGAACTCTTTTTAGTAGTATAATATAGATTGGAAATTCAAGGGAGTTTCACCTCTATATATGAAAATGATTCCCTCAACTCAATGCCGAAATTTTAGGTTAGAATTCAGACTTTTAACAATTCAAATGTTAGGCATTTCAAGGAACCTTTTTTTTACAATGATTTCAAGGAACTGAAGCAAAGTGATTATTCCACATGAAATAAAATTTATAATCCGGGGCTAAATGGGTATGTAAGAGGACAACAAACACAGTGAAATATTCCACAGGACCATAAAATTCACAATTGGGAGTATCAAAGAAGTCTGGGAGCCAGAGAAAGGGTAAAGATGGCTCATATCAATAGGAAGGGGGTAACAGACAACCGACTGGCCAGCAATATTGGAAGCAAGAAAGGAAATTTTCTTCTTAGGTTGGACATCAAGCTTGTCATAGGAATTGAAGCAAATTTTTTACAAAGACTGCAAGACCTACTGGTGTCATCCTCCTTATGAGTTAGTGTGAATTGCGTTTGTGTTAGCCTCTTAGTTTAATCAAAGGGGTGTGGGAACAAAAAGTAAGAAAACATTTTCCATTAAGGCCACCAATATTAACATCTTGTTGATATTAATCAATGCCAAAACCCAAAATAAACTAAGTTATTTGTTGAGTAGAAAAGATACCCATACCATGTGTAATGGGATTATACCTCATAAATCTCTTCAGAAATGATACCCATATAGTAGAGAAATGGGACTCTAGAGAACTCGTCTATTCTTTCTCCAGTCATAGGATTCCCAACCAAATATCCCTGAAACCATTTTCAACAGTGTCATGCCACCAAGAAAAAAAGAACAAAAATGTCCATTAACATATATATCACATAGAATCCAAAGACCGATAATACAATTAACCAGGGCATGTAGCCATTTATAAAGCAAATCTTGTTTCTATAACCCCTGGGCTCAAGTAATGCAGCTGATAGCATCAGTCTACTTTACTATAGACCATGAATTGAAAAGAGAAAATGAGGGGAAAAACCTAATGTGAAAGTCACATCCAAGTAGACTGTATATATATATGCCTAAGAGATTTAGGGTTCATTCTTAAAGTATGGGAACAGATCAGCATTTACCTTGAGATTGATAAGTGGTTTATCCCCACCTCTGATACCTGCAAAGATGGCATATATACATGTGCATCAGATCTATCTATTGTTAAACCCACTGATCTAGTCATAAGATAATGAACAAGATTTGTTCAAATCGCATAAGCTTAGGACATATATACGTGTGTTTGTATGTGTTGGAGGAGGGAGGAGGGTGCTTGGTGATAAGAGGGAGGTCTAGATGTCCCTTGTGTTTCTCCTCCAATGTCAAGCAATAAAAAATACCAGATCAGGAATCCAATTTTTTTATATGTTACAGAAAAGTAAAAGTCCAAAAAGTCATTACATCACTTTGGATAATAGTAGTGTCTCTCGGGAACATATCACATTGAGAAATAACATCATTTAAAAACCTTCAACTAAAAGGAAGAAATGTGTTAGTTGTAGCAAAAGATGCATGGTTCATCATGCGACTACCCAAGATCCGATCATTTTTTTTCTTCTAAGAAATGAAGATGTAGGTTCTTTCAATCGTTGATTCGGGTATAAATCATCCACACAATATCTTGAAGAGGAGAAACTCTTTTTGCCCACCGCGAGTACCCACCCTAGACACAAGCGAGGTGGGCCCTGCAACACTCTAATAGTTGCGGGGGAATCCTCCCCCTCCCCCACCTTTGTGCTTGAGGCGAGCTCGAGGTGTGTAAACCATGGCGGGCAATAAGTCCTTCCCCATGAAGAGAAGTACGAGTAATTTTTCTACCCATCTGCACACACAAACAGTCTAGGGACCTGCTCAAGTGCGCCGGCCCTCGCACATCGGCTTTGTGTGTGGATATGGGTAGTTTTGGGCTTTGTGTGTGTGTAGATGGATAAAAACTCCCTGGCCATCTCCATATGTAGTTTGCTTTTCGCTACCTTGAAATATTAATCCTTCGTTCCACACGCCTTGGATATATCACTTTTATGAAGAGCCATGCATCAAACATCGGGGGGTGCAGTAAAGATGGGGGAGTTGGTACCTTCGGATATGAAATGAGCAACAACAGGAACAACCTTCCCAGAATATGAATCACCACCAACATAGAAGGGGTTGGAGATGAATTGTGGGTGGGCATCAAGCCACTGCAACATATATAAAAGTGGGAAGTCGTAGTCATGATCTGCCACACTTAATTTGCACATTAATTAGGGTATAGAGAAGGCAAAAATTAGAGTATGATCACTTTACCTTTCTCATGAATTTGTGAACTTGTTCACTGGCGCTTAGGTCTCCAACGTTGTAAGCTTCAGGGTTTCTTGAGAAGGAGAACCCAGCACCCACAGGGGAATCGAGAAAGATGATGTTTGCAACCTACCAAATTGTGGCATGAATAAAAAAGAAAACGAATATTAGAACTAAACTAATTAGATTCCATCATGTACATCCATGATACGATATTGCAAAACTTACCTTAGTCCAAGAGTAGATGTTCAGCTCCAAAGTGGGTAGAGTTCCATCATATCTAACCTTGTTAAACTTGACAGGACCTGCACCTCACCCAAAATAAATAAATAAATATATATATATTCACAAAGAAGAAAAAAAGATTAACTTAATATCATATGTGATCATCAAAATGAAGGTAATTAAATTAATGCAGGACAGAATAGACTTTTGGTACTCGGAGAAGAAATTTACGGTCAAATAAAATGTGTTAGATGCAAGATTGGTCGTGTGTGAGTCGTATCGTTTCCCAGATTTTATGGTCCCATGTAGGGTCTGTACAACACTCTATTACTCTCTTTTTTAATTTTTTTATAATCTATCTATATTATAATACTAAAATAGAGTTCCCTGTTTCTCGCCAAAACCTGTCTCCAGACACGTGTAAGCATCAAATTACTTTTCCTCTACCTTCTTTTGAATTTAAATTTGAATCTAAGTAACATTTACTATTTTTTAATGTTTTTTTACTGCTTCCCAAAGCGGCCCGCCTTTTTCTGCGCCAGCCTTTTTTTTTTTTCAAAGTTTACTGTTACTGCGCTACAGTAATTACTGTAGCGCTGTGGTAAATAACGATTTTTTCTTTCTATTTTTAAAATTTTATTTTAAAAACAGATTATGTAACATTACATTTTCTATTTTATATTTTTTTAAATATAAAAATGAAATTATTAAAAAATATGTATATTACTGTGCGGCCGGGTCCGGGACCCGAACAATGACCTGCTGTTCGCCGAACACACCATTGCGTCACTGATAATTGTAGAAAAATGTGATGTAGATGTGATGTAGTGGTACCCCAAATGTCCTCATTATTGCTGTATTATCCTAACCACCTTCTTCCTCATACTGCCACATGTAAAAAATTATTCGCCAATATATAGTTTAGATTATCAAACTACATATTTTTTTTAAACACATACGCCATGTCATAACACTTGCCATTACCACCCCCACCCGAGGAGATGACGGAGACATATGTATGTTAAATATTTGTATATTCATTCATTGTACTTGCCATCTAAAATATTTTGATTTTCTATCATTTTTTTATCATGGAAACAAATCTATCCGTTTTTAAGTTTCACTGATTCTTTTGCGGTCATGCCGCTTCGGTTCTCAAAACAAGAAGTTGAGGCCACCGCTTCAGACTGTCGCCGCCCGCACGCGCGACCGCTCTGTCTTCTGCGCTTCTTCTTCTTCTCAGAAATAAGGCGATGTAGCGCTACAGTAGAAGATGGTTTATTTTTTTCTGCTTAGTTTTAATTTTTTATTTTAAAATCTGATTATGTAATATTATAATTTTCAATTTGTAGTTTTTTTAAATATAAAAAATTATTAAAAAAAGTATACATACTACTGTGTGCCAGGTCCGAGACCCGAACGGTGACCTGCTACTCGCCAAAATACTATTACGTTGTTGGCTATCGTAGAAAAATGTGATGTGCATATGCAGAGTAGTGAAAAGTCCATCTTCATATCTAGAACAGTGGAAGTTCATCTTGATAAATTTTATTATTTAATTTTTCTATTCATCTACATATTTTTTATAATGTTTTATACTAACATAATTATTTACAAACAGCAGTCCCTGGGTGCAGTTGAGGTAGAAGATTACTGTTGCACTCCGTTGACCTTTTTTTTTCTTAAAGACTTTTAAGATTACTGTACCAATAGTAACTACTATATTGCAACAATAACTACTGTTGTCTGTTGCTCATCAGTAGACAACAAATTTTTTTTCTTAGTTTTAAATTTAGATTTTAAAATCAGATACTGTAAGATGACTAAAAAACATTGATTTGTGACTAAAACATCTTTAGTTTTAAATATTTTATAAATATTTAACTATTATTCTTATATTTGACTATTATTCATATAAATAATATCTTTTATTTTTAATATTTTATAAATATTCACCATATATTGCACAAGTGTAGAACTGTATTTTTTAATATTTTATTGATAATTTCTCTTTTATTATGATATATATTTCTTATGAATCTTAAGATGTTCTTATAATATATGTTGTTCTTTTTTGTTTATTATTATCATCTCTAAAAAAATATGTAGAAAATTTTTTAGATATATTAATATATTAAAAATATTCAAATCTAAAATGGGGGTCCAACTAGTTAACATATATATAAATCTTGTTTGTATCAGATTGTCTGAATCAGGGCGGTATAATATGATTTATACCATCCTACAAAATTCGAATTTGGTCTGATCCGACGGCATGGCCACTTAACCATGGTTAGATGCCAGTAACAACCTTCCTAAAGCCAAACGCTGCTCAAATTTGGTGGGATTAATTTGTATGAAATTTGTTCTCTACACATGTTACTATATGGAATTTATGCTTTGAAATAGGTCCTCCAAAACATGGTTTTCCAAATCGGATCGAATCAGGAAAAACTCAATTCGCGATTTGGTCGAATCACCCGATTCGCATGGATATATATATATATATAAATAATATTATGTATTATTTGACATATATATACCCGATTCTCTTCATATCTGCATAATACCTAAATGTTAGTATTTATAATTTCATTTACTTAAGATATTATATGTAAGTAAAGAACTACTTCTCATTTGAATTAAATAAAAATATAAAAAAATTATATCTTTTACCAATAAGAAGTCAACTCTCTCATCTAAGAAGAAAATTACGATTTTAATGATTTCATCAAAATAACATCTTTCTAATCCCTCATAATTTGGTCTATCTAAATATTTTATAATTCAAATAAATCTCATAAAATACTAAAAATTTAAAATCCGGTGAAAAAAAGTCAAATGTGTATGTGACTTCTCCATGAGAGTCACTCTCCTACTGACTAGGACTTGGTTGCTGTCAGTAAAAGAGTGTCTCCCTTAGAGAAGACACATGTACGTTTGATTTTTTTATCAGACTTTCGATTTTTAGTGTTCTATTGAGTTTATTTAAATTATGAAATTTTTAAATAGATCAAATTATGAGGGAATAGAACGATGCTATTTTGATAGAATCATCAAATTGTGATTTTCTTCTTAGATGGGAGAGTTGACTTCTTTATTAGTAAAAGATATATATTTTTGATATTTTTATTAGATTCAAATGATAGATACTTCCTTATTTACATGTAATATCTTAAGTAAATAAAACTACAAATTAATAGGGACATTTAGATTTGATCCGAATCGACAATGCGGCGAACTATGCTCCAAAGTCAAATGGTCCGCTATGAACAATAGGTAAAATAATTATCCATGTAAAGAGAAAATATACTAGATTAAACGGAAAACATCTTCTACAAGCGAAATACTTCAGAGATATATAGTTCAAACCATATAGTTGGGCATATTCTATTCGGATTGGTACGTTCAAATCACACCATGCACTTAAGATCTTGCGGTCCAGACATAGGTACTTAAAAGCTCTCCAATCCAATCCTACCCAGAATAATTTAAATTAGGGCTGTCAATAAACTGAACTCAGACTCAACTTAGGTGAGTCTAATTCAAATCTGACTCATCAATATAAAAATCTAAATCTGATCTAAACACTGATCCTGCTTTGATACCTATACGAACTCCAAAACCTAAATATTGAGATTGAAGGGCCTAGGATGTATAAACACATGAAACCCACATAATTTTTCTGATATTGCACTATACCATTCGGGGCTCCAACAAAAATATACTGAACTCGATCGAGTTCCTTATCTAAAGGTAAAAATATATATTGTTATCCAAATAATCTTAATTTGGATCTTTACTTACCCGCCCCCTCCTTGATCATATAATCATGGTTTGCGGTATCTGCTCCGGTACATGCCATGATGCCATCAATAAAAAAGGTACATTTTATTTATTGATATTAATTTTATAATAAAAAGATAAAAATTTATTGAGCCGAAGCAGATCCAAATTGGACACAATACGCCCAATATTATATCTTATCAGGTAAAACACGATGCCCGATACAAAATTTAGGGTACATTAGTGACGGATCTAAAATTTTATTTTAATAGACTCTTAATAGTGCAGAGTCATATGAAAAATTGTCCCCCCAATACAAAATTTTTTATTCAGCGGGATCACCGCCTGTGGATACGTTGCGGCCAACCCTGCATATTATACATCCTTTAAAATTTAACTCCCTATGTATATATATATTTTATGTCCTGAAAGGTTGCTGTCAAGATTGCCGCCAGCTAGCTAGCTAGCCACTGCCTTATTTATTATTTGTCTTAAAGAGACTCCTCATCCTCACCACCTCCCACCAATATTTCAAAAAAAAAAAGAGACATGTAGGTAGTTTACATGCAGCATTCCGAGGTGTTCATTGGAAAGATCCATGCAAGAAGTAGGAGTAATTGAGTTCAGATATAAAGAAACATATATTTTCGAAAGGAGTAGAACTCTAAAAGCGAGTGCAGCAGCGTATATCGCCATTAGTACTATGTGCATAACGTGATATGTGTATGTAGTTTACCGATCTCGTCGGCGAGAGCGCAGAGGCTGGAGCAGCCGGGGCCGCCGGTGAGCCACAGCAGGAGGGGGTCCTCGGCGGGGTCCCTCTCCGACGGGACGAAGTAGTAGAACAGCTGCACCTCGTCTCCGTCTCCCAGCCCCACGTATCTGCAGCAGGAATAACACTAGGTCATCACATAGAAGAGAAGAACGAAGGTACAAATTTCATGCAGCTGTTCTTCAACTCCATCGAAGAAGAGGAACCGAACAGAGAAAGATAAGAAGAAGAGGAGAACAAAGAACAGAGAACGGAGGAGGAGGAGAGATAATAGAGATGGAAGAAGAAGAGATCAGAGAAAGAGGAGGAGGTTGAGGAAGAAGAGAACGTAGGAGGAGGGGGGGAGAAGAAGATAGAAGATAGAAGAAGAAGAAAAAGAAGAGAATAGTGAAAGAGATCTAAGAACCTAGGAGAAGTGGAGAACAGATCGGAGGAGAGAAGATGACAACAGAGAAAGAGAAGAAGCTAGGAATAAGAACAAAAATAGTAAAAGAGATCTATGAATCTAGAAGAAGGGAAAGATCAATAAAGAAAGGCCAAGAGGGGAAAAAAAAAAGGGAGAGAGAGATCAGTTGGCTAGCTCACCCGGTCTCCAGATGGAAGGGGAGGGGGCCATGGAAGCCCGGCAAGTGGGAGACGACGTTGTGCCTAGCGGCGACTACGAGAGGGAGACCAGGCGGTGTTCTACCGGAGAAGCGCAGCAGCGGCAGCAGCATAAGCGTGCAGAGGAGCAGCGGGGAAGGAAGACGGAGAGGTGGAGGAGAAGACATGGTGGTGTCTGTGTGTGTGTGCGTGTTAGCACAACGAGCGAACACGCCACGGTAAGGCGATGGGCAGTCATCGTTTGCGCGCACATGTGCTATTTAAGCATCGTGTTCCGGTGGTCCTGGTGGTCCAGTGGACGTGGCCGGTCACCTGTGGGCGCACCGCACTGGCCCGCCCGGCCGACTGCATCTTGTCAGTAGGAACCTAATTACCTTCTGTCTCTGCGTGTTTTCCCCTGTAAGATATGATATTTATACTTGTACTTTTTACTCCCATAAATTGGCAAATCTATATAGTCGCACTCCGCCATGTTGCAGACTTTACAAGAAAATGAAATGACATATCAGGGTGTTACACATATGTGCATGATCTACGATCTGTTAGGGGAGTGCTTTTGAACGATTCATACAAGTCAGGGCATCATTTAAACTATGTTGATTTGTAAGGGGTACTTGTAAAAGATACATTCTATATGAGTCCGAGTTCTCGTAATATTTGGGAGGACCAGAGTTAGTATATATTAGAAGGGTTTAGAGTGTGACCGTTTAGATTTTATGAAAATATTTAAATTAAGATATAAAAATTTCTTAAAAATAAGTTTTTTTTTTCACAAAAACTCGTCTAATATTTATTGACTCTGAACACTATCTGTATTGAGGGGAACTAGACTCATTCTATATATGTGAAGTGAAATAAATAAAAGTCTCTTTTACATATATCTAAGATTAGTTGCATAATAGACTTTTAATTTATATTTATATAATACCCCCTTTATGAATATAAAGTACTTAAAAAAATCTACCATTATAAGCCATGACCGATATTAAAAGTATATTTAAAATATATTGTTCACTCTCACGTACATATCCATATTAAAAATGACATTGAAGAGATATTTGAAGCACGGTTGGCCAAACCGCACGAGCCATGGCACTGTCAGGTCACCTCAATGGGGTGACCCGGGTGTGCCGCAGCGGCACGCCACGGTTTGCCATGAACCGGTACTGTCCGGCTTATTATTATTATTTTTTTACTTTCCTTCTTGCATCCGATATATTAAGGGGTCTATATGGTATCTAATTGAGATGAAATTTTAAACATAAGCTAATTAAGAGATGATACAAGTTATAATAATTATAATTTACTTTTTTAAATTAATTTGTCATCAAGTAAAAATTATCTCAAATATTATTAAGTCGACTTAATCTCAACATCTAAGGGATCTATTGGTGTCTAATTGAGATGAAATTTTAAATATAAGCTAATTAATAGATGATACAAATTATAATAATTTTAGTTTAATTTTTAAATTAATTTTTTGTCAAGTAAAAATTATTTCAAAATTATTAGGTCGACTTAATCTCAACATCTATGCATCAATAACTCATGCTATTTATATTTTTAGAATCAGTATATTTTTCTAGTAATTATGATGATTTCAGATTTGATTTTATTTTTGGAACCAAATGTCATCTCGTTGAAGTGCACAAATAGTTCGCCGTACTGCGACAAATCCTGTGTGCACTTAAGAGGTCTAAATGATGTCTAATTGAGATAAAATTTCAAACATAAACTAATTAAGAGATGATACAAATTATAGTAATTATAGTTTAATTTTTTAAATTAATTTTTTGTCAAGTAAAAATTATCTCAAAAATCATTAGATCGACTTAATCTCAACATCTATGCATCAATAATTTCTAATATTTTATATTTTTAGAATCATTATATTTTTCTAGTAATTATGCTGACTTCAAATTTGATTTTATTTTGGAACCGAATGTCGTCTCGTTGAAGTGCACACAATCAAAGATAATACAAGAATTATATTAATAATATGAAAATATTCTAAAATTAAAGATAATTATGTTTTATATAAGTGATCATGTCTTACCTATAATTTACTATCTCTTTTAATTTCTTAGTGTCATATTAATATTTTATTATACATTTTAAGACGTTATAGTTTTGTTTATGTTTTCAGATTCTTGGTGTTAATTTAATGGAATACATTGGTCATATCATGAACAACTTTCATGAAGAGCCCAAAGATTAGATCATCCTCGTTCAGACTGTAGAGAGGTCGCACTCATTGCTAGTTTGGATCGCGATATGAGAGAGAATGTCAAGAATAATCCACTGTATCTTTAAGCACATACATTAATGTGATTCTAGTTGTAGTTTGTAGAGAAATTCATGGGGAACAACTTTTATGAAGAAGTCTCGAAGAGATATTATAATGTCTCATATAAGAATATGTTAAATGGACTAAATCAGCAGACTACCAACAACCCGAACTAGTCATTTTCAGAGCTCGAGCAGGAAAAGAATTTTAAAGTTAAGCGTGCTTAGTTGGGAGTAGTCCCAGGATGGGTGACCTTTCTGGGAAGTCTACCAACTAGTATGGTTGTTGGGCCAGTTTGTTGATTGGGTCGTCACAGATATACCCTCATTTGAGATGTGGAAGGCATGTATATATATCATGATATGAGAGAGAATGTAAAGAATAATCTACTATAACTTTGGACATAGACCACCAATTGAGGTGATTCCACTTCGAAGACGAAGCTGAAAAAGAATAGAACAACTTTGATGAAGACCTCGTGAGCATATCAACCCCTTTTTAGGCTGTAGAATGTGTGATATCCCTGATAGTTCTAGGGGATATGAGAGAGAAATGAGAGAGAAATGGTGCATGTACGAGAAGAGATGGAAAATATATCTTGAGTTTGGATGGAAAGTTTTCTTTTGAAGTTTGCTCATTTTAAATATTCATCAAGTCACAAAACTAAAAAAATAAAGCAAACAAGTTATTTTCCCACCGTATCTCAGCGGTACAATACGGTACGGTACGTACCTTCCCACGAAAATGCGGCACGGCCGATTCGGACGATACGGCAAACCTTGATTTGAAGCATAGTTTTGACTTCTAGAAGGTGATAGTAAAGTTTTTGAAGATACCATCAAAGACTTATATATATATATAAATGTAAAGTTATAAAGAATTTTTATATAATTAATCTTCTATATATATATATATTCAGAAAATCTTAAAAAAAGCGTATGACAGACTTGACAGTCTGTCTGCGGCGCGCATGAGGGTCGTGAGGATGACAAATAAAGCATAGGGTTTTTTGCATATATATCTTTCTTAGCAGATTAACTGTGTACGAGGATTCCTTTTAAATTTATATTTTTATATATATCCCAATTAGAGTGTTGGATATGTTTGATAACCAAATAAGTCCTCTGATAAAAAAGGTTTATCAGCTCTGATAATTGTTCTGTCGCTTTTGTAAATTGGATAGTTTATCAGACATAAACCTCATTAATGACTCTGATGTGACATAAAATTATCTCATTAATAACTTTGATATGACATAAAGTGATCGATGTGACATAAAATTATTATACCTCTAAATATTATACCAAAGCAAAGGACGGCTATAAGAGATTATCTTATCCGCGGATATCTGTCTTATGAATAATCTATCTAGTTATCAAACCAGCCCGTCTTATGGATATACAATACTTTCTATTGTAACATGTTGTGAGAGACCTAGAAAGATGGTTACAATATTCTGTTCATCTTTTTATATAAACTCTTAGTAATCGTAATAGAGAAGAAATATAAAATATATATTCTTGGCTTTCATAGTTTCATCCATGGTTCGTCTTATTATCTGGATCGAATATGTTTCATTCTCCGTAGTACGGTATAGTACCGTACCATACCGCTGAAATAAGATGAGAAAAAAGATTTGTTTGATTTTTTTCTTAAAATTTTGTGACTTGATGAATATTTAAAATGAGTAAACTTTAAAAGAAACTCAGTAAAACATAAGAACATCACGTGAAGAGGTTGAAAAATATAAAGAAAAAAAGAGAAAGGCTTATTGCACTTGCACATTGTATTTAAAGTGCAATATGACTAGACAACAATTCATGTGACATCTAATAATTGGATTGCCACTTTATCACTCCTTATATGAGGAGTGCCACATAAACTATTGTCTAGTCACATTGCACTTAAAATACAATGTACAAGTATAATAATTTTTTTTCATAAAAAAATTATTTAGTCATTTAAATTAACCCAACACAACCATTTATGATGTCAAACCACTCAAGATCAGTACTCAGACGTGAGGGTCTGATCCCAAACAACACAACTGGATTGGTCGCAATGGGTGGGTGCGCTAAAAGCGGTGCAGGGCGAGCCACGTTGCCTGTGAGTGGGAAGGGGACTTCCACAGGCCTTCAATAAGTCAGACTTTCGGGTCCCGCAAAGCCCCAAGGAACACAGCCCGATTGGGACTACAATCCTACGTGTTAGAAAATTTAAACGAAAAATATTTATTGTAAGAGTAATTTTATAATAATAATGATTTAGATTGTATGAAATATTCTATTGATCGGAAAAGAGAAGAAAATACTTACTCTTGGTCAATCAAATTATTTTATTTATAATCTAGATTATTATTATTACAACATTACTCTTGCTATAAATATTTCTCATTAAATAGAACTTTGATTATTGACAGTTAGATGATGGTTTATCTTGAGATAAAGAAATATTTGTTACAGAAGATGTGTTCGGTACAAGTCCAATTCTCTATTTGGAACTCATGCAGCTCAGAAATTAATGTTCATAAGTCTCGTGATCAGAATTTGACAACCCCTAAATATCTATATTGCTCTGTCTTATTGGACTGAAAAAACTTCGGACATACACACTTCAAAGATTAAATATTAGAGTTGCAACCGAGTTAAGTTCGGAACCGAAAATATCAGTTTTGATTCTGATAACTGAATTATAGTTTTGACTCTGATTTTGTATAAAATCAGAATGGTTAATTCTGATTCTGATTCCATTATCGAAACGGAAATTTCAATAAGTTAAGACTTTTGCCATAGTTTTATCTTTAAGTTTATGAATAATTTATCAGAATAATCGATATCGATTTTGATTATTTTTAATTTCGATTCTGATAGTTTATCGAAATATCTGATATTGATTTTGATGAACTATTGGTATCATTTTTCAATTTTGAAACCGATAATTTTTTTATCAAAATCAGATCAGAATATCAAGATTTCAGGTTTCATTTATAATTTTATTACATGTAGACCAGATAAGCCCATCTAAGAATCGAAGTATATTTCTATTCGCTTGCATATTAGCTATACAAGAATAGCTTTCTTACATAATTATAACATATATGAGTGCTTCTATTGTGCGGTCGGGGCTATTTGTATAGCCCCGCCGCACCACAGATAGAAAAAAAATGGGATGCATCCATCGTTATCCCGTTAGGCGTGACTACTGCCCGTACGTATTACGGGATCGTGGCGGGTGGCATGTCTTTTTTTTTTTTTGATTTAACACGGTCCTCGATGAAAATTTGAGAGCCACTGTGGTGCGATAGGGTCATACCAACGGCCCCCGTCGCAACATAGAATTTCCCTATATATATATATATAATATATATATATATATATATATATAGAGAGAGAGAGAGAGAGAGAGAGAGAGAGAGAGAGAGAGAGAGAGAGAGAGTAGTGAGGTGGTGCGGCGGTGCGGCCCGCCGCACCACATCGGTCGCCGCTGGATGGGCATCCAGCGGCGCCCAAAATAAAAAAAACAAAAACAAAAAAACACAGGCGTTGCACACGCTTGTGACGTGCGCCGCTAGATGCCCATCCAGTGGCACCCGATGGGGTGCGGCAGGGCCGCACCACCGCACCCCATCACTACTATATATATATATATATATCTCTCTCTCTCTCTCTCTCTCTCTCTCTCTCTCTCTCTCTCTCTCTCTCTCTCTCTCTCTCTCTGCTGTGGCTTGCATGGTCCGCCAAGGAATTTTGAAGCCATCGTTTGTGCGTCTGTCTCCCTGATCTTGGCACATGCTGCTTCCTGCTTCTGGATTATTTCCTCGTTGAAAGGTTGCTCGATAGTTTGATCACCGGCTTGCTCAGATATACACGATTTTGTACCTTCAGTAGAGCCTCATTTAAAGTATGCTCGGTTATAGTTTGTATAGTGCTTCTTGATGGTGATCGTTCGGTAGTGAGGTATTCGGTTATTCAGTGCTCGGCAGTTGTTTCCCTGGATGTTTAAATTCATTATGTTACTTTGGGCTGTTCGGCTGGATTCTCTGCTATTTGCTCGGAGGGATCACTTGCTTATATATATATATATATATATATATATATATATATATTATATATATATATATATATATATATATATTCATTGTGTGAAGGCATGGGAAACAATGTGTAAATGACGGTAGGTTGAGTTGACGTCTATCTGGAGTGTTCTAAAGACCTTTTTATTTTATTTTATCAAAATAGGTCCTCAAACTCAAAAGCTAGGAGAGCGCACCCTCCCCCAGAGGAGAAGAATATTCCCACTCCACCAGCGAGAAGTTTGGGCCTGAATATATATATGAGAAAAAGACATTACAATCAACAATCGGCCAAGCCCTAGTAGTCCGAGGGGAGAAAAGAAATAATCAGAAATCTCAGCTAAACCATCCTGATATGGGGCAAACCAGTCTTGTCCAGCAATAATGGGCCTTTGCATTGAGAAGGAATATTCCTAGAGCCCCAATACATCGTGTTCCTCATAGTGAGACATCCGAAGTTAGCTAGCCTATCGGCCACTTGGTTTGCCTCCCGATAAATATGAGTAATTTTGAGGCCGTTCTTTTGAATAAAAGAGTAAGCTTCCCGCCACCAAATGAGAGCTTGCCAAGATGGACATTTCCCAGCTTCCATAGACTTCACCAAAACCAGAGAATCCGTATATATGATAGAGATCCTAAGTCCCATGGAGTGTACAAGATAGATCCCATCACAGAGAGCTCTCACCTCAGCAATAATGCTGTTACCATGACCATAATAGTGAGAGAAAGCCGCCGCCATGATTCCTAGCTTATCCCGAATGCATCCACCTCCCCCACACATGCCTGGGTTTCCTTTACTTGCTCCATCAACATTCAAACATAATGACTTATTGGAGGGATCCAGCGAATGAGTTTTAGCTTCTTTTTAGAGAAATTTTCATGGAATCCGAAGGCCGTAAGTATCCTCATTTCATGATTTGAAGGCGCCCTTTTGAATTGGATTGAATCCAGGGAATTGGTTACCATGCCTTTAATAGTTCTAATCACAGCACTTGCGGAAGTCACCTTGTTTTCAAATCTCCTCCCACATCTCCCCTTCCAAATCTCCCATAGCATGAGGACTAGGCAGTGAAGAGAGACAAACCCCAAAGCAGAAGATGTACTGGTAACAGAAATGAAGCTCCATATTCTAGAGATAATTGATGATGCAGGTGCACTTTACGATCAGCGAGAGGGAGGAACCAGTTCCATAAAGCAGTGGCCAGATCGCCTTTAATAAAAATGTGATTGTAGTCCTCAATATTAGGAGATGTACAGCAAGAGCAACGGAATACCATGTCTACTCCTGTTTCTGCAATCCTCTGATCCACTGCAACTGCCCTGTTAAGCAGCTTCCAACAAAAAATGGATGCACGTCTGTAATACTTATGGTGCCAAATTTTGGCCATATCTGGTCTCCTGATTCCACCTGAATGAACCAGATTATAAGTGGATTTGACAGAGAAATTACCATCTTTAGCAGGCCGCCAGACATAGTGGTCTTTAGCTTCATTAAAAACCACACCTTGAAGCACGCCACTAGGGAGAAGTTGTCTGATAGGATGGTTAGAATCTAAGATGACATCCTTAAGTTTTAATCTATCCCCCTCATACGGTGCAGTCAACAAGCTTTTCAACAGCCTATCACCCATCCAAACATCTGTAAAAATTCAATGTCTTCACCATTGCCATTAATCCACCTGTTATTATCAAGAAAAATCTGATGAGCTATAGACCATGTTTTCGTGGGCGTCCCCTTGAATACACATTTTCTACCAGACATAAATCAGCTTCTCGCATATCTGGCCCAGATGGATTTGACTGCCAAGGAAAGCTGAACCTGCTTTATGCTGCGAATCCCCAATCCTCCTTCATTAATGGGGCGCTGGATGATAGACCAATGTACCAGTGACGTTTCCTCTGCTCGTTAGTGCTATTCCATAAGAAACCCACACATACTCTTTCAATATAGTTCAAAATACTCACTGGGATAGATAAGGATGCAGCAATGTAGACCGGTATGGAATTGAGCACCGAGTTTATAAGAGTAACTCTCCCAGCTTGGGATATCAATTTGGGTTTCCAGGAAGCAAGTCTACTGTTGATTTTCTGAATTAGCGGAGAGAAGTCAGCGGCCAGAACTCTGCCAGGACGAAGAGGGACTCCAAGATACCTTAAGGGACCCTTTTCTCTTTTATAACCAGTAACCATCCTTATTCTGTTTACAGTGTGATGTGAGGCTTTCGGTGAAATCATGAAAGAGCTTTGGCCGAGTTGATGTGCTGCCCCGAGGAGGTAGAGTAGCTAGTAAGGAATTCCATCAATATTTTAATATTGCGAAGACCTCCATTCAGAAAAACCAATGTGTCATCAGCATAAAGAAGGTGAGATATAGGAGGGCAAGTCCTTGGTCCAGAATAAGGTAGCAGTCTACCCATCTGCACCATGTTTTTAATACCTCAACTAAGGGCCTCTTCCATGATAATAAAGAGGGCTGGAGCAATGGGATCGCCTTGTCTAAGGCCCCGAGTGGAGTGAAAGTATCTAGTAGTCGAACCATTAAATAGGATAGAGAACCAACAATTGCTAATCAGCATGCCAATATAAGAGGTAAAAGTATTAGAAAATCCGAATTTCTTAAGCACTGCAAAGAGGAAATCCCACTCCACACTGTCATACGCTTTTTGATATCAAGTTTCATCAGCACATTGTATCCTCTGACTTTACGGCCCATGTCACGAACTAACTATCTGGCCAGGGCAATATTATCAAGGTTTAAGCGGCCTTTGACAAACGCCCCTTGTTCCTGAGAAATGATCTGAGGGAGAACACTGACCAGCCGCTCACAAAGAATTTTGGAAATAATTTTATGACAAAAATTGCACAAACTAACCGGTCTATAGTCACCAAAGGAGGATGGATTATCAGTCTTGAGGATCAAAGCAACCAACGTAGAGGTGACGCCCCTAGGCAAGGGATAACCATGAAAGAAATCGAGGATTGCTGCTATAACATCTTCCTGAATAATATCCCAACAACTTGTGAAGAAATGCCATGTGAATCCATCTGGTCCTGGGGCACTATTTGCATTCAAGCTCCATACAGCCGTTTTAATTTCTTCCTTAGTGGGGATGGCAGTAAGAATCCCATTTTGATCCGCCGTAATGAGAGATGGAATAACAGTGAGAATGGAATTATCAATAATATGATAAGAAGTCTGTAGCAGGGACCCAAAATAATTGACCGCCTCCTGTTTAGAAATTTCTTGGTCCTCCGTCCAGGACCCAGAAATCTGAAGCCTTTGAATAATGTTTCGCTTTCTCTTCCCCTTAACAACGGCATGGTAAAATGCAGTGTTTTTATCACCATCATCGAGCCATTCCATTCTAGCTTTTTGAGCCCAGAACATCTCCACACATTTGGTAGCCTTTATTAGATTTGCATTGGCGGCACCCATAGCTGAGCGGTTTTCTGGAGTGGGATTTTCATCAAAAGCCTCCTGCATCACCTTAGCCTGTTCTTCATGAAATAATAGGTTGTCATTGATATTTCCGAAAACAACCTTATTCCAGGTCCGCAACGCAGATCTCACAGCTTTAAGCTTCATGTGAAGTATAACAAATGGATTATAATGCCAGTTAAGGAGAGCTTCCCAAGCTGCTTTGACAGTATCCATGAAAGAATCATGAGAGCACCATATAGAAAGGAAAATAAATCTGGACGGTAGGTGAATGTCAGGTAGAAAGGAAAGCATAAGGGGAGCATGATACGAGGGACCCTTGGGAGGTGTCTAACCTGGAGGTTAGAGAAAGTTTCCCCACCGGAGGCATTGTATAAGAATCTGTCAGTCTTGCTTTGATAGAGGAAGTCTCAGTCCTGTTATTCGACCAAGTAAACTGCCTGCCAATATAACCCAAGTCCGAAAGAGACGCACCAGCTAGAAAAGCATTAAAATCTAACAAGCCATTCAAGTTAGCAGTACCACCACCACACTTCTCAGATGGGAGGGAAACACAATTGAAATCACCTCCGATTAACCAAGGTACATCTACAGAATTAGCAAAATCCATAAGCTCATCAAACAGGAGGCGTCTAGTCTCTGAATGGTTACTAGCGTAAACAATCGTGACTAGGGAGGAAACCCTGTTGTCACCAACTATAGCCATTGTGATTTGTTGGTCCGATTGGTTCACCAGCTGGCAAGTCAGATTCCTCCAGAAGATCCAAAGCTTACCGTTTTGATCACTGTTTCCCACAACCGACTCCATGCAAAGGTAAGAGCGGATTTTGTCCGTTTTATGAAAGGAAACCATAGGTTCAGCTAAAGCCAGGAAATCCACCTTATTTTTATTAACAATTCTTCTAAGCGACCGCCTAGAGGCCAGGTTCGCTATTCCCCGAATATTAAAGGAGGGATCATGAGGACGAGTAGCCAGACGAATCCCCCGCCACTGCTTTAACCTTCGAGTGAGTGCGGGCTCCAACTATTTCAACCAGACTGTCCTTGTTTTGCTTCACCATAGTAGGCATGAAGATATTTTCCAGATGAGCACGAGTGGCAACCTTCTGAATTATAATTTAGAGTAATGCTATGCTCCCGGCACTGCCGAGAGCATAGCCCCGTTGGAGGGGCCGCGCGCCCTCCTGCGCGCGCCGCGTATAGGGCGCGGGCCCCTCCAGCATTTAATGCTCTTTTTTTTTTTTTTTTTTTACAATTTGTGCACACAAATGATGTATTTGTGCACACAAATACATCATTTGTGTGCACAAATAGTGCACAAAAACTAAAAAAAAAGACATTTAATGCTGGGGGGCCCGCACCCTCCACGCGGCGCGCGCAGGAGGGCGCGCGGCCCTCCAGCGGAGGTCTTCTTCTCCGGTGGAGTGCTGTACCGGAGAGACCCTCCCAAATGCCCCAACAACGGTAACTCTGCACCAGGATGATGTGGATGAGGGTATGGCAGAACAACTTCAAGACGGTTGCCCCCGAACTGCCATATGTAGAGGTTTCATGCAGCCCATGCTGATCAATAGACGTAGACTGTCTTTGTTCCAAAACATCCTGAGCTTCCTACAAATTAGAAACCACATGAGAACGCAATAATACCTCTGAACTGGAAACATGCTTTCCCTGCAAAGGAAGAGAATCATCTCCCTCTACTGGCCCTTCGATAGGATCAGGCGCTAGCTCTCCCATCTCCGAAGCAGTTGCACCACTTGTAGTACCAGGTTTCACACCGTCCTTACCACGGATGAGTTGATCAATAGCAGATTCCTTCTGATGCCATACTTGATGGGCTACAACCTCACCACCCTGCTTCTCTGAAGGATTATTCTGACCCTTAGGGGCAGTCGCCCCCCCTGCCTCCTTAGCTGCATCTTTAGACTTCTTATGGCACTCAGACTCTTTATGACCCAGTTTTTTGCAGAAGTCACAGACTGTCGGCACCCTGTAGTAGTTTATTTTCTGCCATAACCCATCTTGCCCGCAGCCTACCCAAATCCTCTCATGCCGGACCTTAGCAATATCCATTTCAACACATATAAAAGCCTCCTGGGTTTGAGTAAGAGCTAGTGTCGGTTCATGAATTCTCAGAACAATGCCGATGTCCCAGCAATAGATTTGAGGTAATCCTGATAATAATAGTTCACAGGTAACAGAGGCAAACCAATCCATATCGGCATAACAGCATGATCTGTATGGAAGTCAAAATTTGCGTCCAGTGGCGGATCCTGGAAATTAATTTAGTGGGGTCACTTGAGTCTAAGGAGGTCACCCTTAAATTCATTGGGGTCACCTTACATAACCTTACATAAAATTTTGACCTATATAAACAAAAAAAAATAACTCTGTAAGACTCCCTTCCAAGTCAGTGGGGTCACGTGACCCCACTGACTGTTGAGAGGATCCGCCACTGTTTGCGTCCCACTTGAAGAATATGAATAAAAGACCCTTGATGTATAAGCTTCTCCTAAGAATGACCTTCAGATAATCTTCCTCCGCTTCAAAACGGAGTTGAAGATGTCTTGGATGTAACACACTAGCTATGAAATCAACTTTGAGGCCCAGCCTTTGAGATAGACAGTTTTTGAACTCTGGGATAGAGCACCTCCCATAAGCGCACCTCACAATAACAGCAAGGTTCAACGTGTTGATGGACTTACGGACCTCCTCCTGGGAGAAGAAGACCTCTGGTTCTCCTGCATCTGTAAAACTAGGAGGTTTAATACCTATGCTTACCTGAGGAGGCGGTTTTGACTCTGCGATTATCTGGGCATATGATCTCCTGTCTGCCGTCATAGGAACCAGCGCAGCCTCATCAGCAGACATCGAAGATGCCATAGGAGGAAGCCCCGCCGGCCCAGGGCCGGCGGCAAGCCTCCCACGAGAACCCTGCGCGTAGAAAGACTAGAGCTTCTCTCTCTAAGATCTAGAGAGAGAAATAACTTTCTTCTAAAGACTTCATTTGTCAGTATAAAGATTAAATACACCGTATGATATAAACATAAAATAACTCTGGTATGTCCAAAAATATCTTTTTACGTACATTCGCGTAGGATGGTTGTGTTAATCATCATGCATTATATATATATATATATCTATATATATATATATATATATATATATATATATATATATATATATATATATATATATATATATACCCTCCTCCTTAATCGTCATTTAACCATGCATGGATTTCTCTGCCCACCTTCTTCAGTTGCAATCAAATAACATTCGAGTATCAACATGTTCGGAATTTGAAAATACCATGGAATACCCATCGAAGATGATAAGAGTCCACTACCACTAAGTTATTTCACTAAGTTAAGAAGAGAAATATTTGTTACCTAGACGAAATATTCGAACAACAAATACCGACACTCACCTGTTAGAATGAGTCCTGTTAATATGACAACGAGACTCATGTACATGTAAGTGCTAATAATTAGTCGGACACAAAAAGTGCTAAACAACAAATATTTGTCGATTATGTATCCTTTGATTTCAATCTAACGGTTCTTAAGAATGTTTTTTGTAATAAAACAAATCCTGCGCCCCACATTAATGCAAACGCTATACCAGACATTGCACTCATGTGAGATGCGCAAGATATTTAAATATGGTTGGACGTATCAAATTGATCCGTCGATCAGGTAAGTCTTTTCGACTCTTTTTACATTTTTATTATTAAAATTGCAACAAGAATCAAATCAAACCGGATTGCACAGGACCTGTATGCTTCAGTACATAGTGACATCTAGATAATATAGTCACCAACCATGCATCTAATTCATTTTTTTTAAACATCTATTTTATTTGTTTTGAAGCCCCTAGAAAGTTCACATCTTTTACTCAACCGTAGATATTTCCGCATCGGAGGTGGGCGTCGGCGTAGCATCCTCATCCATTGCCAACAAATCCAAACTCTAGGTTACAAGTTATGAGATTATTGTATCTTCTGAATTGCTTTAACATTTGAACACTCTTCTGGATTCGGATACTTACACTGTGGAGTTGGAGAACCCGACTAGCGAAGTTTCTACACTTGTCGTATATATATATATATATATATATCATCCGAAACTGTACACTTAATAGAACGAAATGGCCTCTCTTCTTATATCTAAACGTCGTAAATCTCAAATCAACATGCATGCATGGTGCCTCAGACGACGAACGATGAGTTACGTAGAACGCCTTTAATATATCTGCATGGTTGGCGTTTATCTTCTCAAAAACATGAAAAGGAGAAAAAGATGAGTTCGCCGGAAAGTATATATGATCAATCCTCTACCCCTGAAATGCAGTAGACATGGCTGCACAGTGGGTTGTTTTGGTTGGCGCGTGCTGTGGATCTAAATATACAAATCACAAAATCAAGGAGTTAAAGATTCACATGCCCGAAATAACTGGTGGCTATTTCTAGTCTCCTACACCTGCAGGGCCCATCATGACCCAGTAGATTAGCGTGGTCTTTAGGTGGCGTACCACGTGTCCTCGGGTTTAGTCCAAGGTTCCTGAACATGTTCCGGCTACCAAGACATCTTATGACCTGTTCGGCCAAAATCGCAGCTTGCCGAACAGGGCCTGCGCGGACCTTTGAAGCAGCCTGACCAAGCGTAGCTATGCATCCGAGCACCGAGCACCCTAGCTGGTCGCCAAACAGAAGCCATGTTCGGTATCCTCCTGCCAAGAGCCCTTGAAGCGGCTGTTAGCCTCCCAGACAGTTAATAAGGCGGCGCGACACGCGTCCGCGGTACGACATTAACCACAAAGGATCCCAACAAACGTCCCAACGGGCAACCCTCGCCTGGGAACCTGAACCGATGCATCCCTTCAATCATCATGGAGGGAGAATCCCGTCTAGACTCTTGGTCTCCCTCACCTATAAAAAGTACAGGTAATCCCCATGCAAACGTATGAAACTTCTGCCACACATGCCCTCGCGCGAAATACACACCAGCGAACCTTCTTCTCCAAGCCTCTCTACCGTCCCATCTGACTTAGGCATCGGAAGGTTCCCCCCGGTTCTTCAACCGGGTCTCTCTGATCCTCTTTTGGTTTTACAGGCCTTCGTCCGCATCGGCGACCGTCTTCCCTCTCTTCTCTCAGTGGAGGCCCGTTTGGCTCAGGCCCAAACAAAAAAACACATCCACAATAACAAAAATCTCAACCAAAAAATCGATATGTGAGACTAAATGCTCCAACATGCCCTCTCATAGTCAAGATAAGTCGAAGATTAATGAGTGGAAGTGGAAAAGAGCGGCCCAAATTTCAACACTCTCTCTCATGGTCAAAATAAGTCGAGGAGATTAATTGGGTGGGTCAGGTGAAAAGAAATAGGGTTGAACCCAAACCCATGCTCATATAAATATCATGTTGAAATCATAAAATCACAGTGTTGAGATTCACAAGCCTGAGGCTATAATTAAGCAACATGAACCTCAATCTAGAAACTGAAGTGGGACTAATTAATGCTCCAACAATCTTAAGACAGTCACAAGAGAGGGGTAGCTGACTAAAACCTCATAATCCCTCTTACATTAGAAGAATACCTTCATTGAGATGGGTGGAGGCGGCTTACGTGAGGTTTACAAGGAGTTGTGAGAGATCCATCGCTGGAACATGGCTAAGCATTCCTTTGGTTTGAACTCCGGAGCTGTGTGGCCTGCACCCTACATAATTAAGCACGCATTTGCTTAACACACATAGTTCTTCTGGAACCAAAAATCGAGCAAGAAAAGAACCAGCTTACTTTCACAGTGGCAAACGTCAGATTGTTCGCATATGATCTTGTATACCTGCAAGATTAGCCCACAACATTAATAATCTAGATGTTATCTTTCTGAGCTCGTGAATGATCAATATAATAAAGATTAATGGAGGCCCCAGGTAAGTTCATATCTAGCTGTATCTTTTTTTGAACAGTGTGCTTTTGTTTTAGTGGGCAATATTGTTAGGAGCTGTCTAAAAGCTCCTATCAATTACCAAAAAAAGAAAAAAAAGTTCATATCTAGCTCACCCTGCAACCTGGCCGTCCACATGCCAAGATCGCCACCTGTCCACAATGGAGTAGTTAAGAGTTCTAATCCAAGCTTCTGTGCCGATATAAGGCATAATCGCGTCATGGTCGCCACTGTTACATCCCCATATGCAAAATAAAGAAACAGTAGACACCACAAGAACATTGGTAAAACATTGGCCAAGTGATATAAGATGTGATCAAAATTAGCTTTTGATTCTTGGGTTAGTCTTACCTGTATACCAGTGCCCGATAGCCTCCGGAGGTCAAGTTTAAGTGATATACTACAGAGCTTTTACGTCTTGGGTGTAATGACTGGTAACCTCGCTGCTGCATCTTAATTTCCCTGACGACAGACCCCTGCAGACCATCATTAATTAATTGGAATATTAATGAAATAAAAGACACATAACTAGCATCTAGCTTATTAATAATAGCAAGATAAGTGGTCATGATTGGACAGGCACTTAAGAGGACATTAGGCAAGGAATCATCTGTCTTGATGCATGGCCGATGAAAGCTCAAACAGGAACTTCTTTTTGAAGAAGTCAAGTTGCACCCTAAGACCTAATTTAAGTGCACAAAAACTAAGATATATGCCAATTCTTTTAGTACCATGTAATCCACATTTGTTTTTGATGACATATATACTCGTCAAACACTTCATCATCTCCACCGTACATGTCGGATACTTAGTTCTACTGGTTGAGCTGATGAAACAATAAGACATGGGAGAGGATACCTCTTGGACATGGAGAGCTTTTCTAGCCGTAGCATTGTTTGCCCATTGGTAGATCAGATAGAAATTGTATTCCTGAACTCAAAAAAATAACCAGAAGAATAGTCATCTACAGTAGACTAACACTTGGGGTGAAGCATGAAAGAGAATAGAAATATTCAAACATGTAGCCAGCTAGGTTCTATCATTGTCCAACATATAGCAAACTTCATGCTGTAGAGAGGAACGGAGAAAAAAAAAGAAATAGAGAATAATGGTGTTCAAGTGGATGAAAGTACATGGTCCAGACATGCCAATTTGGTAAAGGCCTTTCAGTACTGTGGTCATTGATAAATCCAAGAACAATTATTACACATCCGTGACATACATAGGTCGAGGAAGAGAGTAAATTTTTGTAAGAGTAATCTCATAAAGAAATGTTTATTACTTGGATAGTCAGTAAAAATGTCATGTTGGAACTGTTGTGTAGAATATTATTATGATATGTGTGTAGCCTTTTTCTCCTCTTTTTTTATATATAGATTCACGTTTTCGGTAGTTATTTATCACCTTTAATTTAACTTGTTATTTGTCACTTTTAATGGGTTAAGGGTGACAAATACTTTCATGGGAATGATGTAAGAACATTTAATGCTCCTACTTGAAATGTATAGCTATTTGTCTCCCTTACTTAGCTATTTGAGTTGTATAGTTATTTATCCCCCTTAGTTGGCTATTTACTGCATTTGTTCCCCTTACTTGTATATTTGGCACCAAATAGTTAATTAAGAGGGACAAATAACGATACATCTCAAACCGGAGCATTAAATGTCTTAGAAGATTAAGGATGACAAATAATTTTATGAAAAATGAATGCTCCTGTTGAAATGATGTAAGAGCTTTAAATGCTCTTGTTATTTGTGCAACAAGTATTTCTCAATAAGTTCAGTGAGTGATATCTCTATCCATATATAAATACCACTAGAGTTTGGGATGTTTTAGTAAAGACATAACAGCATTGAGACAGTCTTCCTTGGGTATTTAACCTAGTAGGGAAAAACTGAGTATTCATATACGGAAAAGCCCCTTCATAATTATGTATCATTACAAAATGATGCAGACGTAAAGACAAAACGATCCTCTTACCTCATATTAACTATGGAACCCTCCAGAAAAATATGCATACCACAGACTTAATGATATGACCATCAAAAGCTCATGGATTAAGTACATATAATTAGATTGGAAGCTCACCCTGCACTCTACTTCAGGAACTGGTAGTAGGAAGTGTCTTCTTCCAGAGTAGTCTTCGAGAGATCTTCTATCACCTTTCATTGTAACGACCCAAGAATCCGATACCCGGAACCCTCTAAGTACCCGACCCTTGGACCGCCACCCACGGATCCGAAGACCCGGAAGGGTTAGAAATATGTCCAGTGAGATATACAACAGGTTACAATAGCTAAGCAATATAACGAAAAACAACAGTGGAAGAAAGAATACACAGAAAGTCCCAGATAATAATTCAAGTGCAAATAAGGAAAATACTAACCACTGCTAACGTTGCAGACCACGAACGACACGATGCTGACCGAACGAACACGAGCACCGGCTCCCTCGAACTCGAACCTGGAAGGAAGTAAGGGGGGAATGAGCTTCGCGAACGAAGCCCAGTAGGGAACCCAACCCCTCACCGGTTCGACAGCGGAAACAAGAACAACACAACTAAACTAGGCAGGAAGAACAACGCTACTAAAGTAACCAAGCTAACTACACCAAGCGGAAGGACGGCGGTAACCCAAGCAACGAGATTACTAACTAAGCAGGAGATATAATAAAGCAATAACACAACTGAGCAAGTACTGAAATAATTAAACGGAAAATACACGTCCACAAGTATCGCCACACGGCACAACAGCACACCGACTCAACCTCGGTAAACGTGCCCCGGGCACGCCACACAACTGCACAAACAGACGGTACGCACTAGCCACAACCTAGCACAAGCAGACGGCAAAACCCTCGTCTGGACAACACACACTAGCCACAAACCAGCCTCTACTAGTCAGTGGTCAGCTGCGCCCACCGGCGTCTTACCACTCGACCACGAGTCCAGGTCTCCCTCCCGTCGGAGTGAGACGCGTGGACGAACACAACCACAAGCCGTAGTCTGGCCGGACTACGGTCCCACACCTGTCCTCCCGACACGGCTCCAGAACCGTGTAAGGCGAGGCAGTGAGAACGGACTAGCTGGCCCGCACCGCGACACCCCAAACTCCGCGGGACCCGGACCAACTAAGTGAGCTCAACAAACGACTCAACGCCGCTGTCCAACACCGTTTTCCCCTTCGTCCGGAGAAACGCTCGACGGACGCACTCGTGGCTCGGAGACCACCCCTCAACGGGCCCACGAGGATGGGGGTCCCGGGGAACGGTAACAACCCAAACGCGCACCGTGCGCTGGGACAAGCCCTCAAGTGCCACAGCACTGGGCGAAGACTAGTAAGGCGCAGTGCTAGGGAGTCAGCACAAGCGTCACGAGTACAGAACAGAAACTCGATGCGGAAACGGATCCGCTAAAGTACCTGATTGACGGTCAACCACGAAAAGCTAGTAATTCCACCCAGACAGTCGGTCGGCCCTCGGAACTCACCCCACGGGTGCTGGAAACCCCAACACGACTGTTCGGGTCAAACGGTCAAACGGCCCCATCGGCCCGATCGGAGCCGACCCGGGCGAGCCCGGAAAACGAGGAACCTAACATGGCAGTCATCAACCCCGGGCTGGCGCATTGGCACAGTCGGGATGACCCCAACGCCGAAAACGGCTCGAAAAACAGACTCCGGATGGCCCCAAATGGCCCAAAAGGGGGCAAGAAACCAGTCTGGCACAATGGACCACAACCTTAGGGTGCTCAGGCACTGGCGCACTGCGCCGGGCCTCAGCTGGCGCAATGCACCAGCCAGAACAGGCTGGCACACTGTGCCAGCCCCCATCCCATCCCAACCCGATCCCCTGTCTCCTTGACAGGGAGGGGAGGAGGGGAAGGGGAGGGGCGGCCACCGCCGGCGCGCCCCGCCGGCCACCGCTGGCACGCCCCGCCGGCCATCGCCGGCACCGGGGAACGACTCCGGTGGCAGGAGAGAGAAAGGGAGAGAGAGAGAGAGAGAGAGCGGGAGCAGGGACAGAGAGGGGGGGGTTTCACGATGGCACACGGGGGGGAGGGGGAGTCCGGCCGACGCCGGAGAAGGAGAAGGGGGTCCCTACCTCGGCGGTAGGACCCGCCGGCGGCGACCCCAAGCAGCGGCGGTGGCGAGCCCCACAGGCGGCGGCGACGGCGACGCGGCGACATCCGCGCACGGCGTCCTCCGTGCGCGGCTCCGGGTGGCGGTGGCGCGGCGACGGCGACTGGCTTCTCCACCAGCCCAAGGCGGCAGCGGCAACGCACAGAGAGAGAGAGAGAAGAGAGAGAGAGAGAGAATCGCCTGAGAGAGGGAGGGAGGGAAAGACAGAGAGCGGCAAGGGAGGGAGGAGGAAGAAGAGGGTCGGGAGACGGAGGAGGCAAGGTGGGGGGGGGGGTCTGACCCCTTCCCGAAAATGGCCAGCCGGCCATTTCTGGGTTTCCCTGCACCCATCGTGCATGGGGAAAGGGGGGACCACTCCCCCTCCCCTCCCAATCCTCACATTCATGCTCTTAGGTCTTGGAGATGTCAGGGCACACCAATTTTCCAAGGTAGAAGCTGCATTAATTTCTGAAAGAAACTGCAAGTAGAAGGTAATCAGAGTTGTCCTCAACACTAGAATATGAGGTGGTTAACCAATATACTCACTTTCTTAACAACACGAAGATTTTTGGCACACTCTGTAGTCTCAGGATAGTCATAATCTTGTCCTTCACAATGTTTCACTGTCAACTGAAAAAAAATAGCACTATCATAATTGTATCGTTGTCCGTGTGAAAGGAAATATGGACAAGACAAGCATCATATGTAGTGTACATGGCATGCCCTTTCTATCACTTGCATTTAAAGCACAGCTAGACGAGTGAATGGAAAAGACTTCATTCAAGACAAATATACTTGTTATGCAAGTAATATCATTAACAAGTGTATTTCATTCATGTTGTGGTTTAGTCCCATACCTCTATATATGTAGAGGATTCTCTCAGCTCAATATCTAAGTTTTGTATTAGAGTTTAAGTCTTTAACATAATATCATAGCTGATTTATCCATTGGATCGTCTCTTTGTATGTGGACACTTGTCCCTACCAAAGTTTGCCGGATCGGAATCGGGAGGCGAATCGAATTTTTCTTGATCCGATTCGATTCCCCCCGAATCGACCCGAATCGATCCGAATCGGATCGATTCTCATGGGTATAATATATTATATATATAATATATCATATATATGATATTTATAATGTATAATATATATTACTAATATGATATAATAATATTATATATATGAGGTAAATCGGACCGAATCAATGGAATCGAGAATCGGGTTTTCCATGATTCGCCGATTCGATCCGCCAATTAAACCATGGTCCCTACCCATGTTGCGCTCCAAACTGGTTGGTTCGTCGCAAGGGGGGTGCTGTGATTTAGTCCCATACTAGTAGAGTTCCCGTGCATCGCATGGATGTTGATTAAAATAAAAAATAGGCCCACACGAAAGGAGGGGGAGACTGTCTCCTCGGCGCGCCCTCATCGCCTGTGCCAATTTTAGGCAAAAAATGTGAAAAAAGAGGGAACATAGTTCTTATTTGCCACGTGGTAATAGGGAACTCTTTTTAATAGTATAATATAGATTGGAAATTCAAGGGAGTTTCACCTCTATATATGAAAATGATTCCCTCAACTCAATGCCGAAATTTTAGGTTAGAATTCAGACTTTTAACAATTCAAATGTTAGGCATTTCAAGGAACCTTTTTTTTACAATGATTTCAAGGAACTGAAGCAAAGTGATTATTCCACATGAAATAAAATTTATAATCCGGGGCTAAATGGGTATGTAAGAGGACAACAAACACAGTGAAATATTTCACAGGACCATAAAATTCACAATTGGGAGTATCAAAGAAGTCTGGGAGCCAGAGAAAGGGTAAAGATGGCTCATATCAATAGGAAGGGGGTAACCTAGACAACCGACTGGCCAACAATATTGGAAGCAAGAAAAAAAATTTTCTTCTTAGGTTGGACATCAAGCTTGTCATAGGAATTGAAGCAAATTTTTTACAAAGACTGCAAGACCTACTGGTGTCATCCTCCTTATGAGTTAGTGTGAATTGCGTTTGTGTTAGCCTCTTAGTTTAATCAAAGGGGTGTGGGAACAAAAAGTAAGAAAACATTTTCCATTAAGGCCACCAATATTAACATCTTGTTGATATTAATCAATGCCAAAACCCAAAATAAACTAAGTTATTTGTTGAGTAGAAAAGATACCCATACCATGTGTAATGGGATTATACCTCATAAATCTCTTCAGAAATGATACCCATATAGTAGAGAAATGGGACTCTAGAGAACTCGTCTATTCTTTCTCCAGTCATAGGATTCCCAACCAAATATCCCTGAAACCATTTTCAACAGTGTCATGCCACCAAGAAAAAAAGAACAAAAATGTCCATTAACATATATATCACATAGAATCCAAAGACCGATAATACAATTAACCAGGCCATGTAGCCATTTATAAAGCAAATCTTGTTTCTATAACCCCTGGGCTCAAGTAATGCAGCTGATAGCATCAGTCTACTTTACTATAGACCATGAATTGAAAAGAGAAAATGAGGGGAAAAACTAATGTGAAAGTCACATCCAAGTAGACTGTATATATATATGCCTAAGAGATTTAGGGTTCATTCTTAAAGTATGGGAACAGATCAGCATTTACCTTGAGATTGATAAGTGGTTTATCCCCACCTCTGATACCTGCAAAGATGGCATATATACATGTGCATCAGATCTATCTATTGTTAAACCCACTGATCTAGTCATAAGATAATGAACAAGATTTGTTCAAATCGCATAAGCTTAGGACACATATATACGTGTGTCTGTATGTGTTGGAGGAGGGAGGAGGGTGCTTTGTGATAAGAGGGAGGTCTAGATGTCCCTTGTGTTTCTCCTCCAATGTCAAGCAATAAAAAATACCAGATCAGGAATCCAATTTTTTTATATGTTACAGAAAAGTAAAAGTCCAAAAAGTCATTACATCACTTTGGATAATAGTAGTGTCTCTCGGGAACATATCACATTGAGAAATAACATCATTTAAAAACCTTCAACTAAAAGGAAGAAATGTGTTAGTTGTAGCAAAAGGTGCATGGTTCATCATGCGACTACCCAAGATCCGATCATTTTTTTTCTTCTAAGAAATGAAGATGTAGGTTCTTTCAATCGTTGATTCGGGTATAAATCATCCACACAATATCTTGAAGAGGAGAAACTTTTTTTGCCCACCGCGAGTGCCCGCCCTAGACACAAGCGAGGTGGGCCCTACAACACTCTAATAGTTGCGGGGGAATCCTCCCCCTCCCCCACCTTTGTGCTTGAGGCGAGCTCGAGGTGTGTAAACCATGGCGGGCAATAAGTCCTTCCCCATGAAGAGAAGTACGAGTAATTTTTCTACCCATCTGCACACACAAACAGTCTAGGGACCTGCTCAAGTGCGCCGGCCCTCGCACATCGGCTTTGTGTGTGGATATGGGTAGTTTTGGGCTTTGTGTGTGTGTAGATGGATAAAAACTCCCTGGCCATCTCCATATGTAGTTTGCTTTTCGCTACCTTGAAATATTAATCCTTCGTTCCACACGCCTTGGATATATCACTTTTATGAAGAGCCATGCATCAAACATCGGGGGGTGCAGTAAAGATGGGGGAGTTGGTACCTTCGGATATGAAATGAGCAACAACAGGAACAACCTTCCCAGAATATGAATCACCACCAACATAGAAGGGGTTGGAGATGAATTGTGGGTGGGCATCAAGCCACTGCAACATATATAAAAGTGGGAAGTCGTAGTCATGATCTGCCACACTTAATTTGCACATTAATTAGGGTATAGAGAAGGCAAAAATTAGAGTATGATCACTTTACCTTTCTCATGAATTTGTGAACTTGTTCACTGGCGCTTAGGTCTCCAACGTTGTAAGCTTCAGGGTTTCTTGAGAAGGAGAACCCAGCACCCACAGGGGAATCGAGAAAGATGATGTTTGCAACCTACCAAATTGTGGCATGAATAAAAAAGAAAACGAATATTAGAACTAAACTAATTAGATTCCATCATGTACATCCATGATACGATATTGCAAAACTTACCTTAGTCCAAGAGTAGATGTTCAGCTCCAAAGTGGGTAGAGTTCCATCATATCTAACCTTGTTAAACTTGACAGGACCTGCACCTCACCCAAAATAAATAAATAAATATATATATATTCACAAAGAAGAAGAAAAGATTAACTTAATATCATATGTGATCATCAAAATGAAGGTAATTAAATTAATGCAGGACAGAATAGACTTTTGGTACTCGGAGAAGAAATTTACGGTCAAATAAAATGTGTTAGATGCAAGATTGGTCGTGTGTGAGTCGTATCGTTTCACAGATTTTACGGTCCCATGTAGGGTCTGTACAACACTCTATTACTCTTTTTTTAATTTTTTTATAATCTATCTATACTATAATACTAAAACAGAGTTCCCTGTTTCCCGCCAAAACCTGTCTCCAGACACGTGTAAGCATCAGATTACTTTTCCTCTACCTTCTTTTGAATTTAAATTTGAATCTAAGTAACATTTACTATTTTTTAATATTTTTTACTGCTTCCCAAAGCGGCCCGCCGCTTTCTGCGCCAGCCTTTTTTTTTTTCAAAGTTTACTGTTACTGCGCTACAGTAATTACTGTAGCGCTGTGTAGATAACGATTTTTTCTTTCTATTTTTAAATTTTTATTTTAAAAATAGATTATTTAACATTACATTTTCTATTTTATAATTTTTTTAAATATAAAAAATGAAATTATTAAAAAATGTGCATATTACTGTGCGGCCGGATCCGGGACCCGAACAATGACCTGCTGCTCGCCGAACACACCATTGCGTCACTGATAATTGTAGAAAAATGTGATGTAAATGTGATGTAGTGGTACCCCAAATGTCCTCATTATTGCTATATTATCCTAACCACCTTCTTCCTCACACTGTCACATGTAAAAAATTATTCGCCAATATATAGTTTAGATTATCAAACTACATATTTTTTTTAAACACATACGCCATGTCATAACACTTGCCATTACCACCCCCACCCGAGGAGATGACGGAGACATATGTATGTTAAATGTTTGTATATTCATTCATTGTACTTGCAATCTAAAATATTTTGATTTTCTATCATTTTTTTTATCATGGAAACAAATCTATCCGCTTTTAAGTTTCACTGATTCTTTTGCAGTCATGCCGCTTCGGTTCTCAAAACAAGAAGTTGAGGCCGCCGCTTCAGACGGTCACCGCCCGCACGCGCGACCGCTCTGTCTTCTGCGCTTCTTCTTCTTTCTCAGGAATAAGGTGATGTAGCGCTACAGTAGAAGATGGTTTATTTTTTTCTGCTTAGTTTTAATTTTTTATTTTAAAATCTGATTATGTAATATTATATTTTCAATTTGTAGTTTTTTAAATATAAAAAAATTATTAAAAAATTATACATACTACTGTGTGCCAAGTCCGAGACCCGAACGGTGACATGCTACTCGCCAAAATACTATTACGTCGTTGGCTATTGTAGAAAAATGTGATGTGCATATGCAGAGTAGTGAAAAGTCCATCTTCATATCTAGAACAGTGGAAGTTCATCTTGATAAATTTTATTATTTAATTTTCTATTCATCTACATATTTTTTATAATGTTTTATACTAACATAATTATTTACAAACAGCAGTCCCTGGGTGCAGTTGAGGTAGAAGATTAGTGTTGCACTCCGTTGACCTTTTTTTTTCTTAAAGACTTTTAAGATTACTGTACCAATAATAACTACTATATTGCAACAGTAACTACTGTTGTCTGTTGCTCATCAGTAGACAACAAATTTTTTTTCTTAGTTTTAAATTTAGATTTAAAAATCAGATACTGTAAGATGACTAAAAAAATATTGATTTGTGACTAAAACATCTTTAGTTTTAAATATTTTATAAATATTTAACTATTATTTTATATTTGACTATTATTCATATAAATAATATCTTTTATTTTTAATATTTTATAAATATTCACCATATATCGCACAAGTGTAGAACTGTATTTTTTAATATTTTATTGATAATATCTCTTTTATTATGATATATATTTCTTATGAATCTTAAGATGTTCTTATAATATATGTTGTTCTTTTTTTGTTTATTATTATCATCTCTAAAAAAATATGTAGAAATTCTTTTAGATATATTAATATATTAAAAATATTCAAATCTAAAATCGTCCCATGCATCGCACGGGGGTCCAACTAGTTAACATATATATAAATCTTGTTTGTATCAGATTGTCTGAATCAGGGCGGTATAATATGATTTATACCATCCTACAAAATTCGAATTTGGTCTGATCCGACGGCATGGCCACTTAACCATGGTTAGATGCCAGTAACAACCTTCCTAAAGCCAAACGCTGCTCAAATTTGGTGGGATTAATTTGTATGAAATTTGTTCTCTACACATGTTACTATATGGAATTTATGCTTTGAAATAGGTCCTCCAAAACATGGTTTTCCAAATCGGATCGAATCAGGAAAAACTCAATTCGCGATTTGGTCGAATCACCCGATTCGCATGGATATATATATATATATATATAATAATATTATGTATTATTTGACATATATATACCCGATTCTCTTCATATCTGCATAATACCTAAATGTTAGTATTTATAATTTCATTTACTTAAGATGTTATATGTAAGTAAAGAACTACTTCTCATTTGAATTAAATAAAAATATAAAAAAATTATATCTTTTACCAATAAGAAGTCAACTCTCTCATCTAAGAAGAAAATTACGATTTTAATGATTTCATCAAAATAACATCTTTCTAATCCCTCATAATTTGATCTATCTAAATATTTTATAATTCAAATAAATCTCATAAAATACTAAAAATTTAAAATCCGGTGAAAAAAAGTCAAATGTGTATGTGACTTCTCCATGAGAGTCACTCTCCTACTGACTAGGACTTGGTTGCTGTCAGTAAAAGAGTGTCTCCCTTAGAGAAGACACATGTACGTTTGATTTTTTTTATCAGACTTTCGATTTTTAGTGTTCTATTGAGTTTATTTAAATTATGAAATTTTTAAATAGATCAAATTATGAGGGAATAGAACGATGCTATTTTGATAGAATCATCAAATTGTGATTTTCTTCTTAGATGGGAGAGTTGACTTCTTTATTAGTAAAAGATATATATTTTTGATATTTTTATTAGATTCAAATGATAGATACTTCCTTATTTACATGTAATATCTTAAGTAAATAAAACTACAAATTAATAGGGACATTTAGATTTGATCCGAATCGACAATGCGGCGAACTATGCTCCAAAGTCAAATGGTCCGCTATGAACAATAGGTAAAATAATTATCCATGTAAAGAGAAAATATACTAGATTAAACGGAAAACATCTTCTACAAGCGAAATACTTCAGAGATATATAGTTCAAACCATATAGTTGGGCATATTCTATTCGGATTGGTACGTTCAAATCACACCATGCACTTAAGATCTTGCGGTCCAGACATAGGTACTTAAAAGCTCTCCAATCCAATCCTACCCAGAATAATTTAAATTAGGGCTGTCAATAAACTGAACTCAGACTCAACTTAGGTGAGTCTAATTCAAATCTGACTCATCAATATAAAAATCTAAATCTGATCTAAACACTGATCCTGCTTTGATACCTATACGAACTCCAAAACCTAAATATTGAGATTGAAGGGCCTAGGATGTATAAACACATGAAACCCACATAATTTTTCTGATATTGCACTATACCATTCGGGGCTCCAACAAAAATATACTGAACTCGATCGAGTTCCTTATCTAAAGGTAAAAATATATATTGTTATCCAAATAATCTTAATTTGGATCTTTACTTACCCGCCCCCTCCTTGATCATATAATCATGGTTTGCGGTATCTGCTCCGGTACATGCCATGATGCCATCAATAAAAAAGGTACATTTTATTTATTGATATTAATTTTATAATAAAAAGATAAAAATTTATTGAGCCGAAGCAGATCCAAATTGGACACAATACGCCCAATATTATATCTTATCAGGTAAAACACGATGCCCGATACAAAATTTAGGGTACATTAGTGACGGATCTAAAATTTTATTTTAATAGACTCTTAATAGTGCAGAGTCATATGAAAAATTATCCCCCCAATACAAAATTTTTTATTCAGCGGGATCACCGCCTGTGGATAAGTTGCGGCCAACCCTGCATATTATACATCCTTTAAAATTTAACTCCGTATGTATATATATATTTTATGTCCTGAAAGGTTGCTGTCAAGATTGCCGCCAGCTAGCTAGCTAGCCACTGCCTTATTTATTATTTGTCTTAAAGAGACTCCTCATCCTCACCACCTCCCACCAATATTTCAAAAAAAAAAAGAGACATGTAGGTAGTTTACATGCAGCATTCCGAGGTGTTCATTGGAAAGATCCATGCAAGAAGTAGGAGTAATTGAGTTCAGATATAAAGAAACATATATTTTCGAAAGGAGTAGAACTCTAAAAGCGAGTGCAGCAGCGTATATCGCCATTAGTACTATGTGCATAACGTGATATGTGTATGTAGTTTACCGATCTCGTCGGCGAGAGCGCAGAGGCTGGAGCAGCCGGGGCCGCCGGTGAGCCACAGCAGGAGGGGGTCCTCGGCGGGGTCCCTCTCCGACGGGACGAAGTAGTAGAACAGCTGCACCTCGTCTCCGTCTCCCAGCCCCACGTATCTGCAGCAGGAATAACACTAGGTCATCACATAGAAGAGAAGAACGAAGGTACAAATTTCATGCAGCTGTTCTTCAACTCCATCGAAGAAGAGGAACCGAACAGAGAAAGATAAGAAGAAGAGGAGAACAAAGAACAGAGAACGGAGGAGGAGGAGAGATAATAGAGATGGAAGAAGAAGAGATCAGAGAAAGAGGAGGAGGTTGAGGAAGAAGAGAACGTAGGAGGAGGGGGGGAGAAGAAGATAGAAGATAGAAGAAGAAGAAAAGAAGAGAATAGTGAAAGAGATCTAAGAACCTAGGAGAAGTGGAGAACAGATCGGAGGAGAGAAGATGACAACAGAGAAAGAGAAGAAGCTAGTAATAAGAACAAAAATAGTAAAAGAGATCTATGAATCTAGAAGAAGGGAAAGATCAATAAAGAAAGGCCAAGAGGGGAAAAAGAAAAGGGAGAGAGAGAAAGAGAGAGAGATCAGTTGGCTAGCTCACCCGGTCTCCAGATGGAAGGGGAGGGGGCCATGGAAGCCCGGCAAGTGGGAGACGACGTTGTGCCTAGCGGCGACTACGAGAGGGAGACCAGGCGGTGTTCTACCGGAGAAGCGCAGCAGCGGCAGCAGCATAAGCGTGCAGAGGAGCAGCGGGGAAGGAAGACGGAGAGGTGGAGGAGAAGACATGGTGGTGTCTGTGTGTGTGTGCGTGTTAGCACAACGAGAGAACACGCCACGGTGAGGTGATGGGCAACCATTCGCTGCTCGGTTTGCGCACTGTGCACCAAAATATTACTCTTAATTTAGGCATCGTGGTGCATGGTGGACGTGGCCGGTCACCGCCCAGTGGCCCGGCCGACTGCATCTTGTCAGTAGGAACCTTGCCTTCCGTGTCTCTGCGTGTTTTCCCCTCTAAGATATGATATTTATACTTGTACTCTTTACTCCCATAAATTGGCAAATTTATATAGTTGCACCATACTACGACCCTCTGACTTTAACCAGTCATGTTGCAGACTTTATAAGAAAATGGAAGATATCAAGGTGTTACACATATGTCATGATCTTCGATCTGTTAGGGGCGTGCTTTTGAACGATTCATACAAGTCAGGGCATCATTTAAACTACGTTGATTTGTAGGGGGTACTCGTAAAAGATGTATTCTATATGAGCCCGAGTTCTCTCAATATTTGGGAGAATGAGATTTCAGGGTTTTAGAATGAGACCATCTAAATTTTATGAAAAAATTAAATTGAAAGATATTTTTTTAAATAAGTTTTTTCACAAAAACCTCTTTAATATTTATTGAATCTAATCATTCTACGTGGGAAAATGAGAACCGTCTGTCTACACGGCGAATCCAACGTGGACGAGCGGCTATCCGCAGAGGAGGTGGGGGGGCCACCATCTCTCGAGGGTTGCGAGTCCCCTACCTTCTATGCGGTAGGAGAAAGATTTAGTATATTTTTATATTATATTTTAAGTTTAATATGACTAGATAATAAGAGATAGATTTATGGATCCATCACAAATGTACAAACGTTGTGGAAATGAATTTATGGATCTATCACAAAAATTATTTTTAAAATTTAAAAGTTCTTTTATCATGTTTTCGTGCTCGCGTTTTATAAATTTAAGTCCCGTTTAGTACTAAGTAAGTCACTATAACGAAAGATGAATCGGTAATCGCAGAGTGCAGGCGTGTCAGTCACCGAGGTGACAACATGAGCTTTGAGTCTATTCGCGCGCCGTTTATCTTCGTCAAACGAAAGTGGAGATCGGGTCGGAACCAAGATCCCGCCATTGTCTAAGCGCAACGACATTAATTACATCCCTTTAAGAGGGAAAACTCTTGATTAATCGCCAGAATAAAAAGTCTCATAGTCTTTAACAAAAACATCCGATAAAAGATATGCGCGAAAATACAAATCTAGTTGCGCCTAACGTGAGACGACCATAATATAACACTCGACGCATTTTTGTTGCCATTTTAGATTTATTAAAAGAAGTTGAATTAGTTTCAACATTATTTGATTTGATTTGTTTCCTTTTGATTCTTTTGCATTTTTTTATCATGTTCGTTCTTTTATTAGATTGCCTTTTGTCTGTTGGTCTTTTAATTTGATTTAAATTTGTTTATCCAATTTGATGGGGACTTTATTTGATTCTAGATTTCTCTTCATTTGAATTTTATCTCTTGATTTATTTAAGTTTAAAATTTATTTGGGCTTTTGTACCGGGTTAAAATGTTTAACCCAGAATTATTTGGTTTGATTTCTTTTGTTCAAGGTCATCGTCATTTTTGTGTGTTCATTTTATGTTGTTGGATTCGGTTACAGGTTATCATGTTATGTTTGTTCTCTTTTTTTTTTTTTTTAAATCATGGCTTTTAAATTATTTTAAATGATATTGATCCATTGTCTGTTTGCTCTTTTTTTTATTAATCATTCCCTCATTAATCCTATTGCCCCCATCGATTTTACCCATTTCTGAGAATTAAAGATGAGAGTGGCGGTATGTGTGGGTTTGTTTGGTTTATTATTATTATTTTTAGTGGATTTAGGTATGGCAAATAAGATGGAAACGGTGGATATTATGTGTGTGTAAGTAGCAAACATGTGTGTGAATAGTGTAGAACGGTGGGGATAGTGGATGGAGAGAGAGTGTGGGGGAGTGGTGTGTGTATGTGGATTAAATGAGGGGAAGCTGAACGGTGGGAGCATGGGAGGGGGGAGGGTGTGCAGTTTGGTTTTATTTGGATTTTAAATAGGTTTGGGTTTGAACGGTGGCTTCCATGTGCGCTTCTACATGTGCACAGAGGGGCTGAACAGTGGGGGATGGCATATGCGTATGTGCACAAGGGAAGTGCTCAACTGTGGCGACTGTGTGTGCATGGGGCTAAACGGTAGCCTCGGTAAAGTATGAACATGAACGGCCCTTGTGCGTGTATGCAGGCGCGCAGGGAAGGGCTCAACGGTGGCGAATGTGTGCGCAGGTGTATAAGGGCTGAACGGTGGCGTTTCCTGTTTGGGCGTGTGCATGGGCTGAACGGTGGCTTTTGTTGGGAGCGGCTGAACAGTGGCCATGCTCGGCAGCTCCCCACTTCTTTTATTCCATCAATAATTTGTTCAATAATTTAGATGGTTCTTTTTACCATTTTCTTTTATTATCTCAATTCTATTTGCTATTTATTTTTTTGCTGCTAGCTTTTCTTTTAAATTTTTTTGCCATCATCCTATTTGTTGTTGTTCTTTTCCCTTTGTTATATTAGTGTCTGTCAATTATTATTATTATTATCTATTTATCATTGCTATTATAATTTCTGTTATTTGCCTCATTTGTTTGTTCTCATATTTGACACGTCGATTGGGTGACGTACGTCGCACCTGCATTTATTTGTCCCGTTCATGCACACGAAATGCAAAACAAGTCGATGAAATCGCGGCATAAAGGAATAAAATCGGGTCATTCGATATAATCCGACATGACGGTAACCACCCCTGCCCACCACGTGTTGGGATGACACCTTAGTACGCCCACCTATAAACCCAAGGTGGTGCACGCGGGACGATGTTTGCCGTGCGGTGGCGACACGATGTTTGCCAATAGTACCGGGTCACAACACAAGTTGCCCGGTGACTATGTCGGCACAAACATATTCAAAAATTATCGCGAAAAAATTTGACAGCACCTCCCCTTATTTTGCATGTTGGGGGGGTTTTAAATGACACTCGTCCACCACGATGGAGACGGTGCCAACAACGGTGTTGATGCCGAGGGCAACGACACCACGGTGCAAGGCACCGGTTCCCGAGTCGTACTCGAGAAGACCGGTATATACCAAGACTGGAAGACGGGACAAAATCGGTAAAACATCGTGCCGAAGTGAAATGCTATTTCTGCTTAACCTCCTCCAACATATGCTTATAGATTGGCGACTTCGAGGATCACCAGATCGCATATGTATAGAGAGAATGACGCAGTAGCTGAAACGGTGACCTTCGAGCAAATGCACAAGGGGAAGAAGGGCAAACGGTGGCTGGGAAGAGGTCACTGTTCAAGGCTTTTCTTTAGGTGAACGCAGGCTGATGGCTCAATGGTGGCCTTGGAGAGGCCACCGTTCAAGGGTTTCTTAAGTATCTGGAGGGCCGATGGCTCAACGGTGGAAGAGGGAAGGCCACCATTCAAGGGTTTCTATTAGGTCAGAGGCTTGATAGCTCAACGGTGGGAAAGAAGAGGCCTCCGTTCAAGGTTTTCTTTTTAGTAAAGCACAAGGCCGATGGTTAAAGGGGGTAGACCAACATGGAGAAGGAGGGTGAATGGTGGCACTGCACAGGTGCAGGGCCACCGTTCAAGACTCCAACATCCAGAGAAAGGGGAAAACAACCAGGAAAATTTGTTGGCATCTCTTTGCGCAAAAATCAGTGTCTCATAAAAATATTCGAGGAACGCAGAGCAACATTTTTTTGGGGTAAGATTTAAATAAATACAAGAAATGTTCAATGAAGGAACAGCTGATGCACATCACATGTGGAGGGGTGAGAGCTCAGTAATGAAACATTTGAGATAAACGGTGGGTTGATGTTATGAAGCTCGCTAGTGATTCGCAGAGAATAAACTGGCGGCACAAAGGAGAGAAAATTCCATTATATTGGTCCTTGCGCATTGGAATGGATACATGACTTACCTAGCCCGGCATACGTAAGAGACTCCTCACTGTTGAGAACAACTAAACCGACCAAAATAAAATGGGGGGGAGGACCATGAAGGACAGGGGTTTAAAGCAAGAACAACGCACATACCTACGCATTTGACAATCTTCTCAGATAAACGCAGTTAAATCAAAGGAAAAGAGAAAGCGACTTAATGCCTGGGAAAAGGGAAGGAATTCGGATACGAGAGTGACTGTATGATCCCCTGCATACCATAGATAGGTATGAGGAAATGCCCAATTCGGTGGCAGCAAGGACCTTTCATTTCTCAGCCTCACAAAGAAAAGGCAGACAACGGGAAAGATGGAGCATATTAAAATGAGGAGAAGAAGATCACAGGGCCACTCATAGAACCGAATGCCATGTGACCCCCTTCAAAACCTTTCAGGTGTGCCCTCATAAATGCATCACAAGTAAAAAAAAAAAACCATCATCTAATAGGAGAAGAAGAGTAAAGGAAGCATGACAAATGTCACCAGGGAAACACGCATGCATAAACTTCTATTCCATTATCTCATCCCAAGGGGAGAAGTACAAGATAAAAACAAAGATAACAAAATGGGTAGGGGCCTGGAAAATCGGACCCTCTCTTCCTCTTCCTTGGAATCTCTGCTTCCTCCCCTCTCTTCTATTGCTTTTTTTTTGTCACTCTCCAGGAAGACCACCGTAGCAGCTGCCTCTCCTCCTGGCTTTTCTTGTTGCAAGAAAGGCCTCTGCCGCCGCTGGAAGCTTCCTCCTCTTCTGCTTTCTTGCTGTTGTGAACCGATCTCCTCCAGAAGAAGCCCCTCCTTTTGGGATGCGATGGGGGTCTTTTTAAACCCCTTTTTTGAGGGCTGAGGTGGCTGGGTTACCCCCACAGAACAGCCCCTCTTCTTCCAGGGTATTTACTCCCTGTGCCATTCACATGTTGCCTCTCCTTTGGGCTGCAGCACATTTGTGGCCCAAAGACCATAAAATGGGTGCAGACAGCCTTCTATGCGGTAGGAGAAAGATTTAGTATACTTTTATATTACATTTTAAGTGCAATATGACTAGGTAATAATCTATGTGGCACCCATCACATGAAGAGTGATAAAGTGACAACTCAATTATATCAGCAATTTTAGTGCACTCATATCTACGACTTGGGGAGGAGTTCTCGCGCCGAGTTGAACACAACTTCCGATCCTTGTGACTGGCTGACTTCGTGTGGCCGCCCCGCCCGGGATTCACGTGATCGAGGGAGATGTTTCTGCGAGAAAACCTTTAAAACGGGGAGATCGTCGTCCGGAATCGTAGTTTTGGAGTGTGAAACGAAGGTTTTTCGACCACAAAACGACATCTTATCGCGTGAGGCAATAAGGGGGCGACGAGCATCTCTGAGTTCCGATTTCGAATTGGGGTCTTATAAGCGATTCCGATAACCGAGCGAAAAGTTATGCCCGTTTGAGCGAAGGGGTGTCCGTATGCTTTCGCATTGGCAGCTCTCGACCACCCTCCCGAAGAGGAATTTAGGCGCCGGACTGGAAATCTCCGAATCCAACCTTGTGCCGACCAGGTCTAAGTACCGATTCTGAATTGGGGACTTGCAGGCAGTTCTGATCACCGTGCAAAAAAGTATCCGTGTCTTACCCAAGGGGTACGATAATCAGTGTATTAGTACACACGCTAGGCAGTGTAATTTCACCCCCGGTATGGAATTCCACGAAACTAGCGTCCTGTCGATCGTCTTAAAATGTCGATTCTGAATTGTGCTCACATAAGCGATTACGATACCCAGGTGGAAAGCTATGGCCAGTTCTTTCACGTATGGGGTGAGAATAACATGAAAGGGGTGACTATATCGGTGATGTTGGCGCACCCATATCTACGACCTGGGGAGGAGTTCTCACACCGAGTTGAACACAACTTCCGATCGTCGTGACTGGCTGACTCTGTGAGGCCGCCCCGCCCGAGATTCATGTGATCGAGGGAGACGTTACTGCGAGAAAACCTTTGAAACGGGGAGATCGTCGGCCGGAATCACAGTTTTAAAGTGCGAAATGAAGGTTTTTCGACCCCGAAATGACATCTTATCACTTGAGCCAATAAGGGGGCAACGAGCATCTCTGAATGCTGATTCTGAATTGGGGTCTCATAAGCGATTCTGATAACCGAGCGGAAAGTTATACACGTTTGAGCGAAGGGGTGTCCGTATGCGATCGCATCGGCAGCCAGCGACCACCCTCCCGGAGAAGAATTTGGACGCCGGACCGGAAATCTCCAAATCTGACCTTGTGCCGACCGGGTCGAAGTGCCAATTCCGAATTGGGGACTCGCGGGCGGTTCCGATCGCTGTGCGAAAAAATATCCGCGTCTTACCCAAGGGGTACGACAATTGGTATACTAGTACACACGGTCGGCAGTGTAATTTCTCCCCCAACATGGAATTCTGCAAAACCAACGTCCTGTCGACCATCTCGGAATGCCGATTCCAAATTGTGCTCACATAAGCGATTCCGATACCCAGGCGGAAAGTTATGGCCAGTTCTTTCCCGGAAGGGGTGAGAATAACCCGAAAGTGGTGACTATATCGGCGATGTTGGTGCACCCATATCTATGACTTGGGGAGGAGTTCTTGCGCCGAGTTGAACACAACTTCCGATCGCTGTGATTGGCCAACTCCGTGTGGCCGCCCTGCCCTAGATTCACGTGATCGAGGGAGATGTTACTGTGAGAAAACCTTTCAAACGGGAAGACCATCGGCCGGAATCGCAATTTTAGAGTGCGAAACGAAGGTTTTTAGACCCCAGAACAACGACATATAACTTGAGGCAATAAGGGGGCGATGTGCGTCTCTGAGTACCGATTCCAAATTGGGGTCTTATAAGTGATTCCGATAACCGAGCGGAAAGTTATGCCCGTTTGAGCGAAGGGGTGTCGTATGCGTTCGCATCAGCAGCATGCGACCACCCTCCCGGAGAGGAATTTGGGCGCTGGACCGGAAATCGCTGAATCCAACCTTGTGCCGACCGGGTCGAAGTGTCGATTACGAATTGGGGACTCGCAGGCGGTTCCGATCGCGGCGCGATAAAATATCTGCGTCTTACCCAATGGGTATGACAATCAGTGTACTAGTACACAGGCTCGGCGGTGTAAATTTTCCCCCAGTGCGGAATTCTATGAAACCAGCGTCCTGTCGACTGTCTGAGAATGCCGATTCCAAATTGTGCTCAAATAAGCGATTCCGATACCCGGGCGGAAAGTTATGACCAGTTCTTTCCTGGAAGGGATGAGAATAACCCGAAAGGGGTGACTATATCGGCGATGTTGGTGCACCCATACCTACGACCTGGGGAGGAGATCTCGCGCCGAGTTGAACACAACTTCCGATCGCCGTGACTAGTTGACTTCGTGTGGCCGCCCCGCCCGGGATTCACATGATCGAGGGAGACATTATTGGGAGAAAACTTTGAAATGGGGAGATGTCTTATCGCCTGAGGCAATAAGGGGGCGATGAGCATCTCTGAGTTCCGATTCCGAATTCGGGTTTTATAAGCGATTCCGATAACCGAGCGGAAAGTTATGTCCGTTTGAGCAAAGGGGTGTCCGTATACGATCGCATCGGCAGCCCGTGACCACCCTCCTGAAGAGGAATTTGGGCGCCGGACCGGAAATCTCCAAATCTGACCTTGTGTCGATCGAGTCGAAATGCCGATTCTGAATTGGGGACTCGCAGGTGGTTCCGATCGCCTCGCAAAAAAATATATGTGTCTTACCCAAGGGTACGACAATCGGTGTACTAGTACACACGCTAGGCGGTGTAATTTTGCCCCCGACACAGAATTTTCAAAACCAGCGTCTTGTCGACCGTCTTAGAATGCCGATTCTGAATTGTGCTCACAAAAGCGATTTCGATACCCGGGGCGGAAATTTATGGCCAGTTCTTTCCCATAAAGGGTGAGAATAACCTGAAAGGGGTGACTATATCGGCGATGTTGGTGCACCCAAATCTACGACCTGAGGGGAAGTTCTCACACTGAGATGAACAAAACTTCCGATCGCCGTGACTGGCCGACTCTGTGAGGCCGCCCCGCCTGGGGATTCACGTGATCGAGGGAGACGTTACTGTGAGAAAATCTTTGAAACGGGGAGATAGTCGGCCGGAATCGTAGTTTTGAACTGCGAAATGAAGGTTTTTCGACCCCGAAATGACATCTTATCACTTGAGACAATAAGGGGGCGACGAGCGTCTCTGAGTGCCGATTCTGAATAGGGGTCTTATAAGCGATTCCGATAGCCAAGCGAAAAGTTATGCCCGTTTGAGCGAAGGGGTGTCCGTATGCGATCGCATCGGCAGCCCGCGACCACCCTCCCGGAGAGGAATTTTGGCGTCGGACCTGAAATCTCCGAATCCGACCTTGTGCCGACTAGGTCGAAGTGTCGATTCTGAATTGGGGACTCGCGGACGGTTTTGATCGATGTGCGAAAAAATATCCGTGTCTTACCCAAGGGTACGACAATCGGTGTGCTAGTACACACGCTCGATGGTGTAATTTTGTGCCCAGCACAAAATTCTGTGAAACCAGTGTCCTGTCGACCGTCTAGGAATGCCGATTCCAAATTGTGCTCACATAAGCAATTCCGATACCCGGGCGGAAAGTTATGACCAGTTCTTTCCCATAAGGGGTGAGAATAACCTGAAAGTGGTGACTATATCGGCGATGTTGGTGCACCCATATCTACGACCTGGGGATGAGTTCTCAGGCCGAGTTGAACAAAATTGTCGATCGCCGTGACTGGCCGACACCGTGTGGCCGCCCCGCCCGGATTCACATGATCGAGGGAGACGTTACTGCGAGAAAACCTTTGAAATGGGGAGATCTTCGCCCGAAATCACAGTTTTACAGTGCGAAATTGTGAAAGTTTTTCGACCCCGAAATAACATCTTATCGCCTAAGGCAATAAGGGGGCGACGAGCATCTCTGAGTGCCAATTCTGAATTGGGGTCTTATAAGCGATTCCGATAATCGAGCGGAATCTTATGCCCGTTTGAGCGAAGGGGTGTCCGTATGCGATCGCATCGACAACCCGCGACCAGCCTCCCGGAATGGAATTTAGGCACCGGACCGAAAATCTCCGAATCCGACCTTGTGCCGACTGGGTCGAAGTGCTGATTCAAATTTGGGACTCGCGGGCGGTTCTGATCGTCACGCGAAAAAATATTCGGGTTTTACCCAAGGGGTACATCAATCGGTGTACTAGTACACACGCTCGGCGGTGTAATTTTGCCCCTGACAGGGAATTCCGTGAAACCAGCATCCTGTCGATCGTCTCAGAATACAGATTCCGAATTGTGCTCACATAAGCGATTCTGATACCCGGGCGGAAAGTTATGACCAGTTCTTTCCCAGAAGGGGTGAGAATAACCCGATAGGGGTGACTATATCGGTGATGTTGGTGCACCCATATCTATGACCTGGGGAGGAGTTCTCGCACCAAGTTGTACACAACTTCCGATCGCCGTGATTGGCCGACTCTGTGTGGCCGCCCCGCCCGAGATTCACGTGATCGAGGGAGACGTTATGTCACGTCTCGAGAATTACGCAGCGGATATTAATTCGAAGAATTCGAGTCGATATTTCGAGACGTGGACAGTCGGCAAATAAGCTTCTAGCTAGCACGCACTAAATGTGTATCAACACAACATCATAATAGGGCCCAAATGTGAACTCAATTATAAATTGCATTCAAATCTCATATTTGTCTCAGATAAACTAATACAGGACTAAGACTCAATAAAAGCAAAAGTACATACTACCTCACTTCCTACTACATTGTTCTAACACTCAAAATAAACTAACTATAGATAGACTCATGTTTGGAACGCTCTTCACTCGGACGCATTCCCATCCTCGACTTGCTCTTCCTCTTGCACTTCATGGTCACCTAGATTGGGTAAAAGTAGGGAATGAGCAAACTAGACCAGTAGGATTTATATCTCAATGTGCGGGCAATGATATAAGTGATTAACATTTTAGAACTAGGCAAGTACGATGAATGATATGCAAGTACGAATAAAACTCGTTAAAACATGATATATAAAACAAGCTAGAGAGAGTGATTATGATAGAACGAGATTTGTGAACAAGATGACAAGATCGAACTAGCAATAGATCACTTTGTACGAGTACGCGAGATTTCACTTGATGTCAAGAACGCAAGATATCACTAATTGCATTAAATGCAGGATGGCCATATCACGCAAGCAAGCAAGCAAGATTTCACAAGCACGATCAAGTAACACTAATCAGGCACGTAGACACCAATGTACACCAAGAAAAGATCCATCAAGAATGTACACCAGGACACGTGTATGTGGTTATGTACCTAACATTCAACAAGCAAGAAAGTACTCCCAGCGCAGATGCAACGCCAGTAATCATTATACCCCATGGTTAACAGTATATTTATGACTCTCCGTCATTGGGGCTAGACTGGAGCCCTTGGACACACGCCGTGCCCTGTCAGCATCTCATGTAAATTTTTAAATGTAGATACCCACAGTCATTAATAATGGCCAATGAGAGTTTCAAAACGTAGCATGTGTAATGTCATGTTCATGATGATGATGAGAAGAAGTAATAATTAAATTGAACATGATTTCATGAGAACAATGGTCAAGAGATAAATTCGGCAGCATAACGGTACAATTTATACTTTCGTTCAATCTTTACATTAATGGCTTTAGTCTAGTTTGTAAGTCACACTCACGAGATCAAGAAGAGAAAGGAAGTGCACGCTATCTCCAGGGAACTTCAATGGTACAACCAACTCGTCGGCCATGTGGGAATCCATGGTCAGAGGAGATTTACGGAGGCCTTGGTGAAATGGTCGCTAGTCTACCGATTCGGAATGACCGGTAGAGAGTTTCCAATTTCCCAAGAAAAGGCTACCTAACAGTGCTAGTGTGTAGTGCGGTACGCGTGTCTCAATTCTCAAACCATCGGTCTCAAACTCGCAGGAAGCACTTGACAATATAACATGGAATAAAACTATGCACTTTAACTAATCATGTTTTGCAAAATTTTATGATAATCATTATCATTTAAACATGGAGGAACAGTAGGAAGATTAAATCACAAGTAGAACGAATGGATCATAGCATTTAAGGAGCACTTAGAATAGCATTCATGTAATTAAAGCTTTTAAATGGGTTAATCAATTTTAAGCCATTAAATAACAATCATGTAATGATCAGACCCAAGACAGGTAACTTACACAGTAATTATCATATTTAAACAGACCTTGGGTATATGCGGAAAACTTTGTAAGAAAACAGTGGTTTCAGGTAAAAATTCTGAGAAGGCGACAGGGCTATATAAGGAAGGCGACATGGGTGTTAGATTGCGACAGGACAAGGGCCGCGAAGAGATGGCTAGAAGGCGACAGAGGGTTGTGAAGAACGCGACTGGGGCGGTCCGATTCAGGCAGCATGATCGCGACAACGGTCTTGTCGCAATCAGGTCGCGACATGTCGGGCTGTCGCGACGAGACCTCGGAAGGCGACACATCGAGCCGTCGCATTCACAGGATCTGCGCCTGAGTCCGACTGGGATCTGACATGCTCTTGGTTCAGACTTACCATGTTTTGACACAGGAGCGATATTCATGAAACGCCTATATCTCTCTATATGCTGACCTTTAGACAAAACTTTCAACATAGAAAATGTCGAGAACATCTATTGGAAGAACTTTGATGTTTGGGGTTTTACCTAATTCGGTCTTTGCCCTTGTGAAAAACATGAAGAACTTAAAGTTAAATGCAACCAGAAAAACGCAGTATCATGCATGACTCTATTACGAAGTTTATAACTCTCAAACTAATGACATTTACACAAAACCTTTAACATGAAAGATGACCCTAACGACTAATAAAAGAACTTTCATGTTGGAGTCTTGACCTACTTCGGTCTAAATCTCAAGAAAAATAGGAATAACCTAAGGCTAACTGCAAACCCGAAAACACAGTATTATGCATGACTCTCTTACGGGGTTCATAACTCTCTAACTAAAGACTTTTAGACAAAACGTTCAACATGAAAGATGATCGTGACATCAAGTAGAATAACTTCCATGTTAAGAGTTTCCTCTAATTCTGTCTTGAATCTCGTGCAACATATTAAGAACGGGAAAAGCTCTAACAGTGCGCGACGTTGGCAAAACGCTTATAAATCAAGATCTACTAAATACAATTTGATGAAACCAGTGGGAAATGAAAGTTAACTTGATGCTCTACACATTGGTATAGGATATGTTAAGATTTGGCCCGAGAAAACCTACCTTTGGTCGACTTCAAGAGAGTGGTTTGTGCAGGTCGCAGCAGATGAGAAGGGGAAGAAGAACGGCTTCTTGTGGTAGTTCAACAGCTCCTCAGCCACCAAGAGCTCCTCCACACGACCCTAGCAAGTTCTAAATTCGTTCCTAGGGTTTGGGTGAAGAGTATTTAAGTAACCATGGTGTTTAGGAGTCCTATTATAACTAGGAAAAGAGGATTTCTGGATTGGCATGTTTGGTTTCCTATTTTTGATGATTTCCTCCTCCCTTTGAGTGTGTGAGGCATTAGGAAACCTCCCCTCATAGTTAGGCACGAATTTGGGTTGCCATGAATGCATGATTGCATCCCAATTCAACTCTAATTGCCTCTTTTTAATTTCAGCTTATTTATGGTTACGAATTTCTATGTATTTTCTAGCTTCATTTGATTTTTTGGCCAAATGTTGTCCATTGGCCCAATTATGATAATGGGTCATCAATATATAATGTTGGAAGTCTCCCCAACACTTTTATTTAATTTTTGATTGCGTCGTATTTCCGTGTTAACAGTTTTCCGACTTGTTTCCTTATTTAGATAATCGGTCGCAATAACTCTTAAACCTAGCCCAAATGATTTTTATTGAACCAAATTTCTTGATGGGTATTATAGGATATTATTTGAAGTCCATTTATGATTTTTATTTAATTTTCTAACTCATTCCAGTATGTGTGATAATGATTTTCCGACTTATTCATGAATTACGGTAATAAGTCGCAAAACACTTTAAACATGGATAATCTGATTTTTCTTGGCACAAATTTATTTGTGAAACATTTAATAATAATATTTAGGGTTGATTTATAATTTTTACGAAATTTTCAGATGTGTTTTAGCACATACGATAATGATACGTATGTTTTAAATACTTCCGATATTATGGAAATTATTTATTTCCATTTACTTTGAATTAAAATTTCCGGGGTGCTACACCCTCCCCCACTTAAGAGAATTTGGTCCCCAAATTCAGGGATCATTAATTGGCTTTTGGTAGTTATGATTATTGAACTCGTTTCAGATTTACATCTTATAACTTGTTTCCAAATCGTGGATGCTAGTCCAACATCCACACCTATAGCCATCCGCACTATCGGTTTGGTTCCTTCCACTCTTGTTTTCTTTCACGGTTGACATAACTCCATCTTAATCCTCCAGATGAACTATGGTATAATGACTAGATTATTCCTTTTCTAATTTCTCCTTAATGATCTCCCCCACTTAGAAATGTACTCATAAGAAAAGCATCTTAAGATCAATCTATGGGTTTAACAATCATACCTCCTTCCGGAAGTTCTGCTGGAGTTATTGCATTCACGCGTCCTTGATGCTTTACCACTCCTTGGTTTCTTCCAGCTTGGTCTTTTAGCATGGGACAGTTGGAAAGGCGGTGGTTGCGACTCCCGCATCGCAGGCAAGCTCCTGCCTTCTTCCAGCACTCTTCGGCTCCGTGTCCAGGTTTATCACAAAATTTGCAATTTTCCTTAACTGGTTGTTCTTCCACCTTGACCTTCTTGTTATTATAGACCTCATTACCTCCATTCCTTCTCTTGTTACCGTTGGTCCCTGGGTTTACAGTGGTATGGGATACCTCGTTCTTTATATAAGTTGACTTTGTTACATCCTTTCCTCTCATGCCTTCTACCTTAGCCATGGTGTCTTCTACTAGTTGGGCTCTTTGGACCATCTCAGTGTAGGTTTGCATGTTGTGTGGTCCGAGCCTTTCAATGAACATGGGTCTGAGCCCATCCATGAAACGGTTAGCCTTTAGTCTTTCAGTTCCCACCAGATGTGGGGCATACACGGCAAGCCGTGCGAACTGAGCCTCATACTCAGCCACGGACATCCCTTTCTGTTTTAGTGCGGCAAACTCTGCTGCCTTCTTCTCCTTGACTCTCTCAGAGAAATACTTTCCTCGGAATATCTCCAGGAATCCGGCCCACTCCAGTTCAGCTACATTTGGTAGGTGGGCCGAGGTGGCCTTCCACCATGCTCGAGCATCTTTAGTAAATTGGAAAGTGGCCAGTACCACTTTCTCCCTATTAGTGCATTGCATTACTGGGAAGATCCTTTCTTTCTTCCTGCCAGTTTTCTGCCTCGTCTGGGTCAGGGGATCCAGAGAAACGAGGAGGGTTTAAACTCCTGAAATTCTGGTGCATATCACCGGCTCTGTTCCTTGCAGCTCCAGCCTGATTTCCAGCCTGAACTACATTTTTAATGCCTGGGTCAATCCAGCCACGGTTTCTTGCATAACTTGCCACTGATTACGAGCCATTGCAGTTGAGTGTAAGAGTTATGGGGGTTCCTGAGAAAAGGATGGAAACCAATTAATGTCTCTAGATACATTATAAGAGTCACTGGGTAGGAGTATCTAATTCTTTCTAACATATTCCCAGTCTCTACCCATTCTCACCAGGTACTGTATTTAATTTTTATGACCTAGGTTCCATAGGTATCTCCTATTCCTGAGACATATCCTATTTGGTATTCCTAGGCTCTGATACCACTTAACTGTCACGTCCCGAGAATTACGCAGCGGATATTAATTCGAAGAATTCGAGTCGATATTTCGAGACGTGGACAGTCGGCAAATAAGCCTCTAGCTAGCACGCACTAAATGTGTATCAACACAACATCATAATAGGGCCCAAATGTGAACTCAATTATAAATTGTATTCAAATCTCATATTTGTCTCAGATAAACTAATATAGGACTAAGACTCAATAAAAGCAAAAGTACATACTACCTCACTTCCTACTACATTGTTCTAACACTCAAAATAAACTAACTATAGATAGACTCATGTTTGGAACGCTCTTCACTCGGACGCATTCCCATCCTCGACTTGCTCTTCCTCTTGCACTTCATGTCACCTAGATTGGGTAAAAGTAGGGAATGAGCAAACTAGCCCAGTAGGATTTATATCTCAATGTGCGGGCAATGATATAAGTGATTAACATTTTAGAACTAGGCAAGTACGATGAATGATATGCAAGTACGAATAAAACTCGTTAAAACATGATATATAAACAAGCTAGAGAGAGTGATTATGATAGAACGAGATTGTGAACAAGATGACAAGATCGAACTAGCAATAGATCACTTTGTACAGCACGCAAGATTTCACTTGATGTCAAGAACGCAAGATATCACTAATTGCATTAAATGCAGGATGGCCATATCACGCAAGCAAGCAAGCAAGATTTCACAAGCACGATCAAGTAACACTAATCAGGCACGTAGACACCAATGTACACCAAGAAAAGATCCATCAAGAATGTACACCAGGACACGTGTATGTGGTTATGTATCTAACATTCAACAAGCAAGAAAGTACTCCCAGCGCAGATGCAACGCCAGTAATCATTATACCCCATGGTTAACAGTATATTTATGACTCTCCGTCATTGGGGCTAGACTGGAGCCCTTGGACACACGCCGTGCCCTGTCAGCATCTCATGTAAATTTTTAAATGTAGATACCCACAGTCATTAATAATGGCCAATGAGAGTTTCAAAACGTAGCATGTGTAATGTCATGTTCATGATGATGATGAGAAGAAGTAATAATTAAATTGAACATGATTTCATGAGAACAATGGTCAAGAGATAAATTCGGCAGCATAACGGTACAATTTATACTTTCGTTCAATCTTTACATTAATGGCTTTAGTCTAGTTTGTAAGTCACACTCACGAGATCAAGAAGAGAAAGGAAGTGCACGCTATCTCCAGGGAACTTCAATGGTACAACCAACTCGTCGGCCATGTGGGAATCCATGGTCAGAGGAGATTTACGGAGGCCTTGGTGAAATGGTCGCTAGTCTACCGATTCGGAATGACCGGTAGAGAGTTTCCAATTTCCCAAGAAAAGGCTACCTAACAGTGCTAGTGTGTAGTGCGGTACGCGTGTCTCAATTCTCAAACCATCGGTCTCAAACTCGCAGGAAGCACTTGACAATATAACATGGAATAAAACTATGCACTTTAACTAATCATGTTTTGCAAGATTTTATGATAATCATTATCATTTAAACATGGAGGAATAGTAGGAAGATTAAATCACAAGTAGAACGAATGGATCATAGCATTTAAGGAGCACTTAGAATAGCATTCATGTAATTAAAGCTTTTAAATGGGTTAATCAATTTTAAGCCATTAAATAACAATCATGTAATGATCAGACCCAAGACAGGTAACTTACACAGTAATTATCATATTTAAACAGACCTTGGGTATATGCGGAAAACTTTGTAAGAAAACAGTGGTTTCAGGTAAAAATTCTGAGAAGGCGACAGGGCTATATAAGGAAGGCGACATGGGTGTCAGATTGCGACAGGACAAGGGCCGCGAAGAGATGGCTAGAAGGCGACAGAGGGTTGTGAAGAACGCGACTGGGGCGGTCCGATTCAGGCAGCATGATCGCGACAACGGTCTTGTCGCAATCAGGTCGCGACATGTCGGGCTGTCGCGACGAGACCTCGGAAGGCGACACATCGAGCCGTCGCATTCACAGGATCTGCGCCTGAGTCCGACTGGGATCTGACATGCTCTTGGTTCAGACTTACCATGTTTTGACACAGGAGCGATATTCATGAAACGCCTATATCTCTCTATATGCTGACCTTTAGACAAAACTTTCAACATAGAAAATGTCGAACATCTATTGGAAGAACTTTGATGTTTGGGGTTTTACCTAATTCGGTCTTTGCCCTTGTGAAAAACATGAAGAACTTAAAGTTAAATGCAACCAGAAAAACGCAGTATCATGCATGACTCTATTACGAAGTTTATAACTCTCAAACTAATGACATTTACATAAAACCTTTAACATGAAAGATGACCCTAACGACTAATAAAAGAACTTTCATGTTGGAGTCTTGACCTACTTCGGTCTAAAATCTCAAGAAAAACAGGAATAACCTAAGGCTAACTGCAAACCCGAAAACACAGTATTATGCATGACTCTCTTACGGAATTCATAACTCTCTAACTAAAGACTTTTAGACAAAACGTTCAACATGAAAGATGATCGTGACATCAAGTAGAATAACTTCCATGTTAAGAGTTTCCTCTAATTCTGTCTTGAATCTCGTGCAACATATTAAGAACGGAAAAAGCTCTAACAGTGCGCGACGTTGGCAAAACGCTTATAAATCAAGATCTACTAAATAAATTCGATGAAACCAGTGGGAAATGAAAGTTAACTTGATGCTCTACACATTGGTATAGGATATGTTAAGATTTGGCCCGAGAAAACCTACCTTTGGTCGACTTCAAGAGAGTGGTTTGTGCAGGTCGCAGCAGATGAGAAGGGGAAGAAGAACGGCTTCTTGTGGTAGTTCAACAGCTCCTCAGCCACCAAGAGCTCCTCCACACGACCCTAGAAAGTTCTAAATTCGTTCCTAGGGTTTGGGTGAAGAGTATTTAAGTAACCATGGTGTTTAGGAGTCCTATTATAACTAGGAAAAGAGGATTTCGGGATTGGCATGTTTGGTTTCCTATTTTTGATGATTTCCTCCTCCCTTTGAGTGTGTGAGGCATTAGGAAACCTCCCCTCATAGTTAGGCACGAATTTGGGTTGCCATGAATGCATGATTGCATCCCAATTCAACTCTAATTGCCTCTTTTTAATTTCAGCTTATTTATGGTTACGAATTTCTATGTATTTTCTAGCTTCATTTGATTTTTTTGGCCAAATGTTGTCCATTGGCCCAATTATGATAATGGGTCATCAATATATAATGTTGGAAGTCTCCCCAAGACTTTTATTTAATTTTTGATTGCGTCGTATTTCCGTGTTAACAGTTTTCCGACTTGTTTCCTTATTTAGATAATCGGTCGCAATAACTCTTAAACCTAGCCCAAATGATTTTTATTGAACCAAATTTCTTGATGGGTCATTATAGGATATTATTTGAAGTCCATTTATGATTTTTATTTAATTTTCTAACTCATTCCAGTATGTGTGATAATGATTTTCCGACTTATTCATGAATTACGGTAATAAGTCGCAAAACACTTTAAACATGGATAATCTGATTTTTCTTGGCACAAATTTATTTGTGAAACATTTAATAATAATATTTAGGGTTGATTTATAATTTTTACGGAATTTTCAGATGTGTTTTAGCACATACGATAATGATACGTATGTTTTAAATACTTCCGATATTATGGAAATTATTTATTTCCATTTACTTTGAATTAAAATTTCCGGGGTGCTACACGTTACTGCGAGAAAACCTTTCAAACGGGGAGATCGTTGGCCGAAATCACAGTTTTGGAGTGCGAAACAAAGGTTTTTTGACCCCGAAACGACGTCTTAGCCCCTAAGGCAATAAGGAGGCGATGAGCGTCTCTGAGTGCCGATTCCAAATTGGGGTCTTATAAGCGATTCCGATAACTGAGCGGAAAGTTATGTCCGTTTGAGCGAAGTGGTGTCCGTATGCGATCGCATCGGCAGCCCGCGACCACCCTCCCGAAGAGGAATTTGGGCGCCGGACCGGAAATCTCCGAATCCGACCTTGTACCGACTGGGTCGTAGTGCCGATTCCGAATTGGGGACTCGCGGGTGGCTCCGATCGCTGCGCAAAAAAATATTCGTGTCTTACCCAAGGGGTACGACAATCGGTGTACTAGTACACACGCTAGGCGGTGTAATTTTGCCCCCGGCATAGAATTACGTGAAACCAGCGTCCTGTCAACCGTCTCGGAATGCCGATTCTAAATTGTGCTCACATAAGCGATTCCGATATCCGAGCGGAATGTTATGTCCAGTTCTTTCTCGTTAGAGGTGAGAATAACCCGAAAGGGGTGACTATATCAGCGATGTTGGTGCACCCATATCTACGACTTGGGGAGGAGTTCTCACACCGAGTTGAACACAACTTCCGATCGCCGTGACTGGCCGACTCTGTGAGGCAGCCCCGCCCGGGATTCATTTGATCGAGGGAGACATTACTGCGAGAAAACCTTTGAAATGGGGAGATCGTCGGCCGGAATCACAATTTTGAAGTAAGAAATGAAGGTTTTTCGACCCCGAAATGACGTCTTATAGCCTGAGACAATAAGGGGGCGATGAGCATCTCTGAGTGCCGATTCCGAATTGGGGTCTTATAAGCGATTCTGATAACCGAGCGGAAATTTATGCCCGTTTGAGTGGAGGGGTGTCCGTATGCGATCTCATTGACAGCCCGCGACCACCCTCCTGGAGAGGAATTTGGGCGCCGGACTGGAAATCTCCGAATCTGACCTTGTGCTGACCGGGTCGAATTGCCGACTCTGAATTAGGGATTCGCGGGTGGTTCCGATTGCTGCACGAAAAAATATCCACGTCTTACCCAAAGGGTACGACAATCGGTGTATAAGTACACACGCACATTGGTGTAATTTCGACCCCAGCATGGAATTCTGCGAAACTAGTGTCCTATCGACCGTCTCGGAATGCCGATTCCGAATTGTGCTCACATAAGCGATTCTGAAACCCTGGCGGAAAGTTATGGCCAGTTCTTTCCCAGAAGGGGTGACTATATCGGTGATGTTGGTGCACCCATATCTACGATCTGGGGAGGAGTTTTCGCGCCGAGTTGAACACAACTTCCGATCGCCGTGACTGGCCGACTTTGTGTGGCTGCCCCGCCAGGGATTCACGTGATTGAGGGAGACGTCACTACGAGAAAACCTTTGAAACGGGGAGATCGTCGCCCGGAATCACAGTTTTCGAGTGCGAAATGATGGTTTTTCGACCCAGAAATGATGTCTTATCGCCTGGGGCAATAAATGGGGCGACGAGCGTCTCTGAGTGCCGATTCCGAATTGGGGTCTTATAAGCGATTCCGATAACTGAGAGAAAATTTATGCCTGTTTGAGCAAAGGGGTATTTGTATGCTATCTCATCGGCAGCCCGCGACCACCCTCCCGGAGAGGAATTTGGGCGCCGGACCTGAAATCTTCGAATCTGACCTTATGCCGACCGGGTCGAAGTGGCGATTTCGAATTGGGGGCTCGCGGGTGGTTCCGATCGCTGCGCGAAAAAATATCCGCGTCTTACCCAAGGGGTACGACAATCGGTGTACTAGTACACACGCTCGGCGGTGTAATTTCGCTCCAAGCATAGAATTCCGCAAAACTAGCGTCCTGTCGACCGTCTCGGAATGTCGATTCCGAATTATGCTCTCATAAGCGATTCCGATACCCGGGCGGAAAGTTATGGCTAGTTCTTTCCTGGAAGGGGTGAGAATAACCCGAAAGGGGTGACTATATCGGCGATGTTGGTGCACCCATATCTACAACCTGGGGAGGAGTTCTCGCGCCGAGTTGAACACAACTTCCGATCGCCGTGACTGGCCAACTTCGTGTGGCTGCCCCGCCCGGTATTCACTTGATCAAGGGAGACGTTACTGCGAGAAAACCTTTGAAACGGGGTGATCGTCACCCGGAATCATAGTTTTCGAGTGCGAAATGATGGTTTTTCGACCCCGAAATGATGACTTATCACCTGAGGCAATAATAGGGCAACGAGCGTCTCTGAGTGCCGATTCCGAATTGGGGTCTTATAAGTGATTTCGATAACCGAGCAGAAAGTTATACCCGTTTGTGCGAAGGGGAGTCTGTATGCGATCGCATCGGCAGCCCGAGACCACCCTCCCAAAGTGGAATTTGGGTGCCGGATGAGAAATCTCCGAATCCAACCTTGTGCCGACCGGGTCGAAGTGCCGATTCTGAATTAGGGACTTGCGAGCGGTTCCAATCACCGTGCGAAAAAATATCTGTGTCTTACCCAAGGGGTACAACAATTGGTGTACTAGTACACACGCTCGGTGGTGTAATTTCGCCCCCAGCACGGAATTCCATGAAACTAGCATCTTGTCGACCGTCTTGGAATGCCGATTCCGAATTGTGCTCCCATAAGCGATTCTGATACCCGGGCGGAAAGTTATGGCCAGTTCTTTCCTGGAAGGGGTGAGAATAACCCGAAAGGGGTGACTATAACGGCGATGTTGGTGCACCCATATCTATGACCTGGGGAGGAGTTCTCGTGCCAAGTTGAACAAAACTTACAATTGCCGTGACTGGCCGACTCCGTGTTGCCGCCCCGCCCGGGATTCACATGATCGAGGGAGACGTTACTGCGAGAAAACCTTTGAAACGGGGATATCGTCGGCCGGAATCACAGTTTTGGAGTGCGAAATGAAGGTTTTTCGACCCAGAAACGACGTCTTATCACTTGGGGCAATAAAGAGGGAGATGAGCGTCTCTGAGTGCCGATTCTGAATTAGGGTCTTATAAGTGATTCCGATAACCGAGTGTAAAGTTATGCCCGTTTGAGCGAAGCGGTGTCCGTATGCCATCGCTTCGGCAGCCCGCGACCACTCTCCTGGAGAGGAATTTGGGCATCGGATCAGAAATCTCCGAATCTGACCTTGTGCCGACCGGGTCGAAGTGTCGATTCTGAATTGGAGACTCGCGGGCGGTTCCGATCGCTGCACGAAAAAATATCTGTGTCTTACCTAAGGGGTACGACAATCGGTGTACTAGTACACACGCTCAGCGGTGTAATTTCACCCCCAGCACAAAATTCCGTGAAACCAGCGTCCTATCAATCGTCTCGGAATGTCGATTTCGAATTGTGCTCACATAAGCGATTCCGATACCCAGGCGGAAAGATATGACCAGTTCTTTCCCGGAAGGGGTAAGAATAACCCGAAAGGGGTGACTATATCAGCAATGTTGGTGCACCCATATCTACGACCTGGAGAAGAGTTCTCGCGCTGATTTGAACACAACTTCTGATCGTCGTGACTGGCCGACTTCGTGTGGCCGCCCCGCCCGGGATTCACGTGATTGAGGGAGACGTTACTGCGAGAAAACCTTTGAAATGAGGAGATCGTCGTCCGAAATCACAATTTTGGAGTGCGAAATGAAGGTTTTTCGACCCCAAAATGATGTCTTATCACCTGAGGCAATAAGGGGGCGACGAACGTCTCTGAGTGCTGATTCCGAATTGGGGTCTTATAAGCGATTCCGATAACCTAGCGGAAAGTTATGCCCGTTTGAGCGAAGGGGTGTCTGTATGCGATCGCATCGACAGCCCGCGACCACCCTCCCGAAGAGGAATTTGGGGGCCGGACCGGAAATCTCTGAATCCGACCTTGTGCCGATCGGGTCGAAGTGCCGATTTTGAATTGGGGACTCGCAGGCAGTTCTGATCTCCGCGCGAAAAAATATTCGTCTCTTACCCAAGGGGTACGACAATCGGTGTACTAGTACACATGCTAGGTGGTGTAATTTCACCTTCGGCACGAAATTCTATGAAACCAACGTCCTGTCGAGCGTCTCAGAATGCCGATTTGGAATTGTGCTCACATAAGCGATTCTAATACCCGGGCGGAAAGTTATGGCCATTTCTTTCCCGGAAGGGGTGAGAATAACCAGAAAGGGGTGACTATATCGGTGATGTTGGTGCACCCATATCTACGACTTGGGGAGGAGTTCTTGTTGGCCCTTTTGGTACGGCAGCAAGCTAACCTAGAGGGGGGTGAATAGGTTTTCTGAAATCTGAAATAGAAACTTAAACACATAAAATTATCACTTGAAGATTTGATTAGTTTAGTGTGATAAAGAGTAGCAGTGCGGAAGCAAATAAACAATCACACAGAGGACACAAGGAATTTATCCTGGTTTGGCCCTTCCCACATGGAAGTCTTACGTCCAGTACCCAAGCAACCTCTTGGGATTTTACTAACCAAGGGTACAGTCCCCCTCAAGGACAATACAACACCCAGCATCCCAGCTGGTCTTATTCTCTTTCCCGGGCAAGAAGGCAGCCCACTTCTTTTACAGGTCAAGAAGCCAACCTCCTGGTACAAACCCCAGTGCGGTTCTGCTAGACATAAACCCCTGGCTAGGTTCTACACTATATACAGTCCTACAGCTGGATAGAAATCTTTCTTAGAAAAGAAAGAGCACAGCTGAGAGTTGGAATAGATGAATACCAACGAAGAGAAAATCTTAGCGAAAAGACTCTCTCCCCCAAATTACAAAGATGCATACAGAGAGAGTGAAGAGAGGAGAAGGAGCTTGAATGCTTGAGTGCTTTAGTTGCTTAAACACTTCTTCTTGGGCTCGGGCTCTTTCTCTCTTTTCCCTTGAGTGTATGTGGCGTTTAGGTTCTTCCTAGATGTACACTCTTAAAAAATCTTCAGGAAAGCTCTCTTTCTTCTTCTTCAGCCTTACTTCATCTTTTATATGAGCAGCTTGAATAAATTCATTGAAGAGATTTATTAGAACTCTTCTAGTTGTTGCTGATCTTTCTATCCTTTTTCTTCTTCAGACTGTCGGCCACTTGGTGGTCTTCGAGGTCTGTAAGCATAGAAGAAAGTGTTTAGATGAAAGAGTGTTTCTGTCATAAAAGTTCATATCTCTATGTTTCTTGTTGTCTTCCAGAAGTGGTAAGTAACCTCCTTTTCATTGGCAGGAAGAGAGATCTAGAGAGATAAGCAAAAAGATCTTCTGTCAGAAATATATTTGACTTTTCATTTAGGCGCCAAACATATTTGAAATATCTGAATATAAAGGAAATCGATGTTTACATGAAGTCGATGTTTTACTTATCAAATCGATGTGAGAGACAAATCGATGTTTCACTTATCAAATCGTTGTGAGCAAATCGTTATACAAGTATAAGCAAGTCGTTGCAGGTATCGAATCGTTATTTTACTTATCGAATCGATGTGAGAGATCAAATCGTTGTTTGCTTTATCGAATCGTTACACTGAACAAGTCGTTATTGTGACTTATCGAATCGTTACAGCAACCAAATCGTTGTGTAACTTATCGAGTCATTACAACGACCAAATCGTTATGTAACTTGTCGAATCGTTGTGGTGACCAAGTCGATGTGAAGTTATCAAATCGTTATAGCGACCAAGTTGATGTGAGACTTATCAAATCGATGTGAAAGTAAATCATTTTGAGTCTTATCAAATCGTTACATATGAAATCGTTATGCTCTAGGAAAGTTGATACTTATGAAATCGATGTATTCAACTGAATCCATGTTTTCAACATAATCGATGTGGCACTTTGAACTGAAATCGATATATATTGAATAGACATCGATTTATCTTCTTAGTGCAAATCACATAGAAATAATGTCATAAAATTATATTTATTAGAAAAAACATGATATTGAGTATATTTAATAATATTTAATTAATCATAAATTTTATTATTACCAAAATAAAAGGGTAAACTATAGAGTGGTTCAACAATCTCCCCCTTTTTGTTGATGACAAAATTTATGAGAATTTTCTGACAAAAAAAATACTTAAAGCATTGAAATATAGAAAATTCATAGATAATGCATACTCTCCCTCTTTTTGTCACTAACCAAAAAGGAAGGATCTTACCATGCATCACTCCCCTTTGAAAATTTCTTACCATTGAGGGGTTCAACAATGATTGACATTAATGAATAACTCCCCCTTAGTCTGTGCTCCCCCTGAATGAGAGACTCCACTGGTTGTTTGTCAAGTCTTCAAGATTTTTATCTGCATAGATCTGAAGAACAACTCGCAAACATTGTTAGTAGCATTGTAGTTTACTGAATATAACAAACATAAATATAAGTTGGTCACTGAAGGTGTCTCCTGAGGAGTTACTTGGAATTTATGAGCCTTATTGTGACGGAACGCCTCGTCCATGCCCGTTAAACTGATAACAAGCTTGATCCGAGTCCGTCTCCAGCGAACGGGCCGGAGCCTCGCAAGGGATATCACACAACAGTCTGTGAAAATGCAAAGGAACACACCATTCCATATAAATATTTTTCACAAATTTACATAGCCATATTTCCACAAAGCTGAAAGAAAGTACAAGAGCCTGGGGCATACCCCGAGGTACAACTGGAAGAAGAAAACAACTAGCTACACTACACTGCTGGAGGTGCTGACCCTGCACCGCTATGACGCGGCTCCGAATTGGACGACGGCCGAGAAACGTCCTCCTCGCCCTCACCTGTGGGAGTAGGGGTGAGCCTCGCTAGTCACTGGCTTAGTAGGGAACTCCCCCAACACCGAGCAAACCAAAAACATGGATACGAAGGCAGTAAACTATACTAACAGTTTATAGAACAACTAAGTAGGATATTAAAGCTGTAAATATACTCACCGTTTGCCGACTACATAAAATAACTATATTAAATAAATGGCAAACCTAAACAGGTGTACGAGCTAAAGTAGAGACCGCCACACGCGAGCCACGTAAACTGGTTCGCGACACCAGTAACTGACTCGGACAAACACACACAGGTCTACCTCTCAGTCTCGCAGCCACGGACGAAAGGTCCAGCTGCCGCTCCACGTGAAAAGGTGAAGCAACTGTGGAGACCAACTAAACACCACCACCTGCGGACCACACGGTCGCAGGCCCATGCCTGGCACCTCTAGAGACCCTGGCCTGGGCCCTCTAGAGTGAGGCACTGGAAAAGGACTAGCTGGGGACCAGTGTCGACAACTGGTGTCCGTACCCCGAACTAAGAGCGCGCTACAAGTGACTAGAAACAAACACTAGAGTCACTGTCCCACTGTTGTCTTTCCCTCAGCCGGACGTACACTCAAACACAGGAGTGAGGGTGTCCAGGTCAGACGACACAGACCTCGACGGTACAACACAAGTACCGGGACAAAGCCCCGAGCTAACAGCCTGGCTCACAGAGAACCTGGGGCACTCAACTGGAGAGGTAACCATGGTAGGCGTTGTACTACTTGCCACGTACACAAAACCTCGTGCACGTCACACACAAACCACGTGAAGTCTCACTCAAACCTTATGCGCTAGTAGTTTACTACACGTGAACACTACGTAAACACATAAAGAACCAGCTAACTGTGTACCCAGTACGCTAGTCTCAGAAACCACGTGCACTAGGTGCACCACAAATACCAATGCACCACTCGATATTGTTAAATATTCAATATAACAACATTTAAATAAAAGCATGCTGGCGGCAACATCGATTGCCATTGATGGGATGTAGACGGAAAGATCGCTGGCCGTCTATCTCCCAGTTGAAGAACCTGGCGTCAATCGATATTGACGCCAAGCTCCTCGGCTACCAGCTCCCACAGAAACCTAGGCTGATTCCACAAGTGTTCTTGGCCCCAAAACCAGTGGGAAACACAACAAAACCCTTTCTCCAACATCCATGCACTATAAACAAACTGTAACAACATGTTTCACTAAGTAAATCAATCAAACCACCCTTTGACCCCGCATGGAATACATTTACCCAAAAACATAATTAATATGCAGATTCATGCATTCCAGATGCATTATCACAACCAGATGGAACTAAAAGGGATCATTCCCTACCTCAAGATGCACTTAAACCTCCTAAATCCTCCTGATTCGTACCAAACCCTCCGCGAGCTCCTATGGAGATTACACCTCGCTCCGGCGTTTCCTTGCCCGATTCGTCACCACCTCACGTTCCACGATCCCCCAACTAGCCTTCTGCAACCATTAGAAGTAGTGGGGAAGTAAGGGCATGAAAATAGGGCGAGGGAGAGGGAGAACGGAGTGAGGGAACTGCCCTCGGGTAGACCTATATCCTGCAGGTCGCACAGGTTGGCGTCAACCTTGTTGTCGTTTAGGGAACCGTCACAATAAACGTCCACAAAACCCGCCATTAAGTTCTTAAAGTTGACGTCACCTTCGATGGACGCCAAACCAGTCAACGACCACATCTGGCCGTCAACCCCCAATCAACTACAGCAGGTCCTATCTTGTTTCAGGACTAAACCTGCACGCACCACACATCCAGACCATATTGGCCTCGCAACGGCCACCACAACCATTACTCACACGATCCATAAGGATATGAAAAACACGCAACGTTACACTTATCCTCAGCTTCTTCATCAGAAGCTTCTTTAATGCTTATTTCTTCAAAGATATCTTTTTTGAAAAAGATATGAGGCTCCCTCTCAATCTGAGGTTCCTCCTTTACATCTTCTTCTTCATGTGGAAGGATAACTTCCTGAGGTGCTTCCTATTGCTCCCCTTGAATGGTGACAGTTGGAGAAGATGGAGTTATAGCTTCCTGTCTTGTTTCTTTAAACACTTGAGCATCAGTGTCTTCTTTTAGAATATGAATGATTTCATCTTGAGGAGTTTCTAGATTTTCCTTAACTTGAGCAGTAGGTATTTCAGCCGTAATGGGTATTTCTTCATATGTGAGCTTCAATTTGTCCCACATATCTTTAGCAGATATACATGCAGTGTGGCGGAACACCTCGGCCAAGCCCGTTAAACCGATAACGTACTTGATCCGAGTCCGCCTCCCGCGAACGGGCCGAAGCCTCGCAAGGGATACCAAACCACAGTCCGTGTAAACACAAAGGAACACACCATTCATATATATATATTTCACAAGTTACATAGCCATATTTCCACAAAAACTGAAAGAAAGTACAAGAGCCTGGGGCATACTCCGAGGTACAACTGAAACAAGTAAACCAACTAGCTACACTACACTGCTGGAGCTACTACTACACAGCTGGAGGTACCGACCTGCACCGCTACGACGCGGCTCTGAACTGGACGACGGTCGGGAAACGTCCTCCTCGCTCTCACCTGTGGGAGTAGGGGTGAGCCTTGCTAGTCACTGGCTCAGTAGGGAACTCCCCCAACACCGAGCAAAACTAAAACACAGGTACGAAAGTAATAAACAGTACCAACAATTTATAGAACAGCTAAGCAGGATATGAAAGCTGTAAAAGTACTCACCGTCTGCCGACTACGAAAACAATTGTAATAATTAAACGGCAAACCAGTACAAGCGTACGAGCTAAAGTAGAGACAGCCAAACACAAGCCACGTGAACTGGTTCGCGACACCAGAAACTGACTCGGACAAGCTAACACAGGTCTACCTCTCAGTCTCGCAGCCATGGACGAAAGGTCCAGCTGCCGCTCCACGTGAAATGGTCAAGCAACTGTGGAGACCAACTAAACACCACAACCTGTGGACCACACGGTCGCAGACCTATGCCTAACACCTCTGGAGACCCTGGCCTGGGCCCTCTAGAGTGAGGTATTGGAAAAGGACTAGCTGGGGACTAGTATCGACTACTGGTGTCCGTACCCCCAACTACGAGCGCGCTACAAGTGACTAAAGAGAAACACAAGTGTCACTGTCCCACTATCGTCTTTCCCTCAGCCAGACGTACAACTCAAACACAGGAGTGAGGGTGTCCAGGTTAGACGACACAGACCTCGACGGTACAACACAAGTACCGGGACAAAGCCCCGATCTAACAGCCTGGCTCACAAAGAACCTGGGGCACCCAACTGGAGAGGTAACCATGGTAGGCGTCGTACTACTCGCCACGTACACAAAACCACGTGCACGTCACACACAAACCACGTGAAGACTCACGTAAACCGCGTGCACTAGTAGTCCACTACACGTGAACACGACGTAAGCACGTAAAAAAACAACCATCTGCGTACCCAGTATGCTAGTCTCAGAAACCACGAGCACTGGGTGCATCACAATTATCGTTGCACCGCTCGATAACAACAAATATTCAATATATCAATATTTAAACCAAAAGCATGCTGACGGCAACATCGACTGCCGTCGATGGGATATAAACGGCAAGGTATCTGGCCGTTAAGCTCCCAGCTAAAGAACCTGGCGTCAATCGATATTGACGCCAAGCTCCTCAACTTCAGTTCCTGCAGAAACCCTAAACCGATTCTACAGGCATTCTTGGTCCTAAAATTATCGAGAAAACATGAGGAAATACTTCCTCTAACATGCATGAATCCTAATCAACTCGAAACAACATGTTTCCACTTGTTAAATTGCTCAAACCACCCGTGTACCCCGCATGGATACCATTACCCAAAAATACAATTATCATGTAGATTCATGCTTTCCAATTGCATTATCACAACCTATAAGAACTAAAGGGATCATCCCCTACCTCAATACGCGCTTAAACCTCCTAAATTCTCCCGGTTCACACCGAACCCTCCACGAGCTCCTACGACAATTGCACCACATCCCGGCGTTTCCTTGTCCGATTCGTCACCGTCTCGCGTTCCACGTTCCTCCAATTATCTTTATACAGCTCTTGGAAGTAGTGGGGAAGCAAGAGGCATGAAGACAGGGCAAGGGAGAGGGAGAATGGAGTGAGAGAACTGCTCTCGGGCAGACCTATATTCTGCAGGTCGCACAGGTTGGCGTCAACAAGGCTATCGCCAATCAGACCGCCAAGGCTAGACGTCCATATCCCTTGTCGCCAAGTTCATACAGTAAACGTCAACACATATGGACGCCAATCAGTCAACGACCACACCTGGCCGTCAACTCCTACTCAATTGCAGCAGGTCCTATTTTATTTCAGGACCAAACCTGCACCACACCTGCACACACCACACGACCCAACCACATTGGCCTCACAATGGCCATCACAACCATTACACACATGATCCGAAAGGATCCGAAAAGCACGCGACGTTACATGCAGATACTTTACTGAATTCTATTTTGGATAAAGCACAACATATATAGTTCTTTGCTTTAAAGTTTAAAGATAATTTACTTTTATCAGCTGTTGTAATGGCAGTAGTACCTTCAGCAGGAACAATAACAAAATCACCTACCTCTATTACCTGCCACAGATCAAAGTCTGTGCCTCGAATGAAGCATTCCATTCTCATTTTTCAGTATTGGTAATCTTCCCCGTTGAAGAGTGGAGGTCTGATGACTGATTGACCTTCAACAAATCCTTGAGCTGCCATGGATCTTCTCTAAGATCGTTGGATCTTTTTGAATGATCAGAGAACCTCGCTCTGTTACCAGTTGTTGGCCCTTTTGGTACGGTAGCAAGCTAACCTAGAGGGGGGTGAATAGGTTTTCTAAATTTTGAAACAGAAACTTAAACACAGAAAATTATAACTTGAGATTTGGTTAGTTTAGTGTGATAAAGAGTAGCAGTGCGGAAGAAAATAAACAATCATACAGAGGACACAAGGAATTTATCCTGGTTCGGCCCTTCCCACATGGAAGTCCTACGTCTAGTCCCCAAGCAACCTCTTGGGATTTTACTAACCAAGGGTACAGTCCCCCTCAAGGAGAATACAACACCTAGCACCCCAGCTGGTCTTCTTCTATATCCCGGGTAAGAAGGCATCCCACTTCTTTTACAGGTCAAGAAGCCAACCTCCTGGTACAAATCCCAGTGCGGTTTTGCTAGACACAAACCCCTAGCTAGGTTCTACACTGTATACAGTCCTACAGTTGGACAGAAATCTTTCTTAGAAAAGAAAGAACACGGCTGAGAGTTGGAACAGATGAATACCAACTAAAAGAAACTCTCAGCGAAAAGACTCTCTCCTCCAGATTACAAAGATGCACACAGAGAGAGTGAAGAGAGGAGAAGGAGCTTGAATGCTTGAGTGCTTCAGTTGCTTGAACACTTCTTCTTGGGCTCGGGCTCTTTCTCTCTTTTCTCTTGAGTGTATGTGGCGTTTAGGTTCTTCCTGGATGTACACTCTAAAAAAATCTTCAGGAAAGCTCTCTTTCTTCTTCTTCAGCCTTGCTTCATCTTTTATAAGAGTAGCTTGAATAAATCTATTGAAGAGATCCGTTGGAACTCTTCTAGTTGTTGCTGATCTTTCTATCCTTTTTCTTCTTCAGACTGTCAGCCACATGGTGGTCTTCGAGGTCTGTAAGTATAAAAGAAAGTGTTTAGATGAAAGAGTGTTTCTGTTAAAAAGGTTCATACCTCTATGTTTTCTGTTGTCTTCCAGAAGTGGTAAGTAACCTCCTTTTCGTTGGCAGGAAGAGAGATCAAGAGAGATAAGCAAAAAGATCTCCTGTCAGAAATATATTTGACTTTTCATTTAGGTGCCAAACATATTTGAAACATCTGAATATAAAAGGAAATCGATGTTTACATGAAGTCGATGTTTTACTTATCAAATTGATGTGAGAGGCAAATCTATGTTTCACTTATCAAATCGTTGTGAGCAAATCGTTATACAAGTATAAGCAAGTCGTTGCAGGTATCGAATCGTTGTTTTACTTATCGAATTGATGTGAGAGATCAAATCGTTGTTTGCTTTATCGAATCGTTACACTGACCAAGTCGTTATTGTGACTTATCGAATCATTACAGCAACAAAATCGTTGTGTAACTTATCGAGTCGTTACAGCGACCAAATCGTTATGTAACTTGTCGAATCGTTGTGGTGACCAAGTCGATGTGAAAGTTATCAAATCGTTATAGCGACCAAGTCGATGTGAGACTTATCAAATCGATGTGAAAGCAAATCATTTTGAGTCTTATCAAATTGTGACATATGAAATCGTTATGCTCTAGGAAAGTCGATAATTATGAAATCGATGTATTCAACTGAATCCATCTTTTCAACATAATCAATGTGGCACTTTGAACTGAAATCGATGTATATTGAATGGACATCGATTTATCTTTTTAGTACAAATCACATAGCAATAACGTCATAAAATTATATTTATTAGAAAAACATGAAATTGAATATATTTAATAATATTTAATTAATCATAAATTTTGTTATCACCAAAATAAAAGGGTAAACTATAGAGTGGTTCAACAGTTCTCGCGCGATGTTGAACACAATTTCCGATCGCTATGACTGGACGACTCCGTGAGACCGCCCCGCCCGGGATTCACGTGATCGAGGGAGATGTTATTGCGAGAAAACCTTTGAAACGGGGAGATCGTCAGGCAGAATCACAGTTTTGAAGTGCGAAACGAAGGTTTTTCGACCTCGAAACGGCGTCTTATCACCTGAGGCAATAAGGGGGCGTCAAGCGCCTTTGAGTGCCAATTCCGAATTAGGGTCTTATAAGCGATTCCAATAACCGAGCGTAAAGTTTTGCCCGTTTGAGCGAAGGGGTGTCCGTATGCAATCGCATCGGCAGTCCGCGACCACCCTCCCGGAGAGGAATTTGGGCGCCAGACCGAAAATCTCCAAATCTGACCTTGTGCCGACCGGGTCGAAGTGCCGATTCCGAATTGGAGACTCGTGGGCGGTTCCGATCGTCGTGTGAAAAAATATCCGCGTCTTACCCAAGGGGTATGATAATCGGTGTACTAGTACACACACTCGGCGGTGTAATATCACCCCTGGCATTGAATTCTACGAAACTAGCGTCCTATCGACTGCCTCGGAATGCTGATTCCGAATTGTGCTCCCATAAGCGATTCTGATACCCGGGCGGAAAGTTATGGCCAGTTCTTTCCTGGAAGGGGTGAGAATAACCCGAAAGGGGTGACTATATCGGCGATGTTGGTGCACCCATATCTAAGACCTAGGGAGGAGTTCTCGTGCCGAGTTGAACACAACTTTCGATCGCCATGACTGGCCGACTCCGTGTGGCCGCCCCGCCCGGGATTCATGTGATCGAGGCAGACGTTACTGCGAGAAAACCTTTTAAATGGAGAGATCGTCGGCCGGAATCGCAGTTTTGGTGTGTGAAATGATGGTTTTTCGACCCCGAAACGACGTCTTATCACCTGAGGCAATAAGGAGGCGACAAGCATCTCTGAGTGTCGATTCCGAATTGGGGGTCTTATAAGCGATTCCGATAACCGAGCGGAAACTTATGCCTATTTGAGCGAAGGGGTGTCCGTATGCGATCCCGTCGGCAGCCGGCGACCACCCTCCCGGAGAGGAATTTGGGCGCCGGACCAGAAATCTCAGAATCCGACCTTGTGCCGACCGGGTCGATGTGCTGATTCTGAATTGGGGACTCACTGGTAGTTTCGATCACCGAGCGAAAAAATATCCGCATCTTTCCCAAAGGGTACGACAATCGGTGTACTAGTACACATGCTTGGTGGTGTAATTTCACCCCCGATACAGAATTCGGCAAAACCAACGTCCTATTGACCGTCTCGGAATGTCGATTCCGAATTGTGCTCAGATAAGCGATTCCGATACCCGAGCAGAAAGTTATGGCCAGTTCTTTCTCGGAAAGGGTGAGAATAAACCGAAAGGGGTGACTATATCGGCGATGTTGGTGCACCCATATCTATGACCTGGGGAGGAGTTCTCGTGTCGAGTTGAACACAACTTCTGATTGCCGTGATTGGCCGACACCGTGTAGCCTCCCCGCCTAGGATTCACGTGATCGAGGGAGACGTTACTGCGAGAAAATCTTTCAAACGGGGAGATCGACGGCCGGAATCGCAGTTTTGGAGTGAAAAACGAAGGTTTTTCGACCCCAAAACGATATCGTATCCCTTGAGGCAATAAGGGGACGACGAGCGTCTCTGAGTACCGATTCCGAATTGGGGTCTTAGAAGCGATTCCGATAACCGAGCAGAAAGTTATGCTCGTTTGAGCGAAGGGGTGTCCGTATGCGATCGTATCAGCAGCCCGCGACCACCCTCCCGGAGAGGAATTTGGGCGTCAGACCGGAAATCATCGAATCCGACCTTGTGCCGACTGGGTCGAAGTGCCGATTCCGATTTGGGGACTCACGGGCGGTTCCGATCGTTGCGCGAAAAAATATCCGCGTCTTACCCAAGGGGTACGATAATCGGTGTACTAGTGCACACACTCAGTGGTGTAATTTAGCCCCGAGCACGGAATTTCACAAAACCAGCTTCCTGTCGACCGTCTCGGAATGCCGATTCCGAATTGTGCTCACATAAGCGATTCCGATACTCGGGGCGAAAAGTTATGGCCAGTTCTTTCCCAGAAGGGGTGAGAATTACCCGAAAGGGGTGACTATATCGGCGATGTTGGTGCACCCATATCTATGACCTGGGGAGGAGTTCTCATACCGAGTTGAACACAACTTCTGATCGCTGTGACTGGCCGACTCTGTGTGGCCGCCCCGCGTAGGATTCACGTGATCGAGGGAGACGTTACAGCGAGAAAACCATTGAAACGGGGAGTTCGTCAGGCAGAATCATAGTTTTGAAGTGCGAAATGAAGGTTTTTCGACCTCGAAACGACGTCTTATCGCCTAAGGCAAGAAAAGGGCAACGAGCGTCTCTAAGTGCCGATTCCGAATTAGGGTCTTATATGCGATTCTGAAAACCAAGCATAAAGTTATGTCTGTTTGAGCGAAGGGGTGTCTGTGTACGATCGCATCGGCAGCCCGTGACCACCCTCCCAGAGAGGAATTTGGGCGCTGGACCAGAAATATCTGAATTTGACCTTGTGCCGACCGAGTCGAAGTATCGATTCAGAAGTGGGGACTCGTGGGCGGTTCCGATCGCCGCGTGAAAAAATATGCGCATCTTACCCAAGGGGTACGACAATCGGTGTACTAGTACACACGCTCGGCGGTGGAATTTCGCCCCCGGCACGGAATTCCATAAAACCAGTCCTGTCGACCGTCTCGGAATGTCGATTCCGAATTGAGCTCACATAAGCGATTCTGATACCGGGGCAGAAAGTTATGGCCAGTTTTTTCCCGAAAATGGTGAGAATAATTCGAAAGGGGTAACTATATCGGCGATGTTGGTGCACCCATATCTACGACCTGGGGAGGAGTTCTCGCGCCGAGTTGAATAAAACTTCTAAACTCCGTGACTCGCCGACTCCGTGTGGCCGCCCCGCCCGAGATTCACGTGATCGAGGGAGACGTTACTGCGAAAACCTTTGAAATGGGGATATCGTCGGCCGGAATTATAGCTTTGGAGTGCAAAATGAAGGTTTTTCAACCCCAAAACGACGTCTTATCACCTGAGCAATAACGGGGTGACGAGCATCTCTGAGTGCCGATTCCGAATTGGGGTCTTATAAGCGATTCCAATAACCGAGCAGAAACTTATGCCCGTTTAAGCGAAGGGGTGTCCATATGCGATCGCATCGGCAGCCCGCGAGAGCGAAGGGGTGCCTGTTTAATTGACGAGGAATTTGGGCGATGGACCGGAAATCTCCGAATCCGACCTTGTGCCGAACGGGACGATGTGCCGATTCCGAATTGGGGACTCGCGGGCGGTTCCGATCACCGTGCGAAAAAATATCCGCATCTTACCCAAGGGGTACGACAATCGATGTACTAGTACACATGCTCCATGGTGTAATTTCGCCACCGGCACGGAATTATGTGAAAACAGCATCTTGCCGACAATCTCAGAATGCTGATTTCGAATTGTGCTCACATAAGCGATTCCGATACCCGGGCGGAAAGTTATGGCCAATTCTTTCCTGAAAGGGGTGAGAATAACCCGAAGGGGGTGACTATATCGGAGATGTTGGTGCACCCATATCTACGACCTGGGGAGGAGTTCTCGCACCGAGTTGATCTTAACTTCCGATCTCCGTGATTGGCCGACTCTGTGAGGCCGCCCAGCCTGGGATTCACGTGATCGAGGGAGATGTTACTGTGAGAAAACCTTTGAAACGGGGAGATCGGCGGGTAGAATCATAGTTTTAAATGGAAAAACGATGGTTTTTCGGCCTCGAAACGACGTCTTATCGCCTGAGGCAATAAGGAGGCGATGAGCGTCTCCGAGTGCCGATTCCGAATTAGGGTCTTATAAGCGATTCTGATAACTGAGCGTAAAGTTATGCCCATTTGAGCGAAGGGGTGTCGTATGCGATCGCATCGGCAACCCGCGACCACCCTCCCGGGGAGGAATTTGGGCGCCGGACCGGAAATCTCTGAATCCGACCTTGAGCTGACCGGGACGAAGTGTCGATTCCAAATTGGAGACTCGCGAGTGGTTCCGATCGCCATACGAAAAAATTTCCGCGTCTTACCCAAGGGGTACGACAATCGGTGTACTAGTACACACGCTCGGCGGTGTAATTTCACCCACGGCATGGAATTCTGTGAAACTAGCATCCTCTCGACCGTCTCTGAATGCTGATTCCAAATTGTGCTCACATAAGCGATTTTGATACCCGGGCGGAAAGTTATGGCCAGTTCTTTCCCGGAAGGGGTGAAAATAACCCGAAAGGGGTGACTATATTGGCGATGTTGGTGCACCCATATCTACGACCTGGGGAGGAGTTCTTGTAACGTCGCGTGCTTTTCGGATCCATGCGGATCGTGTGTGTTGTGGTTGTGGCGGCCGTTGTGAGGCCAGTGTGAGTCGGTTGCGTGGAATGTTTGGTGTGGATGTGTGGTTTGTCCAGGTGCAGCGCAGGGTTGGTCCGGAAATGGAATAGGACTTGCTGCTGTCCTGTTGGAATTGGCGGCCAGGTGTGGCCGTTGACCTGTAGGCGTCTAGATTAGTGGACGTTTACATAATGAGCTTAGCGACAGTAGATGTGGACGTTTAGGCTGGCGGTTGATGTTGGCGACAAGGGGGTTGACGCCAACCTGTCAGTTCAATAGGTTATAGGCTCACCCGAGGGCAGCTCTTTCAGCTCACTCTCATTCCCTCTTGCCCCAGCTTGTTGCCCCCGAGTCTTTGAAGCTTCCAACAGGTACCGAGGAGTAGTTGGACGATCGTAGAACGCACGGCATCGATTAATTACGCGAGGAAACGTCGCGGCGTGGTGCAATTCGCGTGGGAGCTCGCGGAGGGCTCAGCGTGAACCAGGGGATTGCAGGAGATTCTAACGCATTCTGAGGTAGGGGACGAACCCGTTTAGCTCTGTAGAAACATTAAAACACATCATAACCACTTGAACCAGCACGATAATCCATGTTTGAATAAAGTTGCACCATGCGGGATAAAGGGTGGTTTGAGTTATTTAATGTTCAGAGCATGTTTTAGCGGGTTCTATTGGGTTCTAGCATGCTAAAGGAATTGCATTTGCATGTTTTTCAGTAGTTAGAACAGTTAGAAAACCCGCAGGGCCGGATTAGGGTTTCTGTAGGGTTTATGGCCGGAGAATTGGCGTCAACATCGCTTGCCGCCAAGATTCTCAGCCAGGAGGTTAACGGCCAGGAACCTTGCCGTTGACTCCCAGTAAGCGGCAATCGATGTGGCCGCCTACTTCTATTTGAGCAGAAATGACTAAGTACAATAATTATCGATAATGCATGTGTGTTAACGCATGAGGTGCACTGAGTGCACTTGGTTTACGTGTTTAGCATACAAGGTATGCTGTTAGTTGTTTACTTCGGTGACTGCGCGTTGTGTACGCGAGTCAGTTAGGTTCACGTGTAGTGGACCAGTGGTTACTTGTGGTTTACGTGAGGTTTCACGTGGTTTGTGTGTGACGTGCACGTGGTTCTGTGTACGTGGCGAGTAGTACGACGCCTACCGTGGTTACCTCTCCAGTTGGGTGCCCCAGGTTCTTTGTGAGCCAGGCTGTTAGCTCGGGGCTTTGTCCCGGTACTTGTGCTGTACCGTCGAGGTCTGTGTCGTCTGACCTGGACACCCTCACTCTTGTGTTAGAGTTGTACGTCCGGCTGAGGGAAAGACGACACTGGGACAGTGACACTTGAGTTTGTTTTTAGTCACTTGTAGCGCGCTCGTAGTTGGGGGTACGGACACCAGTAGACGTACTGGACCCCAGCTAGTCCTTTTCCAGTGCCTCACTCTAGCGAGCCCAGGCCAGGGTCTCTGGAGGTGTCAAGCATGGGCCTGTGACCGTGTGGTCTGCAGGTGGTGGTGTTTAGTTGGTCTCCACAGTTGCTTGACCTTTTTACGTGGAGCGGCAGCTGGACCTTTCGTCCGTGGCTGCGAGACTGAGAGGTAGACCTGTGTTAGTTGTCCGAGTCAGTTTATGGTGTCGCGAACCAGTTCACGTGGCTCGTGTTGGCTGTCTCTACTTTAGCTTGTACACCTGTACTGGTTTTCCGTTTAATTATTACTGTTGTTTCTCGTAGTCGGCAGACGGTGAGTACTTTTACAGCTTTACTTACCTGCTTAGCTGTTATATTAATTGTTGGTGCTGTTTACTATTCGTACTCGTGGTGTTTGTTTCGCTCGGTTTTGGGGGAGTTCCCTACTGAGCCAGTGACTAGAGAGGCTCACCCCTACCCCCACAGGTGAGAGCGAGGAGGACGTCTCTCGTCCGACGTCCAGTTCCGGGCCGCGTCGTAGCGGTGCAGGGTCAGCACCTCCAGCAGAGTAGCTTCAGCAGTGTAGTTTTATTAGTTGTTTACTTTCTTCGGTTGTACCTCGGGGTATGCCCCAGGCTCTTGTACTTCTTTTTAGTTTTTCTGAAAATTTGGCTATGTAAACTTGTGAAATATATATAAAATGTGGTGTGTTCCTTTATGTTTACACGGACTGTGGTTTGATATCCCTTGCGAGGCTTCGGCCCGTTCGCGGGAGGCGGACTCGGATCAAGTACGTTATCGGTTTAACGGGCTTGACCGAGGCGATCCGTCACAGTTCTTGTGCCGAGTTGACCACAACTTTCGATCTCCGTGACTGGCCGACTCCGTGTGGCCACCCCGCCTAGGATTCAAGTGATCGAGGGAGACGTTACTGCGAGAAAAGCTTTCAAATGGGGAGATCATCAGCCAGTATTACAGTTTTGGAGTGCAAAATGAAGGTTTTTCGACCCCGAAACGACATCTTATCGCTTGAGGCGATAAGGGAGGCGATAAGGGGGGACAGTCGTCTCTGAGTGCCGATTCTGAATTGGCGTCTTATAAGCAATTCTGATAACAGAGCGGAAAGTTATGCCCGTTTGAGCGAAGGGGTGTCCGTATGCGATCGCATCGGCAGCCCGCGACCACCCCCCCAGAGAGGAATTTGGGAGCCGGACCGAAAATCGCCGAATCCGACCTTGTGCCAACCGGGTCGAAGTGCTGATTCTAAATTGGGGACTCGCGGGGAGTTCCGATCACCGCGCGAAAAAATATTTGTGTCTTACCTAAAGGGTGCAACAATCGGTGTACTAGTACACACACTCCGCGATGGAAGTTCGGCCCCAGCACGGAATTCTGCAAAGCTAGCGTCCTATCGATCGTCTCAGAATGCCGATTCCGAATTGTGCTCACATAAGCGATTCCGATACCCGAGCGGAAAGTTATGGCCAGTTCTCTCCCGGAAGGGGGTGAGAATAACACGAAAGGGGTGACTATATCGGCGATGTTGGTGCACCCTTATCTACGACCTGGGGAGGAGTTCTCGCGCGGAGCTAAACACAACTTCCGATCGAGAGTGGAGGTGCCTTTGTAGCTCATGTGCCACCACCAGTGTTGTTAGCGGAAGAACCAGTGTTGCAGATTGAAAAGTTTCTGAGATTGCAGCCACCTACTTATTCAGGAGGGCCGAATCCAGATACAGCTGAGCATTTGGTTCATGAAATTGAGAGAGTTTTTGCGACTATGAGGTGTCCGGCAGCGGATAGAGTGGTATTAGCTGCGTATCAGTTGAGAGGTTTTGCCTTGGAATGGTGGCGATTGAAGATGCAAACCACTTTTGCAGGCAGGACGGAAGAAGCTATCACTTGGCCGGAGTTTCTTGATGTATTTAACGATACATTCTTTCCGATCCAAGTGCAGCAAGTAAAAAGAGAGCAATTCCGAACTCTTCAGCAAGGTAACTCTTCAGTCTTAGAGGAGCAGATGAGATTTATGGCACTTAGCCGTTATGCGCCATATGTGGTTTCAGATAATAATATGATGGTTGAGTATTTTATCAGAGGTTTGAGAGTGGAATTGCAGGATGCGATAGTACCTCTTATGTGCAGGACAGTGGAAGAGGCAGCGCAGAGGGCAGCTACTTTGGAGAGGTCTATCCGGACTCGTCAGGCAGGTGAATCAGGTTCAGGTAGTTTCCGGCTACCGCAGCAGACAGTAGGTGCAAGCAAGGGCAAGGCACCAGCAGGACCTTCTTCATCTGGTTTCGGGAAATGGGGCCAGAAGTTAAAGCAAGCATTTAAAGGCAAAGGAAGAGGATGGGGAGGTCGTCAGCAGTTGCAGCAAGGCCGTGGTAGGCCTGAGGTGGAGGAGTCGCAGCAGAGTACTGCCAGGCAGCCTATGGTTCCTCCAGGGTATAGATGTTATAATTGCAATCAGCCGGGACATTTGATCCGCAATTGTCCGTATGCAAGAGAGTATGGGTATGGCAGAGGTGTGCAGCAGCAGCAGCCTCAGCAGTTCCAGCAGCCACAGGCAGGTCGAGGCAGAGGAGCACTGCAGCAGCGAGGGAGAGGCCGGGTTATGGCTATCACCCGAGCCCAGGCAGAGGCGTCAAATATGATAGAAGGTACTTTACCTCTTTATGAATATTCAGCAAGAGTCTTATTTGATTCGGGTGCCTCTCATTCTTTTATTTTGAAGAATTTCTGGATTGCATAGCTCATCCTTTAGAAGAGAAGTCTTGTGAGTTAGTGGTGGAGGTTCCTTCAGGTGAGTTCTTACTCACTTCGAGCTATATAGATGAAGCTCCTGTTATGATTGAAGGGAACCAGATGCCGGGTCGGTTGTATGCCCTGCAGTTGTCAGATTATGATATCATTCTGGGTATGGATTGGCTTGAGATGTATGGAGCAATGTTAGATTGCAGAAAGAAAAGGATCAGATTTTGTCATCCTAATGGTGCAGTGTTTGAATATCAAGGTATGCCTTTTTATACCTCCAAGTTTCTAATTTCTGCAATTAGAGCTAGAAAGTTGATAAATGATGGGTGTGTGGCCTATTTAGCCTCAGTGAGTTTGGTAGAAGCCAGTCAGCCAATGGAAGCAGTTCCCGTGGTTAGGAATTTGCTGATGTTTTTCCGGAAGATTTGCCTGGTTTAGCTCCACACAGAGAGGTGGACTTTTCTATTGAGTTGCTGCCAGGTACCATGCCGATTTCTAAAGCCCCATATCGGATGGCACCAATAGAACTTAAAGAATTGAAAAAGCAGTTAGAAGAGTTGTTGCAGAAAGGTTTTATTAGACCGAGTCATTCCCCGTGGGGAGCGCCGGTTTTATTTGTGAAAAAGAAAGATGGAAGTTTTCGGATGTGCATTGATTATAGAAAGTTGAATGATGTGACCATCAAGAATAAGTACCCGTTGCCGTGGATAGATGATTTATTTGATCAGTTGCAATCAGCAAAGGTGTTTTCTAAGATTGATTTGAGGTCCGGGTACCATCAGTTGAGAATCAAAGAGGAAGATATAGATAAGACAGCGTTCAAAACCAGATATGGTCACTATGAGTTTGTGGTAATGCCTTTTGGGTTGACCAATGCTCCTGCAGGTTTTATGGATCTGATGAATAGAATTTTTCATCCATATTTAGATCAATTTATTGTGGTCTTTATTGATGATATTCTAATTTATTCAGCATCTGAAGAGGAGCATGCAGCTCATTTGAGGTTTACCTTGCAGTTGTTAAGAGATAACCAACTGTTTGCTAAATTCAGTAAGTGTGAATTCTGGTTAAAGGAAATTCAGTTTTTGGGTCATGTTATTTCAGCCAAAGGAGTAGTAGTAGACCCGAGTAAAGTGGAAGCTGTGTCTAGGTGGGAAGTGCCTAAGACAATAACCGAGATTAGAAGTTTTCTGGGGTTGGCAGGTTATTATAGGCGCTTTATTCAAGATTTTTCTAAGATTGCAGCACCTATGACTAGATTGACCAGAAAGGGTGTGCCTTTTGTGTGGTCCGGTGAATGTTAGAGAAGTTTCATGGAATTGAAGAAAAAACTTACATCAGCACCTATATTGACATTGCCGGCAGGGAGTGGTGGTTTTGTGCTGTATACTGATGCTTCAAGGAGAGGTCTTGGTGCAGTGCTTATGCAGCATGATAAAGTAATAGCTTATGCATCCAGACAATTGAAGCCAGCAGAGGAGAATTACCCCACTCATGATTTGGAATTAGCTGCAGTTGTATTTACTTTAAAAATGTGGAGGCATTACCTGTATGGCGAGAGATTTGAGATTTTTACAGATCATAAAAGCTTGAAGTATATTTTCTCGCAGAAAGATTTGAATCTTCGCCAGCGCAGATGGGTTGAATATTTGAAAGATTATGATTTCAGTTTGGCTTACCATCCGGGTAAGGCCAATGTTGTAGCTGATGCCTTGAGTAGAAAGGCATATATGAATTTGATGATGATTAAAGAATGGAAGTTGTATGAAGAAGTAGCAGAGAACTCCTTGTATGTGCCCAGCAGTCAGCGACGGGCAATTTTAGCTGCTAGTGCTGTAGAGCCATCTTTATACTGGCAGATCATTGAAGCTCAGAGAGCAGATGCAGGTTTACCTGAAATTGTGAAAATGGAAGGAGTTTCTATTGATGATAATTGTGTGGTCAGGCTTAGGGGCAGGTTGTTTGTTCCTGCAGAGAGAGAGGTGAAGCAGCGAGTTCTGGAAGAGGCTCATAAATCTAGGTACACTATTCATCCGGGTAGTACTAAAATGTACCATGATTTAAGAAAGCATTTTTGGTGGCCTCATATGAAGAAAGAAATAGCGGAATTTGTGGCAAGGTGTGCTATCTGTCAGCAGATTAAAGCAGAGCATCAGAAGCCTGGAGGTCTATTGCAACCGTTACCTATTCCACAGTGGAAATGGGATGATATCGCAATGGACTTTGTGGCAGGTTTACCAAGGTCGAGTTCAGGGCATAATGGAATATGGGTGTTTGTTGACAGATTGACTAAGGTGTGCAGATTAGTGGCAGTGAGTATGTCTTGGACAGTGGACAGATTGGCAAATATTTATGTTGAAAGAATTGTTCCACTGCATGGTATTCCAAAGACTATTGTATCTGATAGAGATCCAAGATTTACTTCTGGTTTTTGGAGAAGTCTGCAGAAAGTAATTGGTTCTGAATTGAGATATAGCTCCGCTTATTATCCCCAGACAGATGGTCAGACAGAGAGGACCATTCAGACAATTGAAGATATGTTGCGGGCTTGTTGTTTAGTTTGGGGAGGTAGTTGGGAGCATCATTTGGGAATGGTTGAGTTTGCCTACAATAATAGTTATCATACCAGTCTTGGGATGGCACCGTATGAAGCTTTATATGGAAGGCCATGTAGAACCCCATTGAATTGGCATGAAGTGGGAGAAAGACAATTAGTGGGTCCTGAATTGATTCAGCAAACCACAGAAGTAGTGAAGCTTATTAAAGAAAAATTGCAGGCAGCTCAAAGTAGGCAGAAAAGTTATGCAGATGTGCGGAGGAGACCACTTCAGTTTGAGGTGGGAGATTTTGTTTTTCTGAGAGTTTCCCCAAGTAAAGGTATAATGAGGTTTGGCAAGTCTGGAAAGATGAGTCCAAGGTATGTGGGACCTTTCCAGGTAATTGAAAGAATTGGGGAAGCAGCTTATAGGCTGGATTTGCCAGCTGATTTTGCAGATGTGCATGATATTTTCTATGTCTCCATGTTAAGAAAATGTATTGAAGATCCAGCTCAAATAATTAGATATCAAGGTGGTGACCTGAGGCCGGACATGACTATGCCAGAGTATCCGGTGCAGATCACAGATCGAAAGATAAGGAAGCTGAGGAATAAAGAAATTGATCAAGTTAAAGTGAGATGGGAAAATAGGTTGGGTGGTGAGGATACCTGGGAGTTAGCCGCAGAAATGGCTAAAGGGTATCCCTATCTGTTTGAATAAGTTTGAGTATTTTCTTTTTAGATGATAGTACTTGTAAAAATGTGTTTGTATGAGTTGTTTAACTTTGAATTGTGTTATGAATTTCGAGGTCGAAATTTTCTTTTTAGATGATAGTAATGTAACGTCGCGTGCTTTTCGGATCCATGCGGATCGTGTGTGTTGTGGTTGTGGCGGCCGTTGTGAGGCCAGTGTGAGTCGGTTGCGTGGAATGTTTGGTGTGGATGTGTGGTTTGTCCAGGTGCAGCGCAGGGTTGGTCCGGAAATGGAATAGGACCTGCTGCTGTCCTGTTGAATTGGCGGCCAGGTGTGGCCGTTGACCTGTAGGCGTCCAGATTAGTGGACGTTTACATAATGAGCTTAGCGGCAGTAGATGTGGACGTTTAGGCTGGCGGTTGATGTTGGCGACAAGGGGGTTGACGCCAACCTGTCAGTTCAACAGGTTATAGGCTCACCCGAGGGCAGCTCTTTCAGCTCACTCTCATTCCCTCTTGCCCCAGCTTGCTGCCCCCGAGTCTTTGAAGCTTCCAACAGGTACCGAGGAGTAGTTGGACGATCGTAGAACGCGCGGCATCGCTTAATTACGCGAGGAAACGTCGCGGCGTGGTGCAATTCGCGTGGGAGCTCACGGAGGGCTCGGCATGAACCGGGGGATTGCAGGAGATTCTAACGCATTCTGAGGTAGGGGACGAACCCGTTTAGCTCCGTAGAAACATTAAAACACATCATAACCACTTGAACCAGCACGATAATCCATGTTTGAATAAAGTTGCACCATGCGGGATAAAGGGTGGTTTGAGTTATTTAATGTTCAGAGCATGTTTTAGCGGGTTCTATTGGGTTCTAGCATGCTAAAGGAATTGCATTTGCATGTTTTTCAGTAGTTAGAACAGTTAGAAAACCCGCAGGGCCGGATTAGGGTTTCTGTAGGGTTTATGGCCGGAGAACTTGGCGTCAACATCGCTTGCCGCCAAGATTCTCAGCCAGGAGGTTAACGGCCAGGAACCTTGCCGTTGACTCCCAGTAAGCGGCAATCGATGTGGCCGCCTACTTCTATTTGAGCAGAAATGACTAAGTACAATAATTATCGATAATGCATGTGTGTTAACGCATGAGGTGCACTGAGTGCACTTGGTTTACGTGTTTAGCATACAAGGTATGCTGTTAGTTGTTTACTTCGGTGACTGCGCGTTGTGTACGCGAGTCAGTTAGGTTCACGTGTAGTGGACCAGTGGTTACTTGTGGTTTACGTGAGGTTTCACATGGTTTGTGTGTGACGTGCACGTGGTTCTGTGTACGTGGCGAGTAGTACGACGCCTACCGTGGTTACCTCTCCAGTTGGGTGCCCCAGGTTCTTTGTGAGCCAGGCTATTAGCTCGGGGCTTTGTCCCGGTACTTGTGCTGTACCGTCGAGGTCTGTGTCGTCTGACCTGGACACCCTCACTCTTGTGTTAGAGTTGTACGTCCGGCTGAGGGAAAGACGACAGTGGGACAGTGACACTTGAGTTTGTTTTTAGTCACTTGTAGCGCGCTCGCAGTTGGGGGTACGGACACCAGTAGACGTACTGGACCCCAGCTAGTCCTTTTCCAGTGCCTCACTCTAGCGAGCCCAGGCCAGGGTCTCTGGAGGTGTCAGGCATGGGCCTGTGACCGTGTGGTCTGCAGGTGGTGGTGTTTAGTTGGTCTCCACAGTTGCTTGACCTTTTTACGTGGAGCGGCAGTTGGACCTTTCGTCCGTGGCTGCGAGACTGAGAGGTAGACCTGTGTTAGTTGTCCGAGTCAGTTTCTGGTGTCGCGAACCAGTTCACGTGGCTCGTGTTGGCTGTCTCTACTTTAGCTTGTACACCTGTACTGGTTTGCCGTTTAATTATTACTGTTGTTTCTCGTAGTCGGCAGACGGTGAGTACTTTTACAGCTTTACTTACCTGCTTAGCTGTTATATTAATTGTTGGTGCTGTTTACTATTCGTACTCGTGGTGTTTGTTTCGCTCGGTTTTGGGGGAGTTCCCTACTGAGCCAGTGACTAGAGAGGCTCACCCCTACCCCCACAGGTGAGAGCGAGGAGGACGTCTCTCGTCCGACGTCCAGTTCCGGGCCGCGTCGTAGCGGTGCAGGGTCAGCACCTCCAGCAGAGTAGCTTCAGCAGTGTAGTTTTATTAGTTGTTTACTTTCTTCGGTTGTACCTCGGGGTATGCCCCAGGCTCTTGTACTTCTTTTTAGTTTTTGTGAAAATTTGGCTATGTAAACTTGTGAAATATATATAAAATGTGGTGTGTTCCTTTATGTTTACACGGACTGTGGTTTGATATCCCTTGCGAGGCTTCGGCCCGTTCGCGGGAGGCGGACTCGGATCAAGTACGTTATCGGTTTAACGGGCTTGACCGAGGCGATCCGTCATAGTTCTTGTGCCGAGTTGACCACAACTTTCGATCGCCGTGACTGGCCGACTCCATGTGGCCACCCCGCCTAGGATTCAAGTGATCGAGGGAGACGTTACTGCGAGAAAAGCTTTCAAATGGGGAGATCATCAGCCAGTATCACAGTTTTGGAGTGCAAAATGAAGGTTTTTCGACCCCGAAACGACATCTTATCGCTTGAGGCGATAAGGGAGGCGATAAGGGGGCGACAGTCGTCTCTGAGTGCCGATTCTGAATTGGGGTCTTATAAGCAATTCTGATAACAGAGCGGAAAGCTATGCCCGTTTGAGCGAAGGGGTGTCCGTATGCGATCGCATCGGCAGCCCGCGACCACCCCCCAGAGAGGAATTTGGGAGCCGGACCGGAAATCGCCGAATCCGACCTTGTGCCAATCGGGTCGAAGTGCTGATTCTAAATTGGGGACTCGCGGGGAGTTCCGTTCACCGCGCGAAAAAATATTTGTGTCTTACCTAAAGGGTGCAATAATCGGTGTACTAGTACACACACTCCGCGATGGAAGTTCGGCCCCAGCACGGAATTCTGCAAAGCTAGCGTCCTATCGATCGTCTCAGAATGCCGATTCCGAATTGTGCTCACATAAGCGATTCCGATACCCGAGCGGAAAGTTATGGCCAGTTCTCTCCCGGAAGGGGGTGAGAATAACACGAAAGGGGTGACTATATCGGCGATGTTGGTGCACCCTTATCTACGACCTGGGGAGGAGTTCTCGCGTGGAGCTAAACACAACTTCCGATCACCGTGACTGGCCGACTCCGTGTCGCCACCCCCGCCTGGGATTCACATGATCGAGGGAGACGTTACTGCGAGAAAACCTTTGATACGGGGACATCGCCGACCGAAATCGCAATTTTGGAGTGCGAAACGAAGGTTTCTCGACCCCGAAATGACGTCTTAGGCGATAAGGGGGCGACGAGCATCTCTGAGTGCCAATTCCGAATTGGGGTCTTATAAGCGATTTCGATAACCGAGCGAAAAGTTATGCCATTTGAGCGAAGGGGTGTCCGTATGCGATCGCATCGGCAGCCCGTGACCACCCTCCCGGAGAGGAATTTGGGCGCCGGACCGGATATCGCCGAATCTGACCTTGTGCCGACCGGGTCGATGTGCCAATTTCAAATTGGGGACTCGCGAGGAGTTTCGATCACCCCGCGAAAAAATATCTGTGTCTTACCCAAGGGGTGCAACAATCGGTGTACTAGTACACACACTCCGTGATGGAAGTTCGGCCCCAGCACGGAATTCTGCAAAGCTAGCGTCCTATCGATCGTCTCAGAATGTCGATTCCGAATTGTGCTCACATAAGCGATTCCGATACCCGAGTGGAAAGTTATGGCCAGTTCTCCCCCGGAAGGGGGTGAGAATAACACGAAAGGGGTGACTATATCGTCGATGTTAGTGCACCCTTATCTACGACCTGGGGAGGAGTTCTCGTGCCGAGTTGAAGATAACTTCCGATCGCCGTGACTGACCGGCTCCGTGTTGCCGCCCCGTTAGGGATTCACGTGATCGAGGGAGATGTTACATCGAGAAAACCTTTGAAATGCGCACATCATCGGTCGAAATCGCAATTTTGGAGTGCGAAACGAAGGTTTTTCGACCCCGAAATGATGTCTTATCACCTCAAGCGATAAGGGGGAGACAAGCGTCTCTGAGTGCCAATTCCGAATTGGGGTCTTATAAGCGATTTTGATAACCGAGCGGAAAGTTATGTCGTTTGAGCGGAGGGGTGTCCGTATGTGATCGCATCGGCAGCCCGCGACCACCCTCCCGGAGAGGAATTTGGGCGTCGGACCGGAAATCGGCGAATCCGACCTTGTGCCGATCGGGTTGAAGTGCCGATTCCGAATTGGGGACTCGCGGGAGATTTCGATCATCGTGCGAAAAAATATCCGCTTCTTACGCAAGGGGTGTGATAATCGGTGTACTAGTACCCACGCTCTGTGGTGGAATTTCGGCCCCGGCATGGAATTTTGCAAAACCAGCGTCCTATCGACCGTCTCGGAATGTCGATTCTGAATTGTGCTCACATAAGCGATTCCAATACCCGAGCAGAATGATATTGCCAGTTCTCTCCTGGAAGGGGGTTAGAATAACCAGAAAGGGGGGGAATTCTCGCACCGAGTTGAACATAACTTTTGATCGCCGTGAATGGCCGACTCCGTGTGGATGCCCCACTAAGGATTCACGTGATCGAGGACGACGTTATTGCGAGAAAACCTTTGAAACGGGGACATCGTCGACCGAAATCACAATTTTGGAGTGCGAAATAAAGGTTTTTCGACCCTGAAACGACATTTTATCGCCTGAGGCGATAAGGGGGCGACGAGCGTCTCTAAGTGCTGATTCTGTATTGGGGAGCGATTCTGATAACCGAGCGGAAAGTTATGCCCGTTTGAGCGATGTGGTGTCCGTATGCGATCGCATCGGCAGCCCGCGACCACCCTCTCGGAGAGGAATTTGGGCGCCGGACCGGAAATCGCCGAATCTGACCTTTTGCCAATAGGGTCGAAGTGCCGATTCTGAATTGGGGATTCGCGAGTGGTTCCGATCACCGCGCGAAAAAATATCCGCGTCTTACCCAAGGGGTGCGACAATAAGTGTACTAGTACAAATGCTCCATGCTGGAATTTTGGCCCCGGCACGGAATTCTACAAAATCAACGTCCTATCGACCGTCTAGGAATGCCGATTCTGGATTGTGCTCACATAAGCGATTCTGATACCCGAGCGAAAGTTATGGCCAGTTCCCTCCCTGAAGGGGTGAGAATAACCCGAAAGGGGTGATTATATCGGTGATGTTGGTGCACCCCTATCTACGACCTGGGGAGGAGTTCTCGTGCCGAGTTGAACACAACTTCTGATCGCCGTGACTGGCCGACTTCGTGTGGCCGCCTCGCTCGGGATTCACGTGATCGAAGGCGACGTTACTGCGAGAAAACCTTTGAAACGTGGACATCGTCGCCGAAATTGTAATTTTTGAGTGTGCAACGAAGGTTTCTTGACCCTGAAACGATGTTTTATTGCCTGAGGCGATATGGGGGAGACGAGCGTCTCTGAGTGCCGATTCCGAATTGCGGTCTTATAAGAGACTCCGATAACCGAACGGAAACTTATGCCTGTTTGAGCAAAGGGGTGTCCGTATGCGATCGCATCGGCAGCCCGCGACCACCCTCCCAGAGAGGAATTTGGGCGGCAGACTAGAAATCACCAAATTCGACCTTGTGTCGACCAGTCGAAGTGCCGATTCCGAATTGGGGACTCGCGGGGGGTTTATCACCGCGCGAAAAAAATATCCTCGTCTTACCCAAGGGGTGGGACAATCGGTGTACACACACGCTCTGCGGTGCAATTTCGGCCCTGGCACGGAATTATGCAAAATCAGCGTCCTATCGGCCGTCTCGGAATGCCAATTCTGAATTGTGCTCACATAAGCAATTCCGATACCCGAGCGGAAAGTTATGACCAGTTCTATCCCAGAAGGGGTGAGAATAACCCGAAATGGGTGACTATATCGGCGATGTTGGTGCACCCCTATCTACGACCTGGGGAGGAGTTCTCGCACCGAGTTGAACACGACTTCAGATCACCGTGTGGCCGCCCCGCCCGAGATTAACGTGATCGAGGGAGACGTTACTGCGAGAAAAACTTTGAAATGGGGACATCATCGGCCAAAATCGCAATTTTGGAGTGCAAAGCGAAGGTTTTTCGACCCCGAATCGACGTCTTATTGCCTAGAGCAATAAGGGGGCGACGAGCGTCTCTGAGTGCCGATTCCGAATTGGGGTCTTATAAGCGATTCCAATAACCGAGCGGAAATTTATGTCGTTTGAGCGAAGGGGTGTCCGTATGCGATCGCATCGGCAGCCCGCGACCACCCTCCTGGAGAGGAATTTGGGCGCCGGACCGGAAATCGCTGAATCCAACCTTGTGCCGACCGGGTTGAAGTGCCGATTCTGAATTGGGGACTCGCGGGGGGTTCCGATCACCGCGTGAAAAAATATCCGCGTCTTACGCAAGGGGTGCGACAATCGGTGTACTAATACCCACGCTCCGCGGTGAAACTTCGGCCCCGACATGGAATTCGGCAAAACTAGTATCCTATCGACTGTCTCGGAATGTCGATTCCGAATTGTGCTCACATAAGCGATTCCGATACCCGAGTAGAATGTTATGGCCAGTTCTCTTCTGGAAGGGGGTTAGAATAACCCAAAAGGGGGGGGGGGGGGAGTTCTGGCACCGAGTTGAACATAACTTCTGATCGCCGTTACTGGCCGACTCCATGTGGATGCCCCGCCAAGGATTCACGTGATCGAGGGTGACGTTAGTGCGAGAAAACCTTTGAAACGGGGACATTGTCTGCCGAAATCGCAATTTTGGACTGCGAAATAAAGGTTTTTCGACCCTGAGGCGATAAGGGGGCGTTGAGCGTCTCTAAGCGCCGATTCCGTATTGGGGTCTTATAAGCGATTCCGATAACCGAGCGGAAAGTTATGCCCGTTTGAGCGAAGGGGTGTCCGTATGCGATCGCATCGGCAGCCCGCAACCACCCTCCCGGAGAGGAATTTGGGCGCCGAACCAGAAATCGCGGGCGGTTCCGATCACCGCGCGAAAAAATATCCGCATCTTACCTAAGGGGTGCGACAATCGGTGTACTAGTACACATGCTCCGCGGTGGAATTTCGGCCCCGACACGGAATTCTACAAAATCAACGTCCTATCGACCGTCTCGGAATGCCGATTCTGAATTGTGCTCACATAAGTGATTCCGATAACCGAGCGGAAAGTTATGGCCAGTTCTCTCCCTGAAGGGGTGAGAATAACCCGAAAGGGGTGACTATATCGGCGATGTTGGTGCACCCCTATCTACGGCATGGGGAGGAGTTCTTGTGCCAAGTTGAACACAACTTCTGATCGCCGTGACTGGCCATCTACGTGTGGCCGCCCCGCCTGGGATTCACGTGAGCGAGGGTGACGTTACTACGAGAAAACCTTTGAAACGGGGACATCGTCGGCCGAAATCGTAATTTTTGAGTGTGAAACGAAGCTTTCTTGACCCTGAAATGATGTTTTATCGCCTGAGGCGATAAGGGGGAGATGAGCGTCTCTGAGTGCCGATTCCGAATTGGGGTCTTATAAGCGACTCCGATAACTAAGCGGAAAGTTATGCCCGTTTGAGCGAAGGGGTGTCCATATGCGATCGCATCGGCAGCCCGCGACCACCCTCGCAGAGAAGAATTTGGGCGGCGGACTGGAAATCACCAAATCTGACCTTGTGTCGACTGGGTCGAAGTGCCGATTCCGAATTGGGGACTCGCGGGGGGTTCCGATCACCGCGCGAAAAAATATCCTCGTCTTACCCAAGGGGTGGGACAATCGGTGTACTAGTACACACGCTCTGCGGCGCAATTTCGGCCACGGCATGGAATTGTGCAAAATTAGCGTCCTATCGACCGTCTCGGAATGTCGATTCCAATTGTGCCCACATAAGGGATTCCGATACCCGAGTGGAAAGTTATGGACAGTTCTCTCTCGAAAGGGGTGAGAATAACCCGAAAGGGGTGACTATATCGGTGATGTTGGTGCAGCCCTATCTACGACCTGGGGAGGAGTTCTCGCGCCGAGTTGAACACAACTTCCGATCACCGTGACTGGCTGACTCCGTGTGGCCGCCCCGCCCGGGATTCGCGTGATCGAGGGAGACGTTACTGCGAGAAAAACTTTGAAACGGGGACATCATCGGCCAAAATCACAATTTTGGAGTGCGAAACAAAGGTTTTTCGACGCCAAAATCGCCTAGAGCAATATGGAGGCGACGAGCGTCTATGAGTGCCGATTCCGAATTGGGGTCATATAAGCGATTCTGATAACCGAGCGAAAAGTTATGCCCATTTGAGCGAAGGGGTGTCCGTATGCGATCGCATCGGCAGCTCGCGACCGCCCTCCTAGAGAGGAATTTGGGCGCCAGACCAGAAATCACTGAATCCGACCTTGTGCCGACCGGGTCGAAGTGCCGATTCTGAATTGGGGACTCGCGGGGGGTTCCGATCGCCGCGCGAAAAAATATCTGCATCTTACCCAAGGGGTGCGACAATCGGTGTACTAGTACACACGCTCCGCGGTGGAATTTCGGCCCCCGCACGGAATTCTACAAAATCAACATCCTATCGACCGTCTAGGATTTCCGATTCCAATTGTGCTCACATAAACGATTCCGATACCCGAGCGGAAATTTATGGCCAGTTCTCTCTCAGAAGGGGTGAGAATAACACGAAATGGGTGACTAAATATGCGATGTTGGTGCATCCCTATCTACGACCTGGGGAGGAGTTCTCGTGCCAAGTTGAACACAACTTCCGATCACCGTGACTGGTCGACTCCGTGTGGCCGCCCCGCCCGGGATTCACGTGATCGAGGGAACGTTATTGCTAGAAAACATTTGAAACGGGGAGATCGTCGGACGAAATTGAAAATTTGGAGTGCAAAACGAAGGTTTTTCGACCCCGAAACGACTTCCTGTCGCCTGAGGCGAAAAGGGGGCGACGAGCGTCTCTGAGTGCCGATTCTGAATTGGGGTCTTATAAGCGATTCCGATACCCGTGCGGAAAGTTATGGCCAGTTCTCTCCCGGAAGGGGTGAGAATAACCCGAAAGGGGTTACTATATCGGCGATGTTGGTGCACCCCTATCTACGACCTGGGGAGGAGTTCTCGCGCTGAGTTAAACACAACTTTCGATTGCTGTGACTGGCTGACTCCGTATGGCCGCCCCGCCTCGGATTCACGTGATCGAGGGAGACATTACTACGAGAAAACCTTTGAAATGGGGACATTGTCGACCGAAATCACAATTTTAGAGTGCGAAATGAAGGTTTTTCGACCCCGAAACGACGTCTTATCGTCTAAGGCGATAAGGGGGCGACAAGCGTCTTTGAGTGCGGATTTCGAATTGCGGTCTTATAAGCGATTGTGATAACTGACCAGAAAGTTATGCCAGTTTTAGCGAAGGGGTGTCCGTATGCGATCGTATTAGCAGCCCGCGACCAGCCTCCCGGAGAGGAATTAGGGCGCTGGACCAGAAAACACCGAATCCGACCTTGTGCCGACCGGGTCGAAGTGTGGATTACGAATTGGGGACTCACGGGGGGTTCCGATCGCCGCGCGAAAAAATATCCGTGTCTTACCCAAGGGGTGCGACAATCGGTCTACTAGTACACACGCTCCGCGGTGGAATTTCGGCCCTGGCATGAAATTCTGCAAAACCAGCGTCCTGTTGACCGTCTTGGAATGTCGATTCCGAATTGTGCTCACATAAGCCATTCCGATATCTGAGCGGAAAGTTATGGCCAGTTCTCTTCCGGAAGGGGTGAGAATAACCCGAAAGGGGTGACTATATCGGTGATGTTGATGCACCCCTATCTACGACTTGGGGAGGAGTTCTCACGTCGAGTTGAACACAACTTCCGATCGCCGTGACTGGCCGACTCTGTGTGGCCGCCCCGCCCAGGATTCACGTGATCGAGGGTGACGTTAATGCGAGAAAACCTTTCAAACGGGGACATCATCGGCCGAAATCACAATTTTAGAGTGCGAAACGAAGGTTTTTCGACCCCGAAACAGTATATTATTGCCTGAGGCGATACGGGGGCGACAAGCGTCTCTGAGTGCCGATTCTGAATTGGGGTCTTATAAATGATTCCGATAACCGAGCGGATGGTTATGCCCGTTTGAGTGAATGGGTGTCCGTATAGGATCCATCGGCACCCCGCGACCACCCTCCCGGAGAGGAGTTTGGGAGCCTGATCGGAAATTGCCGAATCTGACCTTTTTCCGACCGGGTCGAAGTGCCGATTCCGAATTGGGGATTCGTGGGGGGTTCCGATCGCCGCGCGAAAAAATATCCGCGTCTTACCAAAGGGGTGCTACAATCGGTCTACTAGTACACATGGTCCACGGTGGAATTTTGGCCCCGTCACAGAATTTTGTAAAACTAGCATCATGTCGACCGTCTCGGAATGTCCAATTCCGAATTGTGCTCATATAAGCGATTCCGATACCCAGACGGAAAGTTATGGCCATTTCTCTCCCGGAAGGGGTGAGAATAACCCGAAAGGGGTGACTACATCAGAGATGTTGGTGCACCCCTATCTCTGACCTGGGGAGGAGTTCTCACGCCGAGTTGAACACAACTTCCGATTGCCATGACTGGCCGACTCCGTGTGGCCGCCCCGCCCGGGATTCACGTGATTGAGGGAGACGTTATTGCGAGAAAGCCTTTGAAACGGGGTCATCATCAGTCGAAATCATAATTTTGGAGTGCGAAACGAAGGTTTTTCAACCCCGAAACGACGTCTTATTACCCCAAGCGATAAGGAGGCGACGAGCATCTCTGAGTGCCGATTCTGAATTGGGGTCTTATAAGCGATTCAGATGACCGAACTGAAAGTTATGCCCGTTTGAGCGAAGCGGTGTCCGTATGCGATCACATCGGCAGCCCGCGATCACCCTCCCAGAGAGGAATTTGGGCGCCGGACCGGAAATTGCTGAATCCGACCTTGTGCCGAGAGGGTCGAAGTGCCAATACCGAATTGGGGAATCGCGGGGGGTTCCGATCACCACGCGAAAAAATATCCACGTCTTACCCAAGGGGTGCGACAATCGGTGTACTAGTACACACGCTCCGCGGTGGAATTTCGGCCCCCGAACGGAATTCTACAAAATCGGCGTCCTATCGACCGTCTCGGAATGCCGATTCTGAATTGTGCTCACATAAGCGATTCCGATACCCGAGCGGAAAGTTATGGTCAGTTCTCTCCCGGAAGGGGTGAGAATAACCCGAAGGGGTGACTATATTTACGATGTTGGTGCATCCCTATCTACGATCTGGGGAGGAGTTCTCGTGCCGAGTTGAACACAACTTCCGGTCACCGTGACTGGCCAACTCCGTGTGGCCGCTCCGCCCAGGATTCACGTGATCTAGGGAGACGTTACTGCGAGAAAACCTTTGAAACGGGTAGATCGTCGGTCGAAATTGAAAATTTAGAGTGCGAAATGAAGGTTTTTCGACCTCGAAACGACGTCTTATCACTTGAGGTGAAAAGGGGGTGACGAGCGTCTCTGAGTGCCGATTCTGAATTGGGGTCTTATAAGCGATTCCAATAACCGAGTGGAAAGTTATGTCTGTTTCAGAGAAGGGGTGTCCATATGCGATCGCATCAACAGCCTGCGACTACCCTCCTGGAGAGGAATTTGGGCGCTGAACCAGAAATCGACAAATTTGACCTTGTGCCGACCGGGTCAAAGTGTCGATTCCGAATTGGGTGTTGCCCAGTTGACGGACCCAGATGGGGGGTGAATGGGTCTTTTAAAAAATTTATTTGATTAGTACTTGTACTTAAAGCATTCATACAAAGATGCTCTTCGATGAAGGTTAGAGAAGGTTAGTATAAAAAAACACAATAAGCAATCACACAACACAAGGAATTATCCTGGTTCAGACCTCCTCTCCTTAGGAGTCCTACGTCCAGTCCCTGAGCAACAACTCATGATTCCACTAACTAGGGTACAGTCCCCCTACGGACAATACAACACCCAGCTCAGCTGGTCTTCCTTCACAAGAAGGGAACTACAACACCCTGGATCCCTCACCAGGTCTTCCTTCACAACAGAAGGGAACACAACACCCTGGCTCCCCACCAGGTCTTCCTTCACAACAGAAGGGAACAACAACACAAGAAGAATAAACAGGAATTCAAGCCCCTAGATCAAGCTTTAGCAAGACAAGATCTGAGACTACTAGCACTGAGAGCAAATAATCTAAACAAGGCACTCTCTCAGAACTACACTGACTCTCTTAGAATCTCTATTACAAAACATAGAGCAAAGAGCTAAAGACACACTAGAATTGAATTCTTGGCTCTTGGATTCTTTCAGAAGATCTGGAAAGCTTGTTTTCTCAATCTTAGGTCTCTCTCTTCTATCTTTCTTCTGGAGCTGATATCTTGAATTTATATCTCCAATTTGAAATGTAGTCGTTGAAGTAACCGTTGTCTCTTAGTTTGGTAGACGTTAGACTGCTTGACACTTGGAAGCTTCTAGTCATCAATCTTTTATCCAATTGAGCACGCAAAGAGATAAGATCTTCTGGCGTCTATATGGTCCAACGCTGTATGACAGAATGTCTTTAAGACCCTGCATATATTAAATGCTAGAACAGTAGACAGCTAGGCTGTCTCTTGTTGTCAGTAAACGTTGATGTGAATATTCACCAAAATAGTAATGCCAAATAGCTTGTTCAAAAAGATACACACAGAGTGAGCATAATGGTAGACGTGATCGTCTGCATGCATGCAGAGATACGTTCAGTCCTCATAAATGAACAGATGTCAGAAGATATGCTTGACTTTGACTTTTCAACGCTTTCAGGAATAAGATAAATATTAAGTCGATGTAAGACATAAAATCGATGACTGTATGACTTATGAAATCGTTATGATCAAGTCAGTTTAACTAAGTCGTTATAAGAAGCAAATCGTTATGTTCAATGAAGAAATTGTTATGAGCACTTAACAAATCGTTATAGAAAGCAAGTCGTTTATGGGCGTTAAAGAAATCATTATGAGCGCTAAGGAAATCGTTATGAGCGCCAAAGGAAATCGTTATGAGCGCTAAAGAAATCGTTATGAGCGCCAAAGGAAATCATTATGAGCGCTAAAGAAATCATTATGAGCGCCAATGGAAATCATTATGAGCGCTAAAGAAATCGTTACGTGAAGCAAATCGTTATGAGCTCTAAAGAAATCGTTGCGCGAAGCAAATCGTTATGAGCTCTAAAGAAATCGTTGCGCGAAGCAAATCGTTATGAGCTCTAAAAAAATCGTTGCGATGAGCAAATCGTTACGATGACTAAAGAAATTGTTGCGATGAGCAAATCGTTACGATGACTAAAGAAATCATTGCGATGAGCAAATCGTTACGATGACTAAAGAAATCATTGCGATGAGTAAATCGTTGCGATGACTAAAGAAATTATTGTGACTTTCAACAGAAGTCGATGTGGACTTAGAGAAATATAATCTTGAAATAATTAATGCTTCAGAAATATGATACTTACCAATATTAGCTTGTTTGACCTTGGTATATTTTCTGTACTTAAGACTTATGAAAAATATGTTATAAATTTCGATAGGGTTTTGTTAATCACCAAAAAAGAATATGTAATTAATTAAAATTGTATGGAGACAGACTGATCATCAATCTCCCCCTTTTTGGTGATGACAAAACTTATCAGGAAGCATGAATTTGCAGAATGTAATATTTCAGATATGCTAAGAATGTTTCTTCCCCTTTTTGTCATTAAGTAAAAAGATAAACTTCGACAAAGAAGTAGAGAAAAGATGGAAGGGCACTCAACCAAATATATTGATCAGCTTTGAGGAGTTACAGATAAATAATAAGTAGGGGATAACAAGGAGCCAAAGCGACTGATGACAGGGAGTGCCTGCGTTCCTGCTCTTCAAAAAAAGCTTGAAAGGCCCCAAATTCAATTTGATATGAGGGTCCCATGGTGGGAGCCATCCTTTTGATATGAAGCTGCCTTTGATCTGAAATGAAATCCCCATATTTAGCACTGCCAAGGGCTAACTTGTAGGTTAAGAATGACCAAAAACTGGAAAACTGAAGGAAGGCATCAATCTTGAGGGGATAGTCAATTTGAAGGGATCTAAGCTCCTTCTTTAAAGCAAAGAAGACCTTGTATCTTTCAACCCAGGTCAGATAGGAATCCCAGATGAGGTGAAGAGAGTTGGCATCCAAAAATTCACCGGGAGTCAAAGGTGGTTGATTTGAGCTGGCCTGAGAAGCATTTAGATCTGCTAGCTGCTGAGCAGACAAGGGATAGACCTTCGTCCAATCATCTGGAGACAGCTGTCACATTCAGAGAGAATGGGGGCCAGGACATCAGCCTTGATATGCCCCTGAAGATACTACTTGAAGACAAATCTCGGAAAGGATAGATCACGACCATCTTGCACAAATAACCTGGCCATGACCCTTGCAGCTCGCTCAAAGATAAGTGTTCCCACAGAAGAGTCCATAATCAAAGCATGGAGAGGGGGAAGGAACACTACATCAGGAATAACTAAGATAGTAAAATCGACCTGAAGGGATTCAGTATGAGCTGTGCTTGAACTGAGGGCCCTGATAGCTGCACGAAATTGACCCAGCTGAGATTCAGGGAGGCGATTTACATAGCAGTAGTTACTGTACATCTGATACTGCCGGATAAACTTGATCTCTTTCTGAATGAAGGGTCCAAAGAGATTTTTGTGATGGATCTGGAACCATTCACTGAGAGAAAGAGGAGCTTCCCTAGGTGGATATCTGGCATCTTGAACTCGACGAAATTGACTGTATAGATCTCTGTTGCTCCGAGCCCATTGGTCTTCAGGTTTGGCTTCAGTCATGGAGAAAATTTTTGACTGTTGAGCCTTAGAGAGATGGGTGTAAGGAAAGATGGTGGTAAGATGATCAGAAAGATTTTGGAAGGGAAGGCCAAAGATGTGGGCAAAAACTACTTTTTGAAGATATTCTTCATAGAGAAGTTTCTGCTTATTGGAGACAGAAAGGGAAAACCAAAAGGGAGGATAACAATGTTCAGAAGAGACAGGATGAGTGGAAGTGAGTCTCCTCTTTTTAGAGACAGGACTAGAAGAGCCTGTCCTGTGAGTATGGGTCCCAACAGCCAGGACTGAACGAAGTATTGCTGCTTCAAATTCATCCTTGATATCATGGATTTCCACCTGTGTGAGTTGGGCACCCTCAGAAATAATGGTAATAAAAGAGGGAGGTGTAGGTGGATTGAAGATAGAAGCAGGAGTTATGGTAGAGAGAGCAAAGGTTTCTGAGGAAGAAGGACCAGAAGAAGATGGCCCAGCTGAAGAGGATGCTTGTGGAAGCTGAGGAGAGGATGGTGGAGAAGGAACAATGGTGGAAGAAACAAGAGATGAGGCAAGTTGAGAGGGAAATGGTTGGGGAGAGGAAACAGATCTTGGACAGGGTCGTTTAAAGGTGGTTGGAGCTGGAGGTGCAGTGGAAGAAGATGGTGGAGAGGGAGCAGCTGGAGTGGGAAGAGTAGAAGAGGCAGGGGGCTCAGGAGCTACAGCCTGGTCTGCTCTTTCAGCTACCGGTTCCACTGGATTAAGTGACTCCTTCTCCGGCCCAGACCCCTGACACAAATCAGAATCTTCAATAGGCAAAATTTCAGAAGGCTGAACTGCAATACTTGGCCCTGATGGCCCTGCTGGAGCAACAACTGAAGGCCCTGCTTGAGCATCAACTGAACGCCCTGAAGGCTCACGCTCTTGAGGAGTAGGATCTTTGGGCCCTACTGCCTTCAAAACCTCAGACACCATCACCTTCATATAGGTCAGTTCCTTATTGAACCACTTCATGGCATTATTTATTTGAGAAATGTCATTTGACATGGATTCCTGGCGCACGATGACAGAACTCATAGCTGACTTCACTGAGTCTAAGACTGCACCTTGATCATCCAATCTCTTCAAGATGGGCTTTAAGTGCATCTTCTTTAAAATTTTCTTCTGCCTTCTGTGAGCATTTTTCTTGTTTTTTCTGCTCCTTTCATTTGCTCCTCGACCTCTATTTGAGCTTCAATATGTCCTTCATTCACAGGAGCATCTTCAGTATGTGCCCCTTGAGATGTTGCTTCCTTCTCAATATCTTGCTCCCCCTGAACAGAAGCCTCCTCCACAATTCTTTCTTGCTCCCCCTGAATAGGAGCATCTATTAATACAGAATCTTCAATGTGTCCAGATGCCACAAACTGTTCAACCAAACTCCCACCAGTGTTTTGAATCATTGGGGAGGAGTGAATGGAATCTAATACTTGACGGAGTACAGATGCCACAGAGGAGGTGGGAAGAGGATCCTCTGAACTTCTGACAGAATCTGCCACTGCTACATTTTCTTGAGCTATCGGAGTCTCCATTGCAACTTCTCTGTTGGCAGCTACTTCCAGTGAAGCTCTAGGTACTGCGGCCTCTTCTGCTGCTGGTTCTGCAACTGCTAATGGACCCTCTGACTCTACTGCTACTGCTTTGAGCTGAACGACTTGGGCTTCCCCTAGGATGGGTTCACCCTCAGCCACTGAGGTCTTGGTCCATACTCTGTTGACCACAGAAAAACCACTTTTCCTTAGATTTCGGGACCTAATTGCTTGGCCCATCTTCTCTACAACGGCGCCAAAACATCTACTCCAAAGTGCTGAAAAACTTTGGTGAGCAAATGAGCATAAGGCAGGGATACATTAAGCTTACTCTTGGTATCCCAGATTTGATCACGGGCAAACTTCATTCTTTCCATCATCACTTCGGCCATGTTGATTTCTTGGTTCTGAACGGCCCAAAACATCATATCAGAGTCTGCCTTGGTGCATGTCGAGAAAGTAGCACTTCTAGGAATAAGAATTTGACAGACTACGAAGTGCAGAAGGCGATTGAAGGCATTCAACTGATTGATATCCAATTTTCCATCTTTTAGTCTAAATTCTGAACCAACAATACCTAGACCCTTTGCCTGGGTGTCCACTGAGTGGATTCCACTATGACCAGACGTTCTCACATCAAACAAGGTCTTCAAAACTTCATGATCAATCTTGATTTGGGTTCCCTTGACAGATGAAATCAAGGACCCGTCTGCCTCTGTTCTCAAACACACATAAAACGCCTTCACGAGGTCCGGATAGCTTACCTCAGAGAAGGTGCTGATTCCCATCCACTGCATCCTTCTCATAGCGGCTACTACACTGATCATACCATTCTTCTCAAGATCCGCAACATCTACTGCCTTATTTCCGCAAAGTTTGGTCTTCACGAAAGTAAACCTTTCCTGCTGCTCTGCCGATAGAAACTCAGCGCTGTAGCCACCCAAACTGCCGGAGATAATGGACGATGCCATGGACTTTGGGTGAGGAAGATTTTCTGGGGGTTGATGTGGAAAGAGGAGAGAAAAGCCCTCAAGAAATTCTTCACGAGAAGAAGAGAGGAGCTTCAAATTAGCAGAAAGTCGATGTCGGAGTCGTTAGGGCATCGACTTAGGCAACCAGACGAAAGAGGGAAAAAGGTGTAAGGTAGGAGATGAATCATTTTCACATTGATTTTGGGGTTAAATAAAGGTTTTACCGAAAGGCGAAGCGCCAAAAGGTGGCAGAAAACGACAAACAGGTTTGACCAACTCAACATACTTTAGAAAGAGAGCGGCCGGGAGAGATAAATTAACTTCCTTTTGCTTAATGCCATTAGAGAGAAAGTTTACTTAAATTCTGAAAATTTATTTATCAGTTTTAAATAGAAGTCTCTTCACAAATTACACATGCCCAATTCCCTTCTAAGAGATGTGAACTTCTCTTCGGGTAAGGCTTTTGTGAAGATATCTGCTAACTGACCATTTGTATCAATAAATGATATGTCTAAATTACCATTAGCTACATGATCTCGAATGAAGTGATATCTAACCTCAATGTGCTTGGTCCTTGAATGTTGTACTGGATTTTTGGTGAGATTTATGGCACTAGTGTTGTCACATAACAGTGGGATAGACTTGATGTGCACTCCATAGTCCTCAAGCTGTTGCTTTATCCATAGGAGTTGTGTACAACAACTTCCAGCAGCCACGTACTCAGCTTCAGCTGTTGAGAGTGCTACTGAATTCTACTTCTTGGAGGACCAGGATATCAGACACCCTGCAAGGAATTGACAACAACCACTGGTGCTTTTTCTATCTAATTTGCATCCAGCATAGTCAGCATCAGAATATCCTATCAAATTAATTTCACATGACTTTGGATACCACAGACCTAAGTCATGAGTTCTAGCTAAATATCTGAAAATTCTTTTGACATTGATTAAATGAGATTCTCTAGGATCTGCTTGATATCTAGCACACATACATACACTAAATAAAATATCAGGTCTACTAGTAGTCAGATAAAGTAATGAACCTATCATACCTTTGTAGTTCTTTTGATCTACTTTCTTACCATTCTTGTCACTATCCATCCTTGTTGATGTGCTCATAGGTGTTGATAGTGGCTTGGCATTGTCGAATCCGAATTTCTTCAGAAGTTCCTTGGTGTATTTTGCTTGACAGATGTGGGTCCCATCTTTTCCTTGCTTGATTTGTAGTCCAAGAAAATAATTGAGTTCTCCCATCATGCTCATTTCAAACTCTCCCTACATCAACTTTTCAAAATACTTGCAAAGGGATTCATCAGTAGATCCAAACATAATGTCATCTACATAAATCTGTACAAGTAATATACTTTTAACTTTCGATTTTACAAATAGAGTGCTATCTACCTGTCCTCTAGTGAAACCATGGTTTAATAAAAAAGAGCTAAGCCTTTCATACCAGGCTCTTGGTGCTTGCTTTAAACCATATAATGCCTTATGAAGTTTAAAAACATGATTAGGAAATTCTGTATCATCAAAACCTGGAGGTTGTTCAACATACACTTCCTCCTTAATAAAACTATTTAAAAATGCAGATTTAACATCCATTTGAAATTACTTTAAATCTAGAGCAGATGCATATGCAAGTAAAATCCTAATAGCCTCAAGTCTAGCTACAGGAGCATAGGTTTCATCGAAATCAATGCCTTCCTCTTGGGAATAGCCTTGAGCTACTAGCCTGGCCTTGTTTCTTAAAATCACACCAGCCTCATCCAATTTGTTTCTGAACACCCACTTAGTGCCAATAACTGGATGGTCTGATGGTCTGGGAACAAGTGACCATACTTGGTTTCTCTTGAACTGATTAAGTTCATCTTGCATGGCTATAATCCAAGATTCATCAGTGAGAGCTTCATTGACTGTCTTAGGCTCTATTTGAGAGACAAATGCTAGATAATCACAAGGTATTACATTACCTCTTGTTCTTACCCCTACAGATGGATCACCAATAATGTTCTTAGGTGGGTGATCTTTCTTGTATCTCCACTCCTTTGGAAGATTTTCATGTGTAATGTCTTGTTGTTGCAAGTCTTCCAGAGGTGGATCATCCCTGTCTTCAATTGAGGTATCCTTTAGTTTCTTGGACAGTTCGTCTGCATCATCATTGTCACTTTCTTCTTCCTTTCTCAAGGAAGGGTTAGTTTCATCAAAAATAATATGCACAGACTGTTCAATCAATAAGGTACGTTTGTTAAATATTCTATAACCTTTGGGTTTAGAAGCATACCCCATGAAGATGCCTTCATCTGATTTGGCATCCAACTTACCAATGTCTTTTTTGCCGTTGTTGTGGATGAATCATGGACATCCAAAAGTTCTGAAGTGACTGATCTTTGGCTTCTTCCCTTGAACAACTCATAAGCGATTTTCTTCAATATTGGTCTGATCATTACTCTATTAATGATGTAGCTTGCTGTGTTTACTGCTTTAGCCCAAAAATACCTTGGTAAGTTATATTCTGACAACATTGTCCTAGCCATATCCAATAAGGGTCTATTCTTCCTCTCAGCAACTCCATTTTGCTGTGATGTCCTTGGTGCTGAGAAATTGTGTTCAATCCCTTCGTTTTCACAGAACTTTGCAAATTTCTCATTTTGAAATTCACCTCCATGATCTGATCGAATACTAATAATACTAAATTTCTTGTCTTTTTGAACCTTCTTGCTAAAACTGATAAAGCTTTCAAATGTATCATCTTTATGTTCTAGGAATGACACCCATGTGTATCTGGAGTAGTCATCGATAATAACAAACTCGAAATTCTTTCCTCCTAGACTACTGGTTCTCATTGGCCCAAATAAATCCATGTGAAGGAGTTCTAAGGGTTTAGAGGTGGTTACCATAGTCTTTGACTTGAAGGAACTCTTGGTGTGCTTCCCTTTTGCACAAGGTCTGCAGATGCCATTCATTTTAGTGCTGACCTTTGGCAGACCTTCCACAAGACCTCTCTTTATAAGCTTGTTCATGCCATCCAGACTACAATGACCCAGTCTTCTGTGCCACAATTCAGTTGATTGATCTTTATTTGCTGCTAAACAGACATTTTGATCCTTGAGTTCTTTAAGATAGAGCACATATAAGTTCTTTTCTCTATTTGCCTCGAAAATTACTGCTCCATCCTTTAATATGCTGCACTTTGACTCTTGAAACTGGATCTGATGACCTCTGTCACAAAGCTGGCTGATGCTAATAAGATTATGTTTTAGCCCTTTGACAAACAATATATCTTCAATAACTGTCTTTCCTTTGTTGTTCACAGAACCACTGCCTATCACTGTTCCTTTTCCGTTATCTCCATATGTAACAATTCCTTCTTCATTTTGAAGATGAGAGAATAGCTTTCGATTATCTGACATGTGCCTTGAGCACCCACTGTGCAGATGCCATTTGGATGCTCGAGAGTTACCCTAAAATGAAAACATTAAGTTTTAGGTACCAAAGTTCTTTTGGGTCCTGATTGGTTAGTATCACTGGTTTCCCTTTTTATTATCCATTTCTTATGTTTAGTTGGGCATGTAGTTATAATATGTCCTAATTTGTTACAGTGACTGCAGTAGGATAATTTGGTTACTTTTTCTATATATTTGAAATCTGCCTTGTATGCAATGTCTTGTTCAGGTACAAATTTTGGTGTTGGATATATTTTAGGATAAACTATGGTTTCTTCATTATCTGGGGGTGTAAATCCTAATCCATTTTTCTTCTTTCCTGATCTTCTGGCACCTTTTAATATTAGGGAGTTTTTACCATTAGTGAATTTTTCTAATGTGCTAGATAGCTGTATATTTTCTTCTATTAATGAGTTTATTTCTATTTTTAGTTCATTCGAGCTTGCTTGTTTTTCAAATTTAATTATTTGTTCATTCTTAACCTTTAGATCTTCACATAATAAGTCATTTCTTCTTTTAAGTTCAGTTAACTATTTTTCTAGCTGTTCATTTTCTGATTTTAGATCTGAGTTTGTGTTTTCTAGACAGACATTATTTTTCTTACTTACTTTTAATAGTTTGGTTACTTCTCTATATTTATTGTATAGTTCATTGAATACTTCCTCTAAATTATCCGAATTAGAATTATCGCAGGAATCAAACGAGGAGTCAGATGTTACCTTATCATCTGTATTTGCCATGAACGCCAGGTTGGCTTCTTCTTTATCACTGCTCGAGCTTGACTCACTGTCTGAGTCACTGCTGTTTTCCCAAGCGGCTGCCATTGCCTTTTTCTTATATTTCCTGAATTTCTTGGAGCTCCCTCTTTTTCTGAATACAGGCTTCTTGAGCTTTGGACATTCAGCTTTGATATGTCCAGGTTTCTTGCACTCATAGCATATTGGTTCTCCTTTCTTCAGATCCTTTCCTTCTGACTTCTTAAACTCTTTGTTTTTCTTAAAGAATCTTCTGCCAGATTGAAATTTCTTTTTCTTGGCTAAAATCCGCTGCAGTCTTCTTGATAGCATTGCTTCTTCATTTTCACTGTCCTCAATACTTTCATTTTCATCTGAGCTTGCTTCTGATGAGTCTTCTTCAGCTTTTAAAGCATTGGAGTGCTTCTTTCTACTTGAGGACTCTCCTAGCCTTTCCATATTGATCTCATGGGCCATAAGGGACCAATGAGCTTTTCCAAAGACATCCTTTTCAGATCATTAGCTTCCTCAATAGCTGTGACCTTTGGGGTCCACGAGGATGGTAAGGATCTAAGAATTTTCCTCACCATGTCTCCAATCTCATAGGTTTTCCCAAGTCCAGCCAATCCATTTGTAATATCTGTGAATCGACTGAACATTTGAGTTATGGACTCACCTGATTGCATCTGAAATCTTTCATATTGAGTAACAAGAATATCAATTCTTGTCTCCTTCACCTTGTCTGTGCCTTCATAGGTAATTCTAAGCTTTTCCCACATCTCCATTGCGGATTTGCAGGCTGAAACTCTGTTGAATTCCTTTTTGCTTAATGTACATCACATAATACTCTTAGCCTTACAGTTCAAGGAGATCTTTTTCCTATCATCATCTGTCCACTGAGCTTTCTCATTTGTGACCAGGAGATCACCTTCTTCTACTATTGACCATATCTGATAGTCGTGACCTTGAAGAAAGTACTCCATTCTGGTCTTCCAATAAGCATAATCTTCACCATCAAAGAGAGGGGGTCGGTTGACAGACTGACCTTCAATGTTACCTTGGGCTGCCATAGATCTTTACTTTTCAGATCGTTGGATCTTTCTTCTTTGTCGAAGAGACTCGCTTTGATACCACTTGTTGCCCAGTTGACAAGCCCAGAGGGGGGGGGGTGAATGGGTCTTTTAAAAAATTTATTTGATTAGTATCTGTACTTAAAACATTCATACAAAGATGCTCTTCGATGAAGGTTAGAGAAGGTTAGTATAAAAGACAAACACATAGTAAGCAATCACACAACACAAGGAATTATCCTGGTTCAGACCTCCTCTCCTTAGGAGTCCTACGTCCAGTCCCTGAGCAACAACTCAGGATTCCACTAACTAGGGTACAGTCCCCCTACGGACAATACAACACCCAGCTCAGCTGGTCTTCCTTCACAAGAAGGGAACTACAACACCCTGGATCCCTCACCAGGTCTTCCTTCACAACAGAAGGGAACACAACACCCTGGCTCCCCACTAGGTCTTCCTTCACAATAGAAGGGAACAACAACACAGGAAGAATAAACAGGAATTCAAGCCCCTAGATCAAGCTTTAGCAAGACAAGATCTGAGACTACTAGCACTGAGAGCAAATAATCTAAACAAGGCACTCTCTCAGAACTACACTGGCTCTCTTAGGATCTCTATTACAGCACAGAGAGCAAAGAGCTAAAGACACACTAGAATTGAATTCTTGGCTCTTGGATTCTTTCAGAAGATCTGGAAAGCTTGTTTTCTCAATCGTAGGTCTCTCTCTTCTATCTTTCTTCTGGAGCTGATATCTTGAATTTATATCTCCAATTTGAAATGTAGTCGTTGAAGTAACCGTTTGTCTCTTAGTTTGGTAGACGTTAGACTGCTTGACACTTGGAAGCTTCTAGTCAACAATCTTTTATCCAATTGAGCACGCAAAGAGATAAGATCTTCTGGCGTCTATATGGTCCAACGCTGTATGAGAGAATGTCTTTAGGACCCTGCATATATTAAATGCTAGAACAGTAGACAGCTAGGCTGTCTCTTGTTGTCAGTAAACGTTGATGTGAATATTCACCAAAATAGTAATGCCAAATAGCTTGTTCTAAAAGATACACACAAAGTAAGCATAATGGTAGACGTGATCGTCTGCATGCATGCAGAGATACGTTCAGTCCTCATAAATGAACAGATGTCAGAAGATATGCTTGACTTTGACTTTTCAACACTTTTAGGAATAAGATAAATATTAAGTCGATGTAAGACATAAAATTGATGACTGTATGACTTATGAAATCGTTATGATCAAGTCAGTTTAACTAAGTCGTTATAAGAAGCAAATCGTTATGTTCAATGAAGAAATCGTTATGAACACTTAACAAATCGTTATAGAAAGCAAGTCGTTTATGGGCATTAAAGAAATTATTATGAGCGCTAAGGAAATCGTTATGAGCGCCAAAGGAAATCGTTATGAGCGCTAAAGAAATCGTTATGAGCACCAAAGGAAATCATTATGAGCGCTAAAGAAATCGTTATGAGCGCCAAAGGAAATCGTTATGAGCTCTAAAGAAATCGTTACGTGAAGCAAATCGTTATGAGCTCTAAAGAAATCGTTGCGCGAAGCAAATTGTTATGAGCTCTAAAGAAATCGTTGCGCGAAGCAAATCGTTATGAGCTCTAAAGAAATCGTTGCGATGAGCAAATTGTTACGATGACTAAAGAAATCGTTGCGATGAGTAAATCGTTATGATGACTAAAGAAATCGTTGCAATGAGCAAATCGTTGCGATGACTAAAGAAATTGTTGTGACTTTCAACAGAAGTCGATGTGGACTTAGAGAAATATAATCTTGAAATAATTAATACATCAGAAATATGATACTTACCAGTATTTGCTTGTTTGACCTTGGTATATTTTCTGTACTTAAGACTTACGAAAAATATGTTAGAAATTTCGATAGGGTTTTGTTAATCACCAAAAAAGAATATGTAATTAATTAAAATTATATGGAGACAGACTGATCATCATTGGGGACTCCTAGGGGGTTTCGATCGCGTGCACGAAAAAATATCCGCGTCTTACCCAAGGGGTGCGACAATCAGTCTACTAGTACACACGCTCCGCGGTGGAATTTCGGCCCCGCCACAGAATTCTGTAAAACCAACGTCCTATCGACCGTCTCGAAATGTCGATTCCGAATTAGGCTCACATAAGCGATTCTGATACCCGGGTGGAAAGATATGACCAGTTCACTCTCGGAGGGGTGAGAATAACCCGAAAGGGGTGACTATATCGGTGATGTTGGTGCACCCCTATCTACGACCTGGGGAGGAGTTCTCGCGCCGAGTTGAACAGAACTTCCGATCGCCGTTACTGGCCGACTCCGTGTGGCCGCCCCGCCTGGGATTGACGAGATCGAGGGAGACGTTACAGCAAGAAAATCTTTGAAACGGGGACATCGTCGGCCAAAATCGGAATTTTGGAGTGGGAAACGATGGTTTTTTGACCCCGAAATGATGTCTTATCGCCTGAAGCAATAATGGGGCAATGAGCGTCTCTGAGCACCGATTCCGAATTGGGGTCTTATATGCGATTCTGATAACTGAGCGGAAAGTTATGTCCATTCGAGCGAAGGGGGTGTCCGTATGTGATCGCATCAGTAGCCCGCGACCACCCTCCCGGAGAGGAATTTGGGCGCCCGATCGGAAATCGCCGAATCTAACCATGTGCCAACTGAGTCGAAGTGCCAATTCCGAATTGGGGACTCACGGGGTATTCCAATCGCTGTGCGAAAAAATATCCGCGTCTTACCCAAGGGGTGCGACAATTGGTGTACTAGTACACGCTCTGCGGTGGAATTTCAGCCCCGAAACTGAATTCTGCAAAACCAACGTCCTGTCGACCGTCTCAGAATGCCGATTCTGAATTGTGCTTACATAAGCGATTTTGATACCCGGGCGGAACTTTATGACCCGTTCTCTTCCAGAAGGGGTGAGAATAACCCGAAAGGGGTGACTATATCGGCGATGTTGGTGCACCCATAGCTACGACCTGGGGAGGAGTTCTCGTGCCGAGTTGAACACAACTTCCGATCGCCGTGATTGGCCGACTCCGTGTGGCCTCCCTGCCCGGGATTCACGTGATCGAGGGAGAAGTTACTGCGAGAAAACCTTTGAAACGGGGACATCGGTGGCCGAAATCGCAATTTTAAAGTGCGAAACAAAGGTTTTTCGACCCCAAAACGACTCAGGCGATAAGGCTGCAACGAGCATCTCTGAGTGTCATTTCCGAATTGGGGTCTTATAAGTGATTCCTATAACCGAGCGGAACCTTATGCCCGTTTGAGCAAACGGGTGTCCGTATGCGATCGCATCGGCAGCCCGCGACCACCCTCCTGGAGAGGAATTTGGGTGCCAAACCGGAAATCACCGAATCTGACCTTGTGCCGACCGGGTCGAAGTGTCGATTCCGAATTGGGGACTCGCGGGGGGTTCCGATATCCGCACAAATAAATATCTGCGTCTTACCCAAGGGGTGCGACAATCGGTGTACTAGTACACACACTCTGTGGTGGAATTTCGGCCCCGACATAGAATTTTGCAAAACCAGCGTCCTGTCGACCGCCTCCGAATGCTGATTCCGAATTGTGCTCACATAAACGATTCCGATACCCAGACGGAAAGTTATGGCCAGTTCTCTTCTAGAAGGGGTGAGAATAAGCCGAAAGGGGTGACTATATCGACGATGTTGGTGCACCCCTATCTACGACATGGGGAGGAGTTCTCGTGCCGAGTTGAACACGACTTCCGATTGCCGTGACTAGCCGACTCCGTGTGGCTGGCCCGCGCGGGATTCACGTGGTCGAGGGAGACGTTACTGCGAGAAAACTTTTGAAACAGGGACATCGTCGATCGAAATCGCAATTTTAGAGTGCGAAACGAAGGTTTTTTTCGACGACGAAATGACGTCTTATTGCCTGAGGCAATAAAGGGGCGACAAGCGTCTCTGAGTGCCGATTTCGAATTGGAGTCTTATAAGCGATTCCGATAACCGAGCGGAAAGTTATGCCTGTTTAAGCGAAGGGGTGTCCGTATGCGATCGCATTGGCAGCCCACGACCACCCTCCCACAGATAAATTTGGGTGCAGGATCGGAAATCGCCGAATTTGACCTTGTTCCGACCGGGTCGAAGTGTCGATTCTGAATTGGGGACTCGCGGGGGGTTCCGATCGCCGTGAGAAAAAATATCCGCGTCTTACCCAAGGGGTGAGACAATCGGTCTACTAGTACACACGGTCCGCGGTGGAATTTCGGCCTGGCATGGAATTCTGCAAAACCAACGTCCTGTCGACCGTCTCGGAATGCCGATTCCGAATTGTGCTTACATAAGCGATTCTGATACCCGGGTGGAAAGTTATGGCCAGTTCTCTCCCGGAGGGGTGAAAATAACCCGAAAGGGGTGACTATGTCGGCGATGTTGGAGCACCCCTATCTATGACCTGAGGAGGAGTTCTCGTGTCCAGTTGAACACAACTTCCGATCGTCGTGACTGGCCGACTCCGTGTGGCCGGCCCGCGCGGGATTCACGTGATCGAGGGAGACGTTACTGCGAGAAAACTTTTGAAACAGGGACATCGTCGATCGAAATCACAATTTTGGAGTGCGAAACGAAGGTTTTTTCGACCTCGAAACGACATCTTATTGCCTGAGGCAATAAGGGGGCGACGAGCGTCTCTGAGTGCCGATTTCGAATTGAAGTCTTATAAGCGATTCCGATAACCGAGTGGAAAGTTATGCTTGTTTGAGCAAAGGGGTGTCCGTATGCGATCGCATCGGCAGCCCACGACCACCCTCCCGCAGATGAATTTGGGCGCTGGACCGGAAATCACCGAATCCGACCTTGTGCCGACCGGGTCGAAGTGCCGATTCTGAATTGGAGAATCGCGGGGGGTTCCGATCGCCGCGCGAAAAAATATCCACGTCTTACCCAAGGGGTGTGACAATCGGTCTACTAGTACACACGCTCCGCGGTGGAATTTCGGCCCCGACACGGAATTCTGCAAAACTAGCATCTTGTCGACCGTGTCAGAATGCCGATTCCGAATTGTGCTCACATAAGCGATTCCGATACTCGGGTGGAAAGTTATGGCTAGTTCTCTCCCGGAAGGGGTGAGAATGACCCGAAAGGGGTGACTATATCGGAGATGTTGGTGCACCCCTATCTATGACATGGGGAGGAGTTGTCGCGCCGAGTTGAACACAACTTCCAATCGCCGTCACTGGCCGACTCCGTGTGGCCGCCCCGCCCGGGATTCACGTGATCGAGGGAGAAGTTATTGCGAGAAAACCTTTGAAACGGGGACATTGTCGGCGTAAATCACAATTTTAGAGTGTGAAATGAAGGTTTTTCATTCCCAAAACAATGTCTTGCCGCTGAGGCGATAAGGGGTGACGAGCGTCTTTGAGTGCCAATTCCGAATTGGGGTCTTATAAGCGATTTCGATAACCGTGCGAAAAGTTATGCCCGTTTGAGTGAAGGGGTGTCCGTATGCGATCGCATCGGTAGCCCGCGACCACCCTCCCAGAGAGGAATTTGGGCGTCAGACCGAAAATTGCTGAATCCGACCTTGTGCCGACCGAGTCGAAGTGTCGATTCTGAATTGGGGACTCGCGGGGGATTCCGATCGCCGCGCGAAAAAATATTCACATCTTACCCAAGGGGTGCGACAATCGGTCTACTAGTACACACGCTCCGCGGTGGAATTTCGGCCCCAACACGGAATTCTGCAAAACCAACATCCTGTCGACCGTCTCGGAATGCCGATTCCGAATTGTTCTCAAATAAGCGATTCCGAAACTCGGGAGGAAAGTTATGGCCAGTTCTCTCCTAGAGGGGTGAGAATAACCCGAAAGGGGTGAATATATCAGTGATGTTGGTGCACCCCTATCTACGACCTGGGGAGGAGTTCTCGCGCCAATTTGAATACAACATCCGATCGCCGTGACTGGCCGACTGTGTGTGGCCACCCTGCACGGGATTCACGTGATCGAGAGAGACGTTACTGCGAGAAAACTTTTGAAACATGAAAATCGTCGGCCGAAATCGCAATTTTGGAGTGCAAAACGAAGGTTTTTTCGACCCCAAAATGACATCTTATCACCTAAGGCAATAAGGGGGTGACGAGCGTCTCTGAGTGCCGATTTCGATTTGGGGTCTTATAAGCGATTCCGACAACCGAGCGGAAAGTTATGCCCGTTTGAGTGAAGGGGTGTCCGTATGGGATCGCATCGGCAGCCCGCGACCACCCTCCCGGAGAGGAATTTCGGCGCTGGACTAGAAATCGTCGAATCCGACCTTGTGCCGACCGAGTTGAAGTGCCTATTCTGAATTGGGGACTTGCGGGGGGTTCCGATCGCCGCACGAAAAAATATTCTCTTCTTACCCAAGGGGTGCGACAATCAGTCTACTAGTACACATGCTCTGCGGTGGAATTTTGGCCCCGACACGAAATTCTACAAAACCAGCGTCTTGTCGACCGTCTCGGAATGCCAATTCCGAATTGTGCTCACATAAGCGATTCCGATACCCGGGTGGAAAGTTATGCCCAGTTCTCTCCCGGAGGGGTGAGAATAACCTGAAAGGGGTGACTATATCGGCGATGTTGGTGCACCCCTATCTACGACCTGGGGAGGAGTTCTAGCACCGAGTTGAACAGAACTTCCGATCGCCGTGACTGGCCGACTCCGTATGGTCGCCCCGCCTAGGATTCACATGATCGAGGGAGACGTTACTGCGAGAAAACGTTTGAAACGGGGACATCGTCGTTTGAAATCACAATTTTAGAGTGCGAAACGGAGGTTTTTTCAACCCCGAAATGACGTCTTATCGCCTGAGGCATAAGAAGGCTATGAGCGTCTCTGAGTGCCGATTTCGAATTGGGGTCTTATAAGCGATTCCGATTACCGAGCTGAAAGTTATGTCCGTTTGAGCGAAGGGGTGTCCGTATGCGATCGCATCGGCAGCCCGCGACCACCCTCCCGGAGATGAATTTGCACGCCAGACCGGAAATCGCTGAATCCAATCTTGTGCCGACCGGGTCGAAGTGTCGATTCTGAATTGGGGACTCGCGGGGGGTTTCGATAGTCGCGTGAAAAAATATCCCCATCTTAGTCATGGGGTGCAACAATCGGTCTACTAGTACACACGCTCCGCAGTGGAATTTCGGCCCTGGCATGGAATTCTGCAAAACCAGCGTCCCGTTGACCGTCTCGGAATGTCGATTCCGAATTGTGCTCACATAAGCAATTCCGATACCCGGGTGGAAAGTTATGGCCAGTTCTCTTTCGGAGGGGTGAGAATAACCTGAAAGGGGTGACTATATCAGCGATGTTGGTGCACCCCTATCTATGACCTGGGGAGGAGTTCTCGTGCCGAGTTGAACACAACTTCCGATCGCCATGACTGGCTAACTCCGTGTGGCCGCCCCGCCCGGGATTCACGTGATCGACGGAGACGTTACCGCGAGAAAACCTTTGAAATAGGGATATCGTCGGCCGAAATTGTAATTTTAGAGTGCGAAATGAAGGATTTTTGACCCCGAGTCGATGTCCTATCCATAGGCGATAAGGGGGCGACGAGCGTCTCTGAGTGCCGATTCTAAATTGGGATCTTATAAGCGATTCTGATAATCGAGCGTAAAGTTATGCCCGTTTGAGCGAAGGGGTGTCCGTATGCGATCGCATCGGCAGCCGGCGACCACCCTCCAGCCGATGAATTTGGGACCGGACCGGAAATCGATGAATCTGACCTTGTGCTGACCGGGTCGAAGTGTCGATTCTGAATTGGGGACTCGCGGGGGGTTCCGATCGCCGCGCGAAAAAATATCTGCGTCTTACCCAAGGGGTGGTACAATCGGTCTACTAGTACACACACTCCACGGTGGAATTTTGGCCCTAGAACGGAATTTTGCAAAACCAGCATCCTGTCGACCATCTCGGAATGCCGATTCCGAATTGCACTCACATAAGCGATTCCGATCCCCGGGTAGAAAGTTATGGCTAGTTCTCTCCCAGAGGGGTGAGAATAACCCGAAAGGGATGACTATATCGGCAATGTTGGTGCACCCCTATCTACGACCTGGGAAGGAGTTCTCGCACCGCGTTGAACACAACTTCTGATCACCGTGACTGGCCGACCCCGTGTGGCCGCCCCGCCCGGGATTCACATGATCGAGGGAGATGTTACTGCGAGAAAACTTTTGAAACAGGGACATCGTCAGTTGAAATCACAATTTTGGAGTGCTAAACAAATGTTTTTTGACCTCGAAAGGATGTCTTATCACCTGAGGCAATAAGAGGGTGACGAGCGTCTCTGAGTTCCGATTTCAAATTGGGGTCTTATAAGCGATTCTGATAATCGAGCGAAAAGTTATGCCCGTTTGAGCGAAGGGGTGTCCGTATGCGTTCGCATCGGCAGCCCACGACCACCCTCCCGCAGATGAATTTGGGCGCCGGACCGGAAATCGCCGAATCCGACCTTGTGCCGACTGGGTAGAAGTGTCGATTCTGAATTAGGGACTCGCAGGGGGTTCCGATCGCCGCGCGAAAAAATTTCAGCGTCTTACCCAAGGGGTGCGACAATCGGTCTATTAGTACACACGCTCCGCAGTGGAATATTAGCCCCGAATGGAATTCTGCAAATCCAGCGTCATGTCGACCGTCTCGAAATGTCGATTCCGAATTGCACTCACATAAGCGATTCCGATCCCCGGGTGGGAAGTTATGGCTAGTTCTCTCCCGGAGGGGTGAGATTAACCCGAAATGGGTGACTATATCGGCGTTGTTGGTGCACCCCTATCTACGACCATGGGAGGAGTTCTCGTGCCGAGTTGAACACAACTTCCGATCGCCGCGACTGGGCGACTATGTGTGGCCGCCCTGCCCGGGATGCATGTGATCGAGGTAGACGTTACTGCGAGAAATCCTTTGAAAAGGGGACATAGTCGCCGAAATTGCAATTTTGGTGTGCGAAACGAAGGTTTTATAAGTGATTCTGATAACCGAGCGAAAGTTATGCATGTTTGAGCGAAGGGGTGTCCGTATGCGATCGCATGGGCAGCCCGCGACCACCCTCCTGGAGAAGAATTTGGGCGCCGAATAGGAAATCTTTGAATCTGACCTTGTGTGGACCGGGTCAAAGTGTCGATTCCGAATTGGGGACTCGCGGACAATTACATCACCGCGCGAAAAAATATCCGCGTCTTACCCAAGAGGTACGACAATCGGTGTATTAGTACACAAGCTTCGCGGTGGAATTTCGGCCCGTCACAGAATTCTGCAAAACTAGTGTCCGGTCGACCGTCTCAGAATGCAGATTCTGAATTGTGCTCACATAAGCGATTCCGAGACACGGGCGGAAAGTTATGGCCAGTTCTCTCCTGGAAAGGGTAAGAATAACCCGAAAGGGGTGACTATATCGACGATGTGGGTGCACCCCTATCTACGACTTGGGGAGGACTTCTCGCGCCGAGTTGAACACAACTTCCGATCGCCGTGACTGGCCGACTGCGTGTGGCCACCTCGCCCGAGATTCACGTGATCGAGGGAGAAGTTACTGCGAGAAAACCTTTGAAACAGGGACATCGCCGGCCGAAATCACAATTTTAGAGTGCGAAATGAAGGTTGTTCAACCCCGAAATGACGTCTTATCGCTTGAGGCGATAAGTGGGTGATGAGCGTCTCTGAGTGACGATTCCGAATTCGGGTCTTATAAGCGATTCCGATAACCGAGCGAAAAGTTATGTCCATTTGAGTGAAGGGGTGTCCGTATGCGATCGCATTGGCAGCCCGCAACCACCCTCCCGGAGAGGAATTTGGGCGCCGGACCTGTAATCGCCGAATCCGACCTTGTGTCGACCGGGTCATAGTGCCGAATCCGAATTGGGGACTCGCGGGGGGTTTCGATCGCCGTGCGAAAAAAAAATCCACATCTTACCCAAGGGGTGCGACAATCGGTGTACTAGTACACACGCTCCGCGGTGGAATTTCGGCCATGGCATAGAATTCTGCAAAACCAGCGTCCCGTCGACTGTCTAGGAATGCCAATTCCGAATTGTGCTCACATAAGCGATTCTGATACCTGGGCGGAATGTTATAGCCAGTTCTCTCCTGGAAGGGGTGAGAATAACCCGAAAGTGGTGACTATATCGGCGATGTTGGTGCACCCCTATCTACGACCTGGGGAGGAGTTCTCGGTCCGAGTTGAACACAACTTCCGATCACCGTGACTGGCCGACTCCGTGTGGCCGCCCCGCCCAAGATTCACGTGATTGAGGGAGAAGTTACTGCGAGAAAACATTTGAAACGGGGACATCGTCGATCGAAATCGTAATTTTATAGTGTGAAACGAAGGTTTTTTCCACCTCTAAACGACATCTTATCTCCTGAGGCAATAAGGGGGAGATGAGCGTCTCTGAGTGCCGATTTCGAATTGGGGTCTTATAAGCGATTTCGATAACCGAGCGGAAAGTTATGCCCGTTTGAGCGAAGGGGTGTTCGTATGCGATCGCATCGGTAGCCCGCGACCACCCTCCCGGAGAGGAATTTGGGCGTCAGACCAGAAATCGCCGAATCCGACCTTGTGTCGACCGGGTCGAAGTGCCGATTCTGAATTAGGGACTCGCGGGGGTTCCGATCGCAGCGCGAAAAAATATCCGCGTCTTACCCAAGGGGTGCGAAATCGGTGTACTAGTACTCACGCTCCGCGGTCGAATTTCGGCCCATCATGGAATTCTGCAAAACCAGCATCCTGTCGACCATCTTGGAATGCAGATTCTGAATTGTACTTACATAAGCGATTCTGATATCCGGGCAAAAAGTTATGGCCAGTTATCTCCCACAAGGGGTGTGAATAACCCAAAAGGGGTGACTATATCGGCGATATTGGTGCACCCATATCTACGACCAGGGGAGGAGTTCTCGTGCTGAGTTGAACACAACTTCCGATCGCCACGACTGGCCGACTCTTTGTGGTCGCCCCGCCCGGGATTCACGTGATCGAGGTAGATGTTACTGCGAGAAAACCTTTGTAACGGGGACATCGTCGGCCGAAATTGCAATTTTGGAGTGCAAAACGAAGGTTTTATAAGTGATTCCGATAACCGAGCGGAAAGTTATGTCCGTTTGAGCAAAGGGGTGTCCGTATGCGATCGCATGGGCAGCCCGCGACCACCCTCCCGGAGAGGAATTTGGGCGCCGAATAGGAAATCTCTGAATCTGACCTTGTGTGGACCGGGTCGAAGTGCTGATTCCGAATTGGCGACTCGCGGGCGGTTACGATCACCGCGCGAAAAAATATTCGCGTCTTACCTAAGGGGTACGACAATTGGTGTACTAGTACACACGCTCCGTGGTGGAATTTCGGCCCGGCACAGAATTATGCAAAACTAGTGTTCGGTCGACCGTCTCGGAATGCAGATTCCCTATTGTGGTCAGATATGCGATTCGAGACCCGGGCGGAAAGTTATGGCCAGTTCTCTCCTGGAAGGGGTGAGAATAACCTGAAAGGGGTGACTATATCGGCGATGTTGGTGCACCCCTATCTACGACTTGGGGAGGACTTCTCGCGCCGAGTTGAACACAACTTCCGATCGCCATGATTGGCCGACTCCATGTGGCCACCTCGCCCGGGATTCATGTGATCGAGGGAGAAGTTACTGCGAGAAAACCTTTGAAATGGGGACATCGTCGGTCGAAATCACAATTTTAGAGTGCGAAATGAAGGTTTTTCGACCTCGAAATGACATCTTATCGCTTGAAGCGATAGAGGGGCGACGAGCGTCTCTAAATGCCGATTCCGAATTGGGGTCTTATAAGCGATTCTGATAACCGAGCGGAAAGTTATGCCCATTTGAGCGAATGGGTGTCCATATGTGAACGCATCAGTAGCCCTCAACCACCCTCCCGGAGAGGAATTTGGGCACCGGACCAAAAATCGCCGAATCCGACCTTGTGCCGACTGGGTCGAAGTGCCGATTCCGAATTGGGGACTCGCGGGGGGTTCTGATCACCGTGCGAAAAAATATCCGCGTCTTACCCAAGGGATGCGACAATCAGTGTACTAGTACACACGCTCTGCGGTGGAATTTCGGCTCCGACATAGAATTCTGCAAAACCAACGTCCTGTCGACTGTCTCAGAATGCCAATTCCGAACTGTGCTCACATAAGCGATTCTGATACATGGGCGGAATGTTATGGCCAGTTCTCTCCTTGAAGGGGTGAGAATAACCTGAAAGGGGTGACTATATCGGCGATGTTCGTGCACCCCTATCTACGACCTGGGGAGGAGTTCTCGCGCCGAGTTGAACACAACTTCTGATCACCGTGACTAGCCGACTCCGTGTGGCCGCCCCGCCTGGGATTCACGTGATCGAGGGAGATGTTACTGCGAGAAAACCTTTGAAACGGGGACATAGTCGGTCGAAATCATAATTTTGGAGTGCGAAACGAAGGTTTTTTCGACCCCGACATGACATCTTATCGCTTGAGGCAATGAGGGGGCGACGAGCGTCTCTGAGTGTTGATTTCGAATTGGGGTCTTATAAGCGATTCCGATAGCCGAGCAGAACGTTATGCCCATTTGAGCAAAGGGGTGTCCGTATGCGATCGCATCGGCAGCCCGCGACCGCCCTCCCGGAGAGGAATTTGGGTGTCGGACCGGAAATCACCGAATCCGACCTTGTGCCGACCGGGTCGAAGTGCCGATTCGGAATTGGGGACTCGCGGGGGGTTCCAATCTCCGTGCGAAAAAATATCCGCGTCTTAGCCAAGGGGTGCGACAATCGGTGTACTAGTACACACGCTCCATGGTGGAATTTTAGCCCGGCACGAAATTCTACAAAACCATCGTCCTGTCGACCATCTCGGAATGCAGATTCTGAATTGTACTCACATAAGCGATTCCGATACCTGGGCGGAAAGTTATGGCCAGTTATTTCCCATAGGGGGTGAGAATAACCCGAAAGGGGTGACTATATCGGCGATATTGGTGCACCCATATCTACGACCAGGGGAGGAGTTCTCGTGCCGAGTTGAACACAACTTCCGATCGCCACGACTGCCCGACTCTGTGTGGCCGCCCCGCCCGGGATTCACGTGATCGAGGTAGACGTTACTGCGAGAAAACCTTTGAAACGGGGACATAGTCGGCCGAAATTGCAATTTTAGAGTGCAAAACGAAGGTTTAGTAAGTGATTCCGATAACCGAACGGAAAGTTATGCCCGTTTAAGCGAAGGGGTGTCCGTATGCGATCACATGGGCAGCCCGCGACCACCCTCCCGGAGAGGAGTTTGAGCGTCGAACAGGAAATCTCTGAATCCGACCTAGTGTGGACCGGGTCGAAGTGCCGATTCCGAATTGGGGACTCGCGGGCGGTTACGATCACTGCGCAAAAAAAATATCCGCATCTTACCCAAGGGGTATGACAATCGGTGTACTAGTACACACGCTCCGCGGTGGAATTTTGGCCCGACATAGAATTCTACAAAACCAGTGTCCGGTCGACCGTCTCGAAATGCAGATTTCGAATTGTGCTCACATAAGCTATTTCGAGACAAGGGCGGAAAGTTATGGCCAGTTCTCTCCTGGAAGGGGTAAGAATAACCCAAAAGGGGTGACTATATCGGCGATGTTGGTGCACCCCTATCTACGACTTGGGGAGGACTTCTCGCGCCGGGTTGAACACAACTTCCGATCGCCGTGACTGGCCGACTGCGTGTGGCCACCTCGCCCGGGATTCACGTGATCGAGGGAGAAGTTACTGCGAGAAAACCTTTGAAATGGGGACATCGTCGGCCGAAATCACAATTTTAGAGTGCGAAACGAAGGTTTTTTGACCCCGAAATGACGTCTTATTGCTTGAGACGGTAAGGGGGCGACGAGCGTCTCTGAGTCCTGATTCCGAATTGGGGTCTTATAAGCGATTCCGATAACCAAGCGGAAAGTTATGCCAGTTTGAGCGAAGGGGTGTCCGTATGCGATCGCATCGGCAGCCCGCGACCACCCTCCCGGAGAGGAATTTGGGCGCCAGACCCAAAATCGCCGAATCTGACCTTGTGCCGACCGGGTCGAAGTGTTGATTCCGAATTGGGGACTCACGGGGGGTTCTGATCGCCGCGCGAAAAAATATCTGCGGCTTACCCAATGGGTGCGACAATCGTTGTACTAGTACACATGCTCTGCGGTGGAATTTCGGTCCTAGCACGGAATTCTACAAAACCAGTGTCCTCTCGACCGACTCGGAATGCCGATTCTAAATTGTGCTCACATAAGCGATTCTGATACCCGGGTGGAAAGTTATGGCCAATTCTCTCCCAGAAGGGGTGAGAATAACCCGAAAGGGGTGACTATATCGACGATGTTGGTGCACCCCTATCTACGACCTGGGGAGGAGTTCCTGTGCTGAGTTGAGCACAACTTCTGATCGCCGTGACTGGCCGACTCCATGTGGCCGCCACGCTTGGGATTCACATGATCGAGGGAGACATTACTGCGAGAAAACCTTTGAAACGGGGACATTGTCAGCTGAAATAGCAATTTTGGAGTGCGAAACGAAGGTTTTTCGACCCCGAAACGACGTCCACCTTAGGCAATAAGGAGCTAACGAGCGTCTCTGAGTGCCGATTTCGAATTGGGGTCTTATAAGTGATTCCGAGAACCGAACGGAAAGTTATGCCCATTTGAGTGAAGGGGTATCCGTATGCGATCGCATCGGCAGCCCGCGACCACCCTCCCGAAGAGGAATTTGGGCGCCGGACCGGAAATCTCCGAATCTGACCATGAGCGACCGGGTTAAAGTGCCGATTCTGAATTGGGGACTCGCGGGAGGTTCCGATCGCCGTGCGAAAAAATATTCGAGTCTTACCGAAGGGGTACGACAATCGGTGTACTAGTACACACGCTCCGAGGTGGTATTTTGGCATGGCACAATATTCTTCAAAACCAGCGTCCTGTCGACCGTCTCGGAATGCCGATTTCGAATTGTGCTCACATAAGCGATTCCGATACTCGGGCGGAAAGTTATGGCCAGTTCTCTCCCGAAAGTGGTGAGAATAACCCGAAAGGGGTAACTATATCGGCGATATTGGTGCACCCATATCTACGACCAGGGCAAGAGTTCTCGTGCCAAGTTGAGCATAACTTCCGATCGCCGCAACTTGCCAACTCCGTGTGGCCGCCCCTTCTAGGATTCACGTGATCGAGGTAGACGTTACTGCGAGAAAACCTTTGAAACGGAGACATCATCGGCCGAAATCGTAATTTTGGAGTGCGAAACGAAGGTTTTTCGACCCAGAAATGATGTCTTATCGCTGAGGCAAAAGGGGGGGCGACGAACATCTCTGAGTGCCGATTCCGAATTGGGATCCTATAAGCAATTCCGATAACCGAGTATAAAGTTATGCCCATTTGAGCGAAGGGGTGTCCGTATGCAATCGCATCGGTAGCCCGCGACCACCCTCCCGGAGGGGAATTTGTGCCCCAGACCAGAAATCTCTGAATCTGACCTTGTGCCGACCGGATAGAAGTGTCGATTCCAAATTGGGGACTCGCGGTCAGTTCCGATCGTCGCGTGAAAAAATATCCGCGTCTTACCCAAGGGGTACAACACTCGGTATACTAGTACACACGCTCCGAGGTGAAATTTCAGCCCAACACGGAATTCTGCAAAACCAGCGTCCTGTCGACCGTCTCGGAATGCCGATTTCGAATTGTGCTCACATAAGCAATTTCGATACCCGGGCGGAAAGTTATGGCTAGTTCTCTCCCGGAAGGGGTGAGAATAACCCGAAAGGGTGACTATATCGGCGATATTGATGCACCCATATCTATGACCAGGGGAGGAGTTCTTGTGCCCAGTTGAACACAACTTTCGATCGCCGCGACTGGCCGACTCCGTGTGGCCGCCCCGCTCGAGATTCACGTAGTCGAGGTAGACGTTACTGCGAGAAATCCTTTAGAACGGGGACATCATCGGCCGAAATCACAATTTTGGAGTGTGAAATGAAGGTTTTTCGACCCCGAAACGACGTCTTATCGCCTGTGGCAATAAAAGGGCGACGAGCGTCCCTGAGTGCCGATTTCGTATTGGGGTCTTATAAGCGATTCCGATAACCGAGCGAAAAGTTATGCTAGTTTGAACGAAGGGGTATTCGTATGCGATCGCATCGGCAGCCTGCGACCACCCTCCCAGAGAGGAATTTGGGTGCCAGACCAGAAATCTCCGAATCTGACCTTGTGCAGACCGGGTCGAAGTGCCGATTCCGAATTGGGGACTCGCGAGCGGTTCCGATCGGCACGTGAAAAAATATCTGCGTCTTACCCTAGGGGTACGACAATCGGTGTATTAGTACACACGCTCCGCGGTGGAATTTCGGCCCTGCACGGAATTCTGCAAAACCAGCGTCATGTCTGTGACGGCCCTGGATATTTATGCCTAATAAGACTCCATATCCAGATTCACCTCCCATGAACGGACCGAAGTCTTGCAAGGGATAGCTCACTCACGTGTCCAGTAAGAATATAAAAGACAACTACACAGTATAAGACACATGAAAGTACAAGTACTCATACCTGCATATAACAATTTACAATTATCCGAATACATTATTATATGTCCAAATTAAAAAGAGTACAACTATTTGGGGCATACCCCAAGGGAGCACAAGCTCACACAACTGAACTAACACTACTGCTAGTGGTACAAGTCTGCCACAACGTCTCCACAAGCCAAGCCAACGGTAAGCCCTGAAAAGAACTGTAGGGGAGTGAGTCTCAACAAGTCACATGCTCAGTAGGGGACCACCCAAAAACCACACACAACACAAAAGAACCTCAGCCCCAGAGGGTTTCACTGGCAACACCGATAGCCAAACCATGGCAAGCTTACATCATTTACAATAAATAACAACTAAACATAAACATAACAATAAATATAAAGTCCTCGGAAGAAACGTGGAACTACAGGACTAGTACAATACTACTAGTCCGCCCAACAACTGCAGTGCCTAAGCCGCAGCCTCATCGGCACGCAGTTACAACAACCGGTCGCCTAAGCTACAGATCACATAGGCACACCTCTGCCTAGGCCACAAGCTTCACAGGCGAATTTCAATCATACATAAAGGGTAACAGGACTGCTAACCAGAAGCTAGACCACTACACCCAAAATTACCATACGTTAGAAGCCACTCACAGGGCAACAGGATTGGCTACAGTAAGCCAAACCATCACATACTAAAATCATAAACGGAAGCTTGCCCGAGTATGGGTAGAACACAACGGGTGGAAGGTCTCACCACACGACCTCCACGTAGCACAGCTCCACCTCAACACCTGCAAAGGCTAGTACACAATGTACCACGAGAAACCGGTACCCTTAAAGGGTACAGGTACCTACCACCATGAGGGACCAACATGGAAACCACAACCACACTGGTGCTACCACAAGGCACACCACTGCAAGACCAACCACAAGCACAACTGTGCCTACACCAGGGCATACCTCAACGGGTCAAACCACAACCAATGAGTCACCGCTCACAAACCACACTAGTGAGCCACCGTTCACAAACCACAATCAGTGGCAAAGCACGAGTCGGAAAGGAACGACGCCACCACATGGGAAAGGACTACTGGCTGATCAAACCAGTATCCAACCCGAACAACACAATACAAAAACTACCTCTCAGTCTCGTAGCCATGGACCCTCAATCCAGCTACGGCTCTACAAACTCACAAGTCAAGCAACCAACTGTGGAGACCAACAAACATCAGCACCACTTGTAGCCTCACACACACTGCAGGCCCATGCCCGGCACCTTTAAGGACTCAGGCCTGAGCTCCCTTAAGTGAGGCACTGGTAACATGACTAGCTGGGGCCCAGTACATCTATTGGTGTCTGTACCTCAACCACGAGCACGTTACAAGCGACCGAATGTAAAACCAGCCCAACACAAGTCGCTGCCCTCTGTCGTCTTTCCCTCAGCCGGACGTACAACTCAAACTCAGGAGTGAGGGTGTCCAGAAAGACGACACAGACCTCAACGGTACCACACTGTACCGGGACAAATCCCGAGCACAACAAACACAACGTGCCTGGCTCACAAAGAACCTGTGGCACCCGACTAAAGAGGCATTTCGGAATAGGCGCCGGACCACCTCACTCGGCTAGCAAACAAATCACGATACATATTTATATATTCTTTATTACAAACCACGGTGCGAGTGTAAAGAGTAGTTTGCCCTGGTCACTCGTGACCCATAAGCTAACTTGCACAGACGTATCCATAAATCACATCAAACATTAACAACTCGGCCTGCCATAGATCATCCCATGACCTCCATGCCACGTAAACATAATAAACGATAACCATACATTAATACTTAATTCCACACATGCTATACAAGTTAAACCATCTTAAATAATTTATATAAATCTCCACAAGACCATGGCTAGGTTCACACATGAATCTCACTACCCAACCACTACGACAAATCATAAAAGTGACACCACGACAATGTGTGTGCCATGCACACCTCCAAACCACGTAAACTCCACGCGTACAACACAAGCAACACACTAATCATTAAAAACACGCTTACCTCGTGAGCAACATACTCTACGAGCTCTATAAGTGCCAACGAACCACCAACCGGTGCCATGTACAACACTTAACAAATAATCGGATAATCGCACCTTAAAAAAATGCACAAAAAGTCCTCACGGCTGTGGTTGCGACGTGGGGCTGTGTCGCCCCTAGAACACGACGCCCCAACACGCCACAATCGCATGACTACAAGAAATTGCGCGATTAGCGATGGAAATATTTCGTCACAAAACCGTCGTTATTTTGCGATAAAATTCGCGAGGGAAGTAGTTTGACGCTAATCAGCGACGTATTAGCGACGGATTACATTTAGTTGCAAAACCGTAACTGATCAGCGACGAACATGCGTGGCGAATAAGTCCGTCGCTGATCCATCGACAAACTGCTACGTGCTCTTGCGACGAAATATGGTCGGCGCTAATGTGTCTCTCATTAGCAACGAATCTGCGACGGATACAGCCGTCGCTGATTCCTAAGCCTTCGCTAATCGACGACGGAATTTTCCGTCGCTAATTCGTCGCTAATTAACTGCTGTATTTTTGATGAATGCCTTATGTAGCTAATTTGTCCCTTTGCTGTTATTTCTTAAACATGCCATTAAAAGGAATACAAATATTTAGAAAATATAAATGTAGAAGTTACATTTTCAGTTTAGTATATATTATATTTTATTTTTACTTAGCTATTAATTAGCTATTGCTAATTAGTTATATTATTTATATTATAGTTGATATATTTATTTATATTATTTAATAATATGTAATACATGTTATCCATAGGTAATTAATATAGATATGATATAAATAAAAAATAAAGCAAATGAAAATATAGTAATATAAATTTCTAAAATAAAATTTGAATTTATTAAATATATAATATATTTTTATATAGATATACACATTATATTTGTGTGTTTGTGAATATATTATATTTGTTTTGTGAATATATATGTAATAAAATTTATTTTCAAAAATAATTAATTTTATAAAAATTTATGTATTAATATTTATATTTTTATAATTTATATTTTGATAGATTATACTATAAATATTTAATAATATATAGCTAATCGATTTAATTTTATATCACGGACAAATCCCACTGTCAAATCTTGATAAGACTTAAAATTCAACTTAGGATTTGTATCTATAATAATTAATTCAATGTGTGGGTGTTGATTAGGTTGTTATAGATTGACGACGAGCCCATGAGTTGAACAGATGCATGTGCATACATCAAGAGTGAATCCAACCGTCAAATTTTAAATCAACTTGAATCCAATAGTCAGATTCTGTTGACAATAGATTGAATTGTCAGATCTTAATCAGTTACAGATCAATATAGTGGCATCAAATCTTGATCAAACTTAAAATCCAATGGCTAAGATTAATTTAGATCCATACTAAATCTAATGATTGAATGTTGATTAGATTGTTATAGACTGACAGCAAGCCCAACTGATCAGATGTACACAAATTAAGAGTGAATCCAATGATCGAATTTTAGATTGAGATGAAATCCATCATTTAGATTCCAATTGATAATAAATTGAACTGATGAATTTTAATTAGATGTAGATCGAGAGAAAATCTATTGGTCAAATTTAAATCCAACTATTAAGATATCAATTTAGAGCAAATTCAATGGTCGAACCTTATCCAAATTTAGATTGAGAGCTAATCTAACGTCAGATGTTGATTAAACTTAAAGCTAATAGTTAGGATTTATATCTATTGTAAATCCAATGTGCATAAATTGATCAGGTTATTATAGACTGGCAACAAATTAATTAAACTGATCAAATATATATACATTGATCGAGAGAGAATTTACTAGTTAGATTTTAGATCGAGGTAAAATATAATGGGTAGATTTTGATTGTTAGTAAATTGAACCATCATATCTTGATCAGATATAGATTGAAATAAATCCAACCATTAGATGTTGATCAAACTTAAATCTAACTGTTAGGATTTAGATCTAGAGTAAATCCAACAGTCGAATCTTGATTAGATTTATTTAAAATTTATATTGGAATAAAATCCAATAATTGGATTCCATTAATATATTAAAATGTGATTAAATTTGTACATGCACTATCTTTATTTAGTACAGGAGCGCTGGTCCAATGATTAATTAGTTGCGATCTCTAAGTCTGTAACTAGCACCACAACAATCGAGCCTCCACCAAATTGTACACACATTAGATGTTCTCTATGTTTAGATATGTCAAACATTTGAAAAATGCTAGGTAATCAGACGCTCGAGTAATTAGTCGAGTTGGAATGGCTGGGCGTCTGACTTGATTGGTCGGACATTAGACCCTACAAAATGTGCTCGGTTGTAGCACTCGATCCATCAGACCAGACACAAGTACTAGCGCTCGACCATTCCAGCTAATTAAGGTAAGCTACTCAGGCGTCCGAGTTATTAGCATTTCTCCAAACATTTACATATACATATAACATTTTTATGTAAATATTGTTAAATAATTATAATAAAATAAACATATATATGTATACATCATACTTAAGTATCTAATATATAATTTAAATAATATATATGTATATTTATATCAAATGATATATATAATATAATATTTCACTACATATATATCTTATAGTTATTCTAATTCTTAAAAAAATAAAGGGCGGAAGATTAAAAGTTCCCTCTCTCTCTCTCTCACGGCACCCTCCCTCCACCCTAGTGCCCATGCGCGCCTTTTTTCTGAGTTTTCTCCTTCCCCCCTGTAGCTGGCCAGAGTAGTCGTCGTCGCTGCCTCCGTCGATCCTCCGACTGCCGGCCACCCTCGTTGCGCTGCCGTTCTCCGGCCACCCTCGCTGTGCCGCCGTTCACCCGCCATCAAGGTATGCGACTACTCTCCCATCTCCCTTTGTCCTTCTCGCTAGCAGCTCTCTCACTCTCTCTTCCCCTCTCTCCCTCGGCCCACCGCCGCACCCTCCGCCCTCTGCTGCTTCCACTTCTTTCCCAAAACAACTCTCTCTTCCATCTCTCTGTCCTTCTAACCAGTTGCTCTCTCACTCTCTCTCCCCCTCTCTCACTACTTCCGGCCACCTGCTGTCTCACTCTGTCTCTCCCCCTTTCTCACTCGACCCCCTCCGCCCCTTCACCATCATCACATCTTTGCCATGGCCATTCAGCCTTGCCTTCTAAGGCCTTCCTCTTTGCTTCCCTCCTCACCCTTGTCTTCTTCACCCTCAGCATGTGCAGTGCCTCACGGCATCTGCTGGACACTGACAAACAAGAGAGGAAGAGATGTGTGTTGGGTGTTATGCCCCTGCCCCCGTGGGATCCCAGAGCCCCCATATATAAATGATTTGGGCATCTAAAACGACTATATACCGTTACAAAAAGAAGGGCAAATGACTACGCTGTACAGCCCCAATAATAGAAAATAAATCAGAGACAATCACGTCCCAAAATAAGGAAATACAATGTACAAAAATATATTGCTGATTTGGTGAGATTCTTTCAAAAACCTTCATAATTTAGAACTCCTGCTAAGAGACACAGCCGACGAGCTGCCTTCATTGGCGACACCTGAGTTGTTGCCACTACCTAGGAGCTAGTCACCCCCAAGCATGTATAATGTTTCAAATGTGTAAACAAATAAGCATAATCAAAGAAAGCGCATTGACGATGATGGCATTTCATTGAGAGAAATCAGGGTCGTGTCTTTCATATTTTTGTTGAGTTATGACATGGCCTTAAGCAATCTGTGCATGATGAATATCAATATACAATTTTTTTTTTTTTTGGTGGGGGGTGGGTAGGAAGCATTTAAGCATGTTATTATGAAGGTATTCTCCACTGGAACATTAACTAATTAATATATAAGGTGAATCATTCCTGCCTATTGCATACCCAGATAAATTCTGCCCCTAAACATAGCTCCTACTCCTTATTCTATTTTATATCACAGAGTAGTCCTCCCAAATATATGGAATAGTTTCTTCAATGATATCAAAATGACGGAGGGGATAAGAAAATGCTAGCATGTGAGTAGAGTTTGGTATATTCAAGCAGAAATCACCTTAAGAGTTATCCATCTATCATTTTTTTTTGTGTCCACTCCTTATCCATTCTATATAAGCAAACTGATTCAAATAAATGCACATGATTAATCAGCATTCAAATTAATTAGAATTGTTCATAAATTTATGTGTATAATATAGATGATGATGACAATCTATTTATTTTCATTCCAATTGTGATCATTGTCTTAATTGATGATCTTGGAGGGACCATTGGCTGAACTGCTTCAAAAGAAGTTGTGTTCTTTTCTAGATAGATGGTTCTATCCATGTTTCTATCCATATTTGATGTTTGTGTTTACATTAAACTCACTTAAACTATAGTTCTATCAATCTGATTGATTGGTAGATTCTTGGGAGATTTTATACTTTTACCTACAAAAACCTCAACATATTATAATAACCATGACATTCTTAGTCTTACTAAATAGACATGAGTCAGTATGCCTTCATTGATGAATGTTCCGGCAAAGAGACTATATAGTTTCCCTTTTCAGTTCAATAGAAAGAGTGACACCATCCACTTTTAGAAACATGAGAAATAATAGATCTTTGATGCGATTCTTTTTTACATGTTCTAAAATGCAACTCCCTTAATTAAGGTTCTTAAGGTTTTAGAGGTTCTTAAATAACAGATCTCACTGACCTTTGTTTTTTATTTGAACTTAAATTGCAACTTCCATGAAAATATTTTATAATGCGATTGCTTGTATAAACTTTTAGATTTTAATTTTTTTTCTTAGAGTACTCTATTCAGATCTTTGGAGATTATGAATTTTAGCTATTTAGTGTTGGAACAAATAAAGAAATTGGTGTACCTGAGTTCCCAGTTAATCTTAAAGATTATGACCATTATAATATCTTTCCTGTTTACTATCAAAAAGGAATTTATAAGTAGACTTAACACGTAAACTTCTTAGTTCAAGTATTTCTTTCCTTGATCAGGTTGATACATCAAGAACCTCTGAAAATTGGGATAAATATAAATATGTGGTGTGATAGATTCATTTAGACAAGAAATTGGAATAAATATCATTGTGAGTAGGTCCCCATGTCCCAGTTTAAGCATGAATTTGTATGAACCCTATCCAGTTTGAAACTTTCTATAATGTGGGAACATTTGTTTTTTATAGAAAGAATAATCAACTTGCAAGATATAGTGTTGGCCTTCCAAAGAGTTAACCAGTTCTGTCACTTTTCCTTTAGGAAGTTGAAGTTTTCCTTTTTGGGTTTCTCTAATGGAACATAGTACTTAAATAAGAGGAATTATCCTTGATGTTGTGGACACCTGATCGCCTCCTCAAAGAAAAAGTGAATATGCTGATGAATATATGTTTTTTCTTCTTTCTATGTATTTTTATTTTTCTATTTTTGAGGGTGCGTATGAGTAACTTTGTAGTTATCATCTTTAGAAGATATAGATATAAAGATAGATCTAACTGTGTGCATTAAATCTACATACAATAAAGAAAGATCACATGTTTGAAGCATTGTAGAACAGATCTTTGATGCAACTATTTTGCATGTTCTAAAATGCAACTCCCTTAATTAAGGCTCTTAAGGTTTTAGAGATTTTCTCACCGAGTCCAAAATTTTCTCCTTTATTGAAATAATGCTTCATATGTATCTGTCTTCTCAATTTAGCATTTTTTTTTTCTTTGAGGCAGGTGGTTTGGAGCTTCTAGGGTTCTCATCCATTCTTCATCCAGAAAATTGTAAGCAGAACCAATTTATGAGCAATAAGTGATTTTATATCTTATGAGCTGGGTTTTATAGTGTATGCAATTATATTTTATAGAACATGGTCATATAAGTCACTGAATGGACTTTAGGATTTATGATTTATGTAATTATACTCAATGGTTTTATAGTGTATGCAATTATACCTAATGGTTTCAAGTTCTTAGTGGTTCTGCTCAGCACTAATCAATCTCCTGAATAATTCCAAATATTTTAGCTTTTAGAGGAAGGGCCCCTTTTAAACTTTTCTAGGAAATCAACTGAAACCTGGGGAGATGAGTTTAGAAAGGTTTGGATTGACAGACCAAATAGGCGATAGCTGGGAAGATTTTGGGGTTAGCTTAACCATTTGATTAAGGAGCCAAAAATCATTACACATTACAATAGCCATGCCATTCCGGACCATCCATGTTGAGCATTTGTGAATATCTTCTCTGACTGATAGCATAGATGACCAAACTAAGGAGATAGATCTATCTTTTTTCACATCCCAAAAAGGATAAGATATTTTGCCCAACCAAGGCTAGCAAGTTCAGATCTAAAAACACCTATTTTGTTTGACTGTTTCTCATGAAAGCAAGGCTAGCAATTGCTCCTGTTGGCACTTGCTCATGAATGATTGACCAAGTTTTTTTGAAACAGCTCATGAATAAAATTATAAGCTGCAGTGTTGAAGTAGGTCTACCATTAACAGACACAAATAGAAGTTGGACTCCCTTGCGATGCATGTGGAATAGCTTTATTTCTATTGTTTCAAAGAAGCATGTGGAATATGTTAGTTTCCAGCACCAAAAAGTAAGGGAAAATGTCTGATGTTGGGTCATACTGGATGTGTAAATATGTACAGGGGTCATCCTCTCTACTGCAGATGGAAGGAAATATGATCAGAGCAAATTAAAATAAGAGCCATACTTAGTCTTACTAAATAGACATGAGTTAGTATGCCTTCAGGTGTGAATCTTTTGGCAAATAGACTATATAGTTTCCCTTTCCAGTTCAATACAAAGAGTGACACTATTCAGTTGGAGAAACAGGAAAAAAAAAATCATACTTAGATAATTGGAAGAGGGTGATAGATGGCTGAATATGTTAGTTTCCAGCACCAAAAAGTAAGGGGAAAAAAAGATGTTGGGTCATACTGGATGTGTAAATATGTACACAGGGGTCATCTTCTCTACTGCAGATGGAAGGAAATATGATCAGAGCAAATTAAAATAAGAGCCATACTTAGTCTTACTAAATAGACATGAGTTAGTATGGCTTTAGGTGTGAATCTTTTGGCAAATAGATTATATAGTTTCCCTTTTCAGTTCAATACAAAGAGTGACACTATCCACTTTCAGAAACAGGAAAAAATATATCATACTCAGATAATTGGAAGAGGGTGATAGATGGCTGAATATGTTAGTTTCCAGCACCAAAAAGTAAGGAAAAAAAAAGATGTTGGGTCATACTGGATGTGTAAATATGTACAGGGGTCATCTTCTCTACTATAGATGGAAGGAAATATGATCAGAGCAAATTAAAATAAGAGCCATACTTAGTCTTACTAAATAGACATGTGTTAGTATGCCTTCAGGTGTGAATCTTTTGGCAAATAGATTATATAGTTTCCCTTTTCAGTTCAATACAAAGAGTGACACTATCCACTTTCAGAAACAGGAAAAAAAATATATCATACTCAGATAATTGGAAGAGGGTGGTAGATGGCTGTAGATTTTTTTTCTCTTGATTTGTATTGAGAAGGACCTCTCCTCTCCCATCCAACTGTCTTAACTCTTTTACCAAGTAACAAAATAGGCAACACAATTCACATCTTTTAAGGAAAAGGAAAAGAGTTAAGAAGATAATAACTTTGAAGAATTGAATAATTGAGAATGTTGAGAATGGTTGAGAATGACAAACATTCCCAGATAGATTTGTCTCTTCATGATTGAGAATGAAAAACATTCCCAGAATGTTGAGAAATGTCACAATTTATTTACCAAAATAATTTAGACATCCAAGACATAAATTGTCTTTTTGTAGTAGTTCGTTCATCTATAAGCATGCTGATCATATAAGTCATAGTATTTCACTTAGGAACCAAAAATCTATCAAACAATGGCCAATCAAAAGGACAAAATAAACACATTTTGACACACATAAATTGAGGAGCAGCAGCTCAACATAGGGCTTTTCTACTGTACTCCAAACTGAATGGTTCCATCCCTTACATTAGTTTAACTCTTCCTAAATCCAGACAACAATTTCCATCCCTTACATGAGTTTATCTCATTGTAGATCTAGACAACAGTTTATGTAGTAGAGGAATTCCTTCCTTTGTCAAGATATGCTGAATTTTTGTACCATTTCATTACAGATCCATCACTATATGGATATCTAATCATGTGCCCTGTAAGCTCCAGACTACTGACTAACCATTGCCACATTTCAATCTCTGTCTTGCCCTCATTTCCTTCTTTCACTTGGACAAAGCTGATCCACAGTGATGGATCCTGGAAGACCCAATTTGATGAAAAAATAACTCAATGAAATCTCAAAGAACACTGTCCAAGGCATCCAAGTGCAGTTCCTGATCATTCAGCTTTGGACATATTTTAAAAAAATAATGTGTATAAACAAATTGAATAATTCATGTGTTGGATCATTCTTTCCATAGCTACAAATATAGGTCTGTCATTAGCTATCCTCATTTTGTTTCCTTATAAATGCTCCCAGTTAGGTTATAGGCATTTGAGAGTACTTGATATAAAGGTATATAAGGGACAACCAGTCAATGAAAGTTAGAACCAGCCATTTCTGGACTAAACTAGATAATGGAAAATTGAACAGGAGCTGGCGCCATAATAGTATCCTCAGTCTTTGAAACTACTACCATATGAAACAATTAGCAAATATCCTCAGTCTCCAGGCCACATCTTCCATAGGTAAAGTTTCGATTGAATATTACAATGGAACAAATGTGCTTTGGTTGGTAAATATAAATATGTGGTGTGATAGAATCATCTAGACAAGAAATTGGAATAAATATAAATATGTGATGTGGTAGAATCATCTAGACAAGATTGCAATAGATTTTTCTCTTCGTGATCGAGAATGGCATTATTGATATGTTTTGTTTCTTTCTATCATTTAATATTCTGATTTAGATTTAAATTAGATGTTGTTTAATTCAATGCATGCATATTGATAAGCAAGATGTTTTTAAATTTTATCTTAATTACTTACATGGGATGTTCTTTGTGAGTTGAGGTGCGTGGGTGCAACCTAACATTACACGCACCTCAGAAGCGCATGTTAAGCCCGTGTCAATGAACCTTCCCGTTCAAGACTTTGAGATTGATGTGTCTATTCTCATTTCTTAAATGAGAACGTACATATCTAACTCAAAGTCTTGAATTGTCCTGTTTGGACAGTCTATGAATGTTTGATCGCACTTAGGTGGTCATTTACTATATGTGTTTGTACAATTTGTTGAAAATTTTGGTTGTGTCTACTCACTCCTCTCTGGTATACCTTTATTGATTTTGAACATTTTCTTAAGCACTTACTAGTAAGTGTTTAAGAAAAATTTTTAATCAATAATATTTTTGGTATATCGGAGAGGTGTGGGGAGATGCTGCCTTATCTCACTTCATTAGAAATGGAAATAAGAAGAGGGCAGTGATCACTTGGTTAGGAGAGGACTGAAGTACATGAGCAATGACCTCTTGCTCTGTGGGTTTGCTGTGGGTATTAGTTTTGCCATCATCCATCCGAAGGAGATCATATGAGTCTTTGGTAGGTGGACTGCCATTAATGTACTGCACTTTAATGTTGGGCTCAGTGGTAGTTGTCCCCTGCAGTGGGTGAGCTATCACAATGGTGTCGTTCACTTGCACATTTAGGTGATCCTTTTCCTGTTGAGACGTCTGAGGGTCAGCCTTGCTTCCAGGTTTAATAGGCCTCCATGTTGGGGTCTTGGCAATAATTGGAGGTTTGACAGATTCCTGCTGGGTGCCCTGTGCGACCTGCTCTCTTTTGTCCATGTTACCCTGTCTGCAGTTAGTATTAGAGTGGTCTAACCGTGAGCATGTAGAGCAAATAAAGGAGGATCTGGGTAGAAAATGGGCTGCCAAAAGCCCCCTGCACCAACCCCAACCCAGACACGATCTGGCAGTTTTCTAGAAACATCAATCTGAACACACACAACCGCAGCATTTGTTCTGATCAATCTCAACATCATACTCTTCATCAACATGTTTTGAATGGTTCTTCACCAACCCTTCACTTGACCTCTCGGGGTAAAAGAATGGCCATCAAACCACATTTAGAAAGTAATTTTTTCCCTTAAAAAACTGCAGAAGCTGCATATATCTCTCTCACCTTTGTTGAATGTTTTGATTTGCTCCCACTGTCTATACCAGATTTCTCTTTGGATGCTTCCTGTCTATTTTTTTTTTTTGGACGATGAAACCAGTGGTTCTATTCAGTACTCTGGAAGTGTCATTACAGATACAAAAGAGTAAGCATTGAGAACTGAGGGTGGGATGTTAGAAAGATCCCAAGAACAAAAGGCTCTTGAAGAAGAAGAAGCTAGTTGTGCAAGAGTGTGAGCAGGTAATGTAACTTCTTGTGGGGCAAATGAAACTTGGATAAGGGGATTTTTGTGGAGTAAATCCCTACCTTCATCTATAACTGAGCTGCATCTCCAAAGATTGAAATCTAAGTGCCTAAGAGCCTTGATCGCATTTTTTGCATCAATAAAGATATGAGCCTCAACCATTATTTCTATCATCCATGCAATTCCCTGTAGTATGGCTAAAGCTTCTGCTTCAATAGGAGAGTTGAGTTGGAAACTTGAAGATATGCACTTTATAATCTTCCTTTCTTATTGTATTTTCCCTCGCCAGATTTTTCATCCTACTTCTACCTTCTTTTCCTTGAGAGATTTCCACTGTACCTTCTGAACTTTCTACTTCTTTATTGACTCCAGGGGTGGCCAACTTGCTTTTCTTTTGGCTGTATCAATAACCATATCAGACGAATCAAAGATCTCTTGAACTGGGACATTTACTAACTCTTGTTTGGTGTTACAAAGAGGTAGGTGTATGTCTCTTCCTAGCATTAACTCCTGACTGTCTCTTGGAGGAACTGTTAAAGTACTTTCTGGAGGTCTGTTCAGGCAGCTGCTTTTTCTTTGTTGGCAATTAGGCTGTCCTCTATCTAAGTCAACGGATATATACTGAGAGTGTTGGTTGTAGCTTTGGCCTGCTGAATATCTCTATTACCCGACTGGATATCGACTTTTTCCACTATTTCCTCTGCCTCTTTGCTTCGTCCACAGATGTTTTCAGATTCTTCTCCGCCCCCACCCATTTCTACTTGACTTCTTTTTTCCGTGCTGTCATTAGTTGTAGCTTCCTTAAGCAAGTTGCCAATTACTTCCATGCTTACTGACCTGATTTGATGTGAACTAATACTTGGAGAGGTAGGAGAAGTAGTCTTGGTCCCTTCTTTTTTCCAATGGACATATTTATACTGAATGGCCTCTTCCATCTTCATTCTTAGACCCGAGGACTATCACACTGAGCTTCCAACATTCATTTCCTTCTGTATCACTTTGATCAAAGATTGTGACTGGACCATACTGTTCTTCAGACATTAAATTTTTGAACCTCTGGAGTACTTCCTCTTCCTGGCTTTCCAGTTGAATATCTTCTACTTGCTCCAACGACATAGTCTAGAATCAATGCAGTACTAGGGATCGACAAAAGAGGGTGCTTATAGCTCAACCACCAACTATGGGCTCTTGGTGAATGAGGAGAGACAGAGGATAAAAGGAACAAGTAGCAAGGAGAACAAGAAGGCAGGAAAGGACTACAGTGATCTTAACTGCCCGGTTCAAGGTGGTTGGGGGTAAAGTACAAGAAGACAAACAAAACACAGTAGAACTAGTCGAATGCGGTCATATTTCGGGAGAGAAGAGCTTCACCTGTTTGGAGAATAGTTGCCATTATCCTGTCTAGCAGGACATCCCCGTCTGCTAGCTGGAGCTGCACCAGTAGGGAAGAAAGTGAGGATTACTGGTGGAGACCACTGGAAGAGGAAGGCATATTCCAACAAAGGGCCCTCCAGGAGGACTCTTGTTGACAGCAAAGGCTCCCAAGAGACACTTTGCTGAGTTACTGTTAAGTTTAATCCTGTGTTTAATTCTATGTTTAAATCCGTCCGTTTGTTTTCCCTTCCGTTTTTGTGCGGCCCTCTTGCCCGGGTCATGCGGTACATAGGAGAGTGTGGGGGCGGGGCATTTAATGCTGGGCATTTAATGCTCCGGTTACCGAAGGCTACCCACGATCACCCTTTAGTGGGTTGTGCATTTTTTGGCCAATTATGGCTGTTCTGTTCTGTGTTTTTTTTAAAATAGGAGAAAGAAAACAGAAAACACTGCACTGTTTTGTGCAGCACCATCCCTCGTGTTCGTGTGTGTGGCTGTGTGTGTGGTGTTTTTCTAACATTTGGTATCAGAGCCACAGTGATCTGAGGCGAGATGTCAGCCCCACACGGCGGTCACTCTCTGACGCCGACAAGGGAAGACCGACGTGGATCTCCGTCTCCTCCTCCGTGCCGATAGCGGCACCGTGATGCTGGTGGCCGCGAGATCGTCGTTCAGCGCGTTGTGAAGGAAGTCGGGGGATCAGCGGTCTACCCAACGCTGACGCGGACCAACTACAGTGACTGGTCTCTCATGATGAAGGTGATGCTGCAGGCGCGCGGTCTCTGGGACGCCGTCGAGACCGACGACGCTGAGCTGCAGGAGGATAGGATGGCGCTGGAGGCCATCCTACGAGCCATTCCCCCGGAGATGATCTCCACACTTGCTGTCAAGGATAGAGCGAAGGAGGCATGGGACGCTGTGAAGACCATGCGCGTCGGCATCGATCGAGTGCGCAAGGCCAAAGCGCAGTAGCTCCGAAAGGAGTACGAAGGCATCGGCTTCCGTGATGGCGAGACAGTGGACGACTTCGCGATACGGCTCACTGGGATCGTCAACCAACTGAGCATCCTCGGCGACTCGGAGCCGTCTCAAAAGGTGGTCGAAAAATTCCTACGTGTGGTACCATCCATGTACTCCCAAATCGCCCTCTCCATTGAGACCCTGCTCGACCTCTCAACACTCTCGATTGAGGAGGTGACCGGGAGACTCAAGGCGGTTGAAGATCACTTCCCCGCATCGACTACCAAGGGAGATGACGGGAAGCTCTTGCTCACGGAGGAGGAGTGGATCAAGCTCATGAAGGAGAAGAAGTAGGGGGAGGGACCCTCTGGCAGTTCCAAGTCCGGGAACCGACGCCGCAAACCAATGCGGAGGAAGCCTGATGCCGATGGCACGAGCGATGGCAAGCCTGGCGCGGGTCGTGACGTCTCAAAGGACAAGTGTCACAACTGCGGCAAGATTGGCCATTGGGCGAGAGAGTGCCGCAGCAAGCCGAAGCGGGCGGAACAAGCTCACCTCACGAAAGGTGAGGATGACGAGCCCATGCTTTTGATGGCAAGCGTCCACGTCAACTCCGACACTGCACCATCGCTGAAGACATATCCACTACATCTTGTAGAGGAAAAGGTCTTCGCTCAGTTGGACCGGGTGGACGAGTGCGACGCCAACATGTGGTACCTCGACACCGGTGCAACAAACCACATGACCGGGTCCCGTGCTGCCTTCTCCGAGCTCGACTCCAACATCCACGGCACCGTCAAGTTCGGGGATGGATCCGTCGTCGACATCAAGGGACGCGGAACTGTATTGTTCGCATGCAAGACTGGCGAACACCGCGCTCTCACGGAGGTGTACTACATCCCACGACTCACCTCCAACATCATCAGCATTGGGCAGCTCGACGAGAATGGGTGCCAGGTGCTGATCGACGGTGACACCTTGAGGATCTGCGACCGAGAAAGGCGGCTGCTAGCTCGAGTCAAGCGCTCCCCAAATCGGCTGTACATGCTCAAGCTCGACATCACGCAACCGGTGTGTCTGTCGGCTAGAAGCTCCGAGGATGCATGGAGTTGGCATGTGAGGTACGGTCATCTGAATTTTCAGGCACTGCGCAAGCTCGCTCAGTACGCCATGGTGCGAGGGCTGCCACAGATCGCTCAGGTGGAGCAGATCTGCGACAGCTGCCTCGCTGGGAAGCAAAGACGGGCATCCTTTCCGGCGCAAGGGAAGTACCGAGCTGAGCACATCCTTGACCTCGTCCACGGCGACATATGCGGGCCAATCTCGCCGACGACACCGAGCGGCAACCGCTACTTCCTGCTCCTGGTAGATGACAAGAGCAGGTATATGTGGCTCACCCTCCTCACCAGCAAGGATCAAGCCCTGGCAGCGATCAAGCGCTTCCAAGCCTTGACGGAGGTGGCAACGGGGCGCAAGCTCAAGGTGCTCCGCACTGACCGCGGCGGCGAGTTCACCTCGGCAGAGTTTGCTGAGTACTGCGCCGAGCGCGGTGTGCAGCGGCAGCTCACGGCCCCCTACTCTCCACAACATAATGGAGTCATTGAGCGCCGAAATCAGACCGTCGTCGCCATGGCTCGGAGCATGCTGAAAGCAAAGGGTCTACCTGCGACTTTTTGGGGAGAAGCTGTCTCCACCGCTGTCTTCCTCCTCAACTGTGCGCCGACACGAAGCGTTGATGGGATGACGCCATATGAGGCCTGGTATGGCAAGCAACTAGCGGTGCACTTCCTCCACACGTTCGGCTGCATCGCGCATGTCAAGAACGTGAAGCCACCCTGAAGAAGCTGGATGATCGGAGCACGCCAATGATCTTCATTGGGTACGAGCCGGGATCCAAGCATACCGTGTGTTCGACCCCACCGACGAACGTGTGTACGTGAAACATAGCGTTGTCTTCGACGAGTCGGCTAAATGGGACTGGGAGACCCATGGCGCGGAAGGTGCGGTGATATTTAATGAACCATTCAATGTCGAGTATTCTACTATGTCTGAACCAGGGAAAAGCCGGACACCGCCCCATTCCAGCTCGCCCACAGTTGGATGTTCGCCCGCAGCAGCACCAATCCTCCTGTTCAAGAGCTGCAGTCGACTCCTGCGACGCGAAATGGACCCCTGCTACAAGCACGCACGCGACCACGAGTCCATCGACGCCTGCTGCCGCAGGCGCGCACGCCAGGTCGCCCATGGCCACAGGCGAAGTTGAGTTCGCCTCACCACCATCCGATGCGGCGGCGTCACTTGACACCGAGCACGATGATGCCCCGCTGCGGTTTCGCACCATCACCAACATCATTGGGTCAGCTGCTGCTCTAGCTCCAGGCCATGCGTCACGTGAACTCGACGACGGCGACGAGCTACACTTCACCACGGCCGACGAGCCGACCTCTTTCGACGAGGCCGAGCAGCACCAAAGCTGGCGCAAGGCGATGCTTGAGGAGATGAAGTCCATTGAGGACAACGCCACCTGGGAGCTCGTCGACCTCCCCTCCGGACACCGACCCATTGGGCTCAAGTGGGTCTTCAAGGTGAAGCGTGATGAACAAGGTGTTGTCATCAAGCACAAGGCGCAGCTCGTTGCTAAGGGCTATGTGCAACGTCCGGGGATCGACTTCGAGGAAGTGTTTGCCCCCGTGGCACGCATGGAGTCCGTGCGGTTGCTGTTGGCTTTGGCAGCGCATGAAGGTTGGCAAGTCCATCACATGGACGTGAAGTCGGCTTTCCTCAATGGCGACCTGACAGAAGAGGTCTACGTGGCCCAACCCCCGGGCTTCATTTGTGAGGGACACGAGCACAAGGTGCTCAAATTGCGGAAGGCTATGTATGGGTTGCGCCAAGCGCTGAGGGCGTGGAACTCCAAACTGGACAGCAGCCTCATCAAGCTCGGGTTCCTGCGAAGCACCACGGAGCATGCCGTGTACGGGCGCGGAGAAGGTGTCTCTCGGCTCCTTGTCGGCGTGTACGTGGATGATCTGGTCATCACCGGATCAAATGAGCGTGAGATTTGCAGGTTCAAGGAGGAGATGCATAGCACGTTCAAGATGAGCGATCTCGGACTCCTGAGTTACTACTTAGGAATCGAGGTCCATCAACACGCGGACGGCATCACAATCAACCAGGCGGCATACGCGCGCAAGATCTTGGAGAACAGCGGCATGGGCGACTGCAGCCCTTGTCAAGTGCCCATGGAGGCACGACTGAAGTTGAGCAAGCAAAGTGCAAGCCCGCTTGTGGACGCAACCAAATATCGGAGCATCGTTGGAAGCCTTCGATACTTAGTTAACACACGGCCCGACATTGCCTACGCCGTGGGATATGTGAGCCGGTTCATGGAGTCCCCTCGAGAAGACCATCTCGCGGCGGTGAAGCACATCCTGCGCTACATAGCCGGCACTCTCCACAAAGGTTGCTTCTACGCCAGGAAGGAAGAGGAGCAGCTGCACCTGTTCGGTTACAGCGACAGCGACATGGCTGGCGATGTCGACGATCGCAAGAGCACCACGGGAGTTCTCTTCTTCCTCGGCCGAAGCCCGATCAGCTGGCAGTCCATGAAGCAAAAGGTGGTGGCTCTCTCTTCTTGTGAGGCCGAGTACATCGCCGTCTCCACCGCGGCGTGCCAAGGTGTTTGGCTCACACGACTGCTAAGTGAGATCAACTGTAGCAAGCCTAAAGCGGCTGTGCTCAAGGTGGACAACAAGTCAGCCATCTCTCTCTGCAAGAATCCGGTGTTCCATGATCAGAGCAAGCACATTGATACTCGGTATCACCATATTCGAGAATGCATCGAGGGAGGCAAGATCAATGTTGAATATGTCAGCTCTGACGAGCAGTTGGTAGACATTCTCACGAAGCCACTTGGCCGGTCAAGTTCCAAGAGCTCCGCTCGAAAATTGGCGTCGTCGAGATCAAGTAGAATACATCAGGATTAGGGGGAGTTTGTTAAGTTTAATCCTGTGTTTAATTCTATGTTTAAATCCGTCCGTTTGTTTTCCCTTCCGTTTTTGAGCAGCCCTCTTGCCCGGGTCATGAGGTACATAGGAGAGTGTGGGGGAGGGGCATTTAATGCTGGGCATTTAATGCTCCGATTACCGAAGGCTACCCACGATCACCCTTTAGTGGGTTGTGCGTTTTTTGGCCAATTATGGCTGTTCTGTTCTGTGTTTTTTTTTAAATAGGAGAAAGAAAACAGAAAACACTGCACTGTTTTTTGCAGCACCATCCCTCGTGTTCGTGTGTGTGGTGTTTTTCTAACAGTTACTTCTTGTCTGTTACAACTTCGAATATAGTAGGCAGATCATTGATCATGCTAAATAAACGCTTCCTGTCACCAAGAGAACATAATATGGCATCCGGATGAGAGATGGAAGAACAAGAACTGGTTGGGGAAACCCTAGATGGGGCCAGCAGTCAGGGGGTACAGGAGAAACGGGGGTGATGTTTGACATTTTTATTTTGGATCTCTTGATGGGTTTAGGCGGTAGCTTATTCAGTCAAGAATAACTTCCAAGATTTCCTGAAAGAAAGGAATTTTCTTGGTTTCACTAGAAAAAAACACCAAAAATTCCTGTAAAGGTTCACCCTTACCTGATTGATGAACACTAATGTGCTTTGTGATAGAGAGAGTGAATGACTCAACTTACGAAGAGCCTGACTCATCAACCTTGCCTGGAGTGCCACATGAGCATCCCCCATTTCACCATCAAGCTCAGTCTTAGGAACAAGAGCTGCAACCTGCACCGTAAACAAGGGGAAAAAAAACTCAGTGGAGGCCTTAATTTAGAAGAACATAATCTGATGATTGTTTTTTTTTTTTTTTGGAAAAGTGGATGGTACCACTGATGTATAAATTAAAAAGAAGTTAGAATATACAAGTATAGGCTATACAAAAGGGCAAAATGCACAGCCCGCCTATACCCCACCAACCACTTCCACCACCAGCCCCACATTACACCCCCAACAACACAAAAGAGATGAATCAAGGTGACTCACAAAACTTGGAAGCCCACACTCCTTGACTCTATTACAAATAACATCAAAAAGACACTTTTTGTCCCTGGCAACCCTGCGAAAAATACGATTGTTTCTCTCTAAGCATAGCATCCACAACGTAGCATGGACAATGAGCCACCAAATTATAATCTGATGATTGTTCAATCTAGATTTATGAGATCAGAAGGCTTTAAGCATTATTCTCTGAACCAGACACCTTACAGGCTTACAGCCTCCTACGGGAAGATTTCTAACCAACCAGCCTTCATGTGTTCTCAAGCAGTTCTCAAGTCATGAATAAATCGTTGTATTTCTTGGCTACAAGAAAAAAGATAACTTCAACTTGAAAGGGAATAACAACTACTGGTGGATCACTTTTTTTGTTTCCAATCCTTAAATTCTTGACTTAAATAACATATTAGAAACAATGGTTCTGAGTTAAACATATGTAGTATTTAGGACCTGAACATCTGGTAGTACAGAAAACACAGAGTTCAGAAGGTTATGTAGTCCAATAATAAGTTAATAACTAAGCAGCCAGTAACCACATGTATATCACCATGTTTTATAAAGATGTATTTATTAAAAAAGGTCAAATAGATGTTTCAAGAATGTTATCACCTATAAAACATAGTTATAGTAATAGATTAAGTGCACTTGTGGATTGAGAGAGTCCATCCTCAATTATGAATACAGACAAATGAATCAGGTTTCAAAAGAAACAAACATGAGACATCTTAGCGAAGATTACATTAAAAGAACTTCTAGACATACACTGTCCACAACTACAACATCAACAGAACCACTTCGAATCAGTGTGTCCACAAGACTAAGTGCCTGCTCTCCACAATCTGGTTGTGAAAGGAGCAAGTTCTCTGTCTTCACACCAATAGCTTCAGCCAACACAGGATCAAGGGCATGTTCAGCATCTATAAAAGCACAATATCCTACATAAAGAAAATAGAAAACATTTAGCTATTCCTTAGCATAATTACATATAAAACCATAAAAGTGAGCTTCCTGTTACTTTATCAAAGTTAACCTCATTCCAACAACTAGAAGTTTTATATCAGGCTGCAGCATCAACATCATAAGCTCATCCAAATAGATGAAATTAAGACTAACAACAGTGAGCAAGACATTATTTGGCACTCTAGTTAGTTAATTAGTAACAATCTGATTGAAAACTCTTCACTGCTTTACATATATTAATCACTTTGTAGCCAGGTAAATGCAGGAGGTCAACAGATCCACACCCAACCCCTCACCATTCCGCAGCTCTACCTCTAGCCTGGCTGGTCCAAATGCAGCCTACACTATCAAGCTGAGTTTGGTGGCTAACCAAGCACAGGAAAATGTGTACATAATGTCTTGTACGGCATTAGTCACACCCCTACACCAACCAAACATTTTTTTAACTTGAAACTAACTTGATTAGCCCTCAACTAAATGTAAAAATGCCAAGAATGCCACTTTCAGGCAGAGGAAGAGTGCCATTGTCAGTAGAAAAGCAGTTACTTGGCCAATGGAAGGTTACCTAGTCATCCTATATTAGAACAAAGATGCAATTTGAAGTAAATATTCTGGGGAAACTCCAAGGAAGAGCAGCAAAATTTGATACAAGGGGTATATATTCAAACATTGACATGCTGGTAGATAAATCTGTCACTTTAACTCTAATAAAAGGTAGATAAATCTGTCACTTTTAGATCTAATAAAAGGTATCTGCACGCAAAAAAAAAAAAAAGCATTCTTTCATACTCTTTTTTTCTTAAAACATGGCATTCTTTCATACTCACAGAATGATAGAAGACATGGAGAATATTGGGTCTGACTTGATACATGTCTAAGCGAGAAAAAAGTGCCAACCATGTAAGGATGGTGAAAAGTTAGAGTTAGAAACTATTAATGGGCAATAGGGAAGCAAACTCCATTCCTCAAAAAGGTGAATTTCCATGGTAACTTTTATGACTTTACTTGAAAAATTCATTTTATTGTCTTCTACTACATTCAAGAATCAAGACATTCCTATGTAGTGGGTCACTATTTTGGATGAAACAATGGCATTGTTAACTTTATATATAATGCAAGGCATGGTGAAAAATGGGATAATTTCGCAAAGTATTTCTTCTCCCATTATGAAAGCATGGCATTAGAGTTAGACATAAACCAATGACCTTGACCTGCTACAAGAAAAGCAAAGAACATGATGCAGTGACTATTGATATGTGACATCACATATGTATGGTTTCATCTTACCCATTTATAAAACTGTTGATCATGTAGGTCTACAACCTGGTACTGGCATTGCATACTTATTAGTTCTTTCCATGTTACTCCAGGTGCTGTGGCCAGATGACGAGGGGAACATCAAGATCACAACTAGTCAGAAGACATCCAAGAAGATGGTAAATTGAATCAACTGATCATGTTTATACATATTGGTATTTCTATTCACCTTTTGTAGGGGAATTTAAAAAACATTCAACGCAAGACAACAATCACTGTCTATACTTACATATCGAATGAACATGTCCCTGGGAAGTAGAAGTTGAGACCATTGAACCAATGTCCAGTGGGGCCTATGTGAATATTTAAACAGATGAATTCATGAGAACACAACTTGAACATATTTATGTTTACAATAATAAGAAGTGACACTGCCCAGAGTTCCTTCTACATATTATTGAAAGGGACACTTTCTCTAACTTTCCAAGAGATGTGTGAACAACCCTTTGTGAGGATGTGTTCCATGAGAAAAATCTCACATAAAAGATTATGTTTTGTTGTTTTGGGTTCATTTATCTGTGAGTTACATTCCAGTCACAACTCTCCCCACCAAACTTTGTTTGTGTGTTTTTTTTTTTGGTGTTTTTTTTTTTTGGAAAGTGGCACACACACACACACACAATATATATATATATATATATATATAGAGAGAGAGAGAGAGAATGTGCAAGTACAATGGGTCAAAAACTCAAAACAAATCCAACCCCCAGCACCTATACATCAAAAACACCAAGGCGGTGTGAAAGACTGATCTCCCATAGCACCAAAAAAAAGACCTCTAAATGGCTACATTTGACAAGAGTGGGGTGTCCGAGGTGGGGGAGGAGGGAAACAGGGGATGTTAAAATTTTTGTGCAAGAGTTACTATTTTTTTTTCTGCAACAATTATTCCATAGATGTACATATTCATGTCTAATAGTGTTCTATTTTACATGTCTAATGCAGGATATTGCTATGACATAGACATACGATGGAGAGGACGAGGATGAGGATCAGGTGGATTTATCATGATACTTTTTTGATGTTATGAAGATTAGGTGGATTTATCATGATACTTCTTTTGACGTCCATAAGAATTGGGTGGATTTTGATACTTTTTTTATGCTCATGAGAATTGGGTGGATCCTAATACTTTTTTGATGTTCGTGAGAATTGGGTGGATCTTGATAGTTTTTTTGATGTTTATGAGAATTGGGTGGATTTATCATCATACTTTTTTTAATATAACATATAATTTAAATATTTATTGTACTGAATTTTAATTTAGCACTGTAAATTATTTTGTATATGTGTGTCAGAAACAGGGTTGTGAGTCTATCAAAGTTTTTTTAAAAATATATTTTTAAAAAATTATGACGGATTAGCGACGGTTTTAGCGACGAATATGCTAGTCCATCGTAAAACGAATTAGCGACGGTTTTAGCGACGAAAATAAAGCCAGCGCAAAAATGGATTAGCGACAGTTTAGCGACGGAAAAGCGAACATTTGACGTCAACAGAACGGCGGATTTGGGATGACGAGTCCCTCGCTGATTAGTGACAGAAACTTGCGTCGGAATTCCATCGCAAAGTTAGCGATCATTTTGCGACCAACACTAATCTGTCGCTAATCGCCGACAAAAATATGCATCCCTACTCCGTCGCAACATAAGATCAGCGACCAATAAAGTGCCCGCCAATCCGTCGCTAATTCAATAACAATATGAAAGATCGGCCTCTCCGTCGCTAATTAGCGACGTATTTATTTTATCGCTAATCAGCTGCGAATCCGCGACGGCATCGCGGCAGACGTTTTTTATCGCTAAATTAGCGACGAGTTTTTTGGGACGGATTACATCCGTCGCTAATCAGTTGCAAATGCATCACAAAGTTTATTTAGTGACGGAATTTCTTGTAGTGTGTTTCTTAGGGTCCATAGATGTTTGTAGTACAACTAGTTTGATGTCCTTTAGAAATTTTAGGCTCACGCGATCCCCTTGTGCATCACATTAAATTATAAGAGCAAACTAGTAAAGTAGAAGAGCAAAGCAGTTAAAATAGAAGAGAAAATATGTTAAACATGAGCAAACTTATTAGAAAAGAAGAGGAAATCAGTTAAAGTGTCTGGTCTGTTAAAGTAGTACTTGTAGTGTGTTAAAATAGTAGTTACACTCTGTTAAAATCGTAGTTGTTGTCTGTTAAAGTAGTAGTTGTAGTGTGTTAAAATAAACAAACATTAAAATAGTAGTTATATTTTGTTAAAGTAGTAGTTATAGTGTGTTAAAGTAGGCAAAAAAATCAGTTAAAGTGGAGAAGAGACCTGTTAAGGAAGAGAAAATCGGTTAAAATATGTGAGATTATAAAACAACCGTTGATATGATTTAAATTGTAATTTGAAATACGTTAAAATAAGAGTTAAAAGATTTTAAAATAATAGTTGTTCACAGTCAAAAGATATAAGATGGAAAACGTTAGTATTTATCTATCAACATAGATCCCAATAAAATATATAGAGACTAAAAATTAACATCTCTAAAAATGGATAGATTTTTTGTGTAAGTATTTCTTATGGACCTTAGTTAAAGTCTCTCTTCTGACATAAATTTATAATTAAATTTTCTTATAAAAAATAGTGTAAAAAGGAAAAGTTGAGGTAGAGGATCTCAATCTTCCCTATCTCACCACATGGGTGTGATCGCCCGAGATAAAGCTAGGAGTAGCAGGGGAAAACAACAAAGCTTTCGTGTCCACACAAAAAGCAAATCAAATACATATGATGGATGCTTCATTTGCTAACATGGTGCTAGGCTCCACTGACCGTCGGCCGCCGCCACCATGCCGCCGCGTATGCCTCCTTGTCGTCATCGTCTTCTTCCTCTGCTCTCATCGCTGCTCCACGTCATAGTGCTGCTGCTGTGCTTCTCCTCGCAGCCGGCAAGCGCCCCGCTGGGCAAACCGTCTCCCACTTGCCGGGCTTTCATGGCTCTCTCCCCTTCTATCTTGAAACTGGGTAGCTCACCTCTCTCTCTCTCTCTCTGAACGAGATGTCGTGATCTGGTATATATGTGATGACTTGAAGTGGCGTGTGACGGCGCCATCCCTTTGAATATTATCTTCTTCTTCTTCTTCTTATCTTTCTTTATTCTATTCTTCTTCTTCTTCTTTTGTTGCTGTTGCTTCTTCTACATCTCCGGAATATCGTTGAGCTAAGAATTGTGTACTGCGAGCCGTGACTGAAGCTTAAATTAGTGTTCTCCAGTGGCTGTAGCTACGTGGGGGTGGACGACCATGACGACGTGCAGCTGTTCTACTATTTCATCCCGTCAGAGATGAAGAGAGACCTAGCCGAGGACCCCCTCCTACTGTGGCTCACCGGCGGCCCCGACTGCTCCTCCCTCAGCGGCCTCGCCTTCGAGATCGGTACGAAATAATTACTCACTTGAGACAAAAGTTGACCCAACGACACGCGCTATGCTGTGTAGGTGGTAGATAGATTTGTTGCACGATAAATTCGGATTGGCCACAAGTCACTATTTTTTTCTTTAAATAATGTATAACTTTCTTTTTATAGATGGAATGTCATTCTATGTCACATCATATCACATATCATATATGTGAAGTGGCTCAACAAAGAAGAGGTGGTTGGATAGCACCTATAATTTTGTTGTCCATTTTATCGCTATGTGATCTGATATGGATCAATAAGAAAGTGACAAGTGGATAACACTTTCGATTTCGTGCCAGATCAGGCTACGTAGTTAAATCATATATGTGGGCTGGGTAGTTATATGCCACAGTTAGATGCGGTCGGGTATAGACACCGACCATGGTTAGATGAGGCCCAGTAATACCAACATCATATTTTATAATGTGGGCCGTGGTTGGATGAAGGCCAGAACGGCCACAGTAAATTGAGAAAAATTTAGTGCACTTATATTTCTTACTTCTCATTGGATGAGTGTATTATGTCATTTCTCTATTGATCAATAAAAAGGAAAAGTACAAGTGTAAAACTCAAGTGCACTAAAATTTTCTCCAGTAAATCTTATAACGTAGGCCCCACTTGGGACCTAGCCCACCCCCACCTTCCTATCTGCCAATTCCACTCATTAGCTTTAATTGGATTATCATATTTAATACAAAATCTTTTCTGCGCCCAAGTTCTTTAATTTGAACGATCAGAAAATTTTCTCTTAAGACCGCTTCCGCACCCTGTTTAACGTTTGTCCAACTTCGTAAGTGCAAGTCGACATTCTCCCTCAATACACAAATTCAAGAGTTCGTAGAGATTAGATGGTAAAGACTTGTCGATCATTTTTCGACAGTTAAAGTGCCAAAAAAAAACTGTGTATTCAATATTCAGATGGTCTTCCTTTTTTTTTTCTCCCAAACTAATCAAACCACAAGAACAACATTGATCAAAGGAATTACAGACTATGCAATATCATTCTGCCTCCCAGTTTCAGTTTTCAATTGAAACCCATTGAGAACTAAGATTGAAAATTTTAAAACCCGTGATTTTAAAACAAGGACTTTATTTAAAAAATCAATAATTTGGTATATTTCAGCATTATTTGACAACACACCAAACATCCCTTTAGCTAGCAATTTCAGACTTGGAGAAGCACTGGAGAAGAGAAGAGATCACAACGGTTTATGAGAGACCCATCTTTGAAGCATGGCTAAGCATTCTTTTGATTTGTACTCCGGAGCTGTGTGGCCTGCACCCTACATAAACATGCATCTGGTTTAGGCAATTACCTCATGACACCTTAAAGAGGAGCAGAAGAACCACCACTACTAACCTTCACGGTGGCAAATGTCAAGTTGTTCGAATATAACATGGTATATCTGCAAGAACAAAGGCAACAACAAAATGTTATTTTTTTGATGTTATGAACCAAAAACGAGTGGTGGAAATCATAGAAAGGCAAAGACCAGTCACTGCTATATGAAGAAGTTGTAGCTCACCCTGCAACTTGGCCATCCACAAACCAAGATCGCCAATCCTCGACAACAGAGAAATTAAGAGATTTGATCCAGGCTAGTGTCCCTTGGAATGGTATACTTGGGTCATGGTCACCACTATATGGCCATGTCAATTAAGAAATCAAAGGGAATTAGGTGAGCATGTGAAGTTTTCACCAAAATCCAACCTAATAAACATGGTTTCACCTTGATTTCTTACTTGTATACTAGTGCACGATAACCTCTGGTAGTCAAATCTAAGTGAAACTTAATAACGCTTTCTATTTCCTGAGTATAAGTCCCCTGATTTACAACAAGATTGCATCTCTGCCATTCGTTAACAGTTCCCTGCACATCATTTTACATATATAGCCTCATCATTAGGAAATAACAGGCAAAAACGTACTACCTACACACTTTATAAGTGGAGTCCAGTTTATAAGTAATGCTTGGAGACATGCTAATAAGATCATATAGAATGATTGTTCCAGCTACTTGTTGATTAGGAAATGTATACACATGATAGATGAACAATGCAAATTGATGTTGGAAGTCATGAACATAACAAATGGGAGAGAATACCTCGTGGATGTGGAGAGCTTGTCTTGCTAGATTATTGTTTGCCCAGTAGTATGATAGGTAGTAACTATAAGTCTACAGTTAAGAAGAAACAGACGGACTAATCATTAATACTTGGACTGTTATGTAGAAGATATGGAGTATCAGTAGAAATTAAGGATATCTTCCAATGGAAATTAAAAGTGTACACAACATCTAAAGTAAAGGCATCATCTATATGGAAAGAGCATTATTGGTTAGGTTATTTAGCTTACCCTACATTCCACATCAAGATCTGGTGGTGGTATTTTCTTCTGTCCAGTGTAGGGACATAGTGATCTCCTCTCTCCCTTGGTGCCCTCTGGCCTTGGAGATGCAAAAGGACATTTAGGGTCCAAGATGAAGCCATCACTCAATTCTGAAAGAAACTGCAAGCTGAAGGTTATTACCATTATCTTTGAAATAAACGGAGTTAGATGGCAGAAACTCACCTGTTTAACAATGTTAAGCTTCTCAGCACATTTTGCAGTCTCAGGGACGTCATAGTCTTGTCCTTCACAATAGTCCATTGTTGACTGGAAAATCAAACATTCAAAAGCTATCACTTCTGTACATGATTTCATAACTAATTACAATTATCAACATAAAAGAAGACAGCAAAAATGATAAGCACAATCTATTGTTGACTTGAAAACCAAACATTCAAAAGTTATCACTTCTATACATGATTTCATAACTAATAATTATCAACATAAAGGAAGATAGCAAAAATGATAGGCGCTTGCCCAAGGCCAGCAGGTTTACTTCCAATAGAAACTTGCCTCACCCGTAGCCTTAATATGAGAGGTCCGTTAGTTAGCCTTAACCATCACTTTTAATTTGGCAGGTGTAAAAAACGAAATTACGGTAAATCATCTAGTATATCCACTTAAATATAGTGTGCACTCCACAGTACATCAACTCTTTGGAACGCATGCATGCTAGAGGCAAGTAATAGTTGGTACTCCTCGTACGTGAAGATTTTCAAAGATGAGGATTATGGATGAATACAATTAATATATACCTACCTTATAAAGCTCATCTGAAATGATGCCCATACCATGAAGAAATGGGATCCTAGACATGTAATGAAATCTTTCTCCTGTTATAGCATTCCCAATCAAATAACCCTGAAACAATTTTAACATCACAAGGTACGTATCAACAACAGTCCCACCATATCTAGAAATTTCGTTTGATAAAACATTTACCTTGAGGTTGATGACTGGTTTCTCCCCATTTTCCATATCTGCAGCATATAGAATACAGCATTGAGGAAGCCTATATCTTAGATCAATATCTTAATTTGGGAGGAAGAATGTCATTACATCATGTTACAATAATAAGAAAGTCAAATCATAAAGTGAAATAACGTACCTTCTGATATCAAGTGAGCAATGATTGGTGTAACTTTTCCAGCGTATGAATCAGCAGCAACATAAAAAGGGTTTGAGATGAACTGTGGGTGTTCCTCAAGCCACTGCAACACACAAGATAAAAAGCCCAAATTTTCGTGGTGTGGACATCATTTGAGATGAGGTTTACAAGCCCAAATTAGGTCTTGCAAAGATATCATCCCTAACTTTATCCATGTAGAATTATTCTTTTGATCTTAATCGCATATTATTTTTAGTAAGATCACGCTAATATACCAAAACTTGTAAAGGTGCACCCACTCTTGTCATATACTAGTATTTTCTAAAAAGATTTTAATCAAATTTGAAACAGACCAAAATACTCTCTCTCCCTCCCTTCCTGAACCCTAAAACCCCCCACCCCCCTCCCTCGATCCCTCTCTCCACCAGAGCATGCCAATTAAAAGGTCCTCCTCCTTGTATATAGATGTCTTCATCTACAAACTCTATTTTATGGGCAAGAACATTATATTGGCCATAAGATACTTTCGATGCTATATATATCAACATAAAATGTTATTTAAAAATAAATAAATATAAGAGGAAATATGCTACAAGTAAACTTGTAAGGAGGGTATTTTTGCAAAAGTGTAAGACAAAATATAAAGGTTTATTTGAGTAGACAACATTGTTATAGAATAATTTGTAAATTTTGTCATCCTTAATAAGTATTATCCAAAATATCATCGTACAATGTAAAACCAACAATGCAAAAAAAATCATTGCAGTCATCTCCCCTCCAAACAAAGGGGATATGTTGTGAACAGCCCTTTATTGGAAGGGATCGCAATAGTTCCAACCCCACCCCACCCCCCCCCCCCCCCCCCCCCCCCCCCCCCCCCTTTCTCCTTTCATAAATATACAAGTGTGGGTTTGAGTAACAATATTTCCAAGATTTCACAAAGGGGAAATTGATGTGGTCATTTTTTTCCATGAGTTAGATGAAACCACTGTTAAGAAGATACATAGCGGTGTGCACCATTCAGTGATGTTTTATTAAGGGCGGCAAATTTGTAATTGTTATGTAAGGATGGTTTACAAGCAATTAAAAAGCCCAAATTAACATAAATATACCTTCCTCAAGAATGTCACAACTTGTCTACTAGAGCTCATGTCTCCCACCTTGAAACCTTCGGGGTTTCTTGAGTAGGAGAACCCAGTCCCCACAGGGGAATCAAGAAAGATGATGTTGGCGACCTTGAACATTAAAGGATTTTGACATGATTCAGGAAAAATAGAAAGAAATGATATTAATGAACAACAATTCGATGGAGACATGCATATATGAAAAGGCCAATGCAACTCAAATCAGAGTGGGGAAATGTAATCACAAACCTTGGTCCATGAATTTGGCCTCAACACCAGGGTTGGCAGGCTTCCATCATATCTAGCCTTATGAAAGGTGATAGGGCCTTCACCACATACATAAAACAAGCATGTAATTATATACTAATTAAGGCCTGTGGTGAAATATACTAATTAACAGACAAGCACCGTACACGTAGCTTATCTTTTGTAATTTTTTTAGAAAAATATTTACTGTACAACAATGCTTGCAATAATATTAGCGTGGATTTTTTTATTAAAAAATAATACTATTAGTGAATAGACAAAAAAAGGTAGAGTTGCAAATAAAATTACTTTTTTACCATCTACCAAACAAAGTTACACATTATTAAAAAGAGAAAAAAAAACTAGCGGCCCCGTGGATCCCCCATGACACTATTATATCTACCATCTACAAGTAAGTAGTTATTGCGTACCGATCTCGAAGGCGAGGCCGCTGAGGGCGGAGCAGCCGGGGCCGCCGGTGAGCCACAGCAGGAGGGGGTCGTCGGCGGGGTCCCTCTCCGACTGGATGAAGTAGTAGAATAGTTGCACGTCGTCGTGGTCATCCACCCCTACGTAGCTGCAGCCACCGGAGAACACTAATCTAATATAAGCGTCAGTGATCACGGCTCGTAGTACACAACTCTCAGCTCAACAATATCCCGGTCGAAAATAAGCAGCAATAAAGAAGAAGAAGAAGAAGATTAAATAGAATAAAGATAGATAAGAAGAAGAAGAAGATAATTATTCAAAGAGATGGCGCCGTCACACGCCACTTCAAGTCCACATACCAGATCACGTTGAGAGAGAGAGAGAGAGATGAGTTACCCAGTCTCAAGATGGAAGGAGAGGGGGGCATGAAATCCCGGCAAGTGGGTGACGGTGCGGCCAGCGGCGCTTGCCGGCTGCGAGGAGAAGCACAGCAGCAGAAGCAGAAGCAGTAGCATTGCGACGAGGAGCAGCGACGGGAGAGGAGTAAGACGACGACGACGACGACGACGACAAGGAGGCGCAGGAGGCGGCATGGTGGTGGCGGGTGGACAGGGTGCTCGCCTAGCACCAGGTCAGCAACTTACGCATCCATCGTTTGTGCTTCATCTGCTCTTTCTGTGGACTGGAAGGCTTTGTTAATGCCTTCTCCGCATGCCCCGGGCTTTATCCAGTGGGTGTCCTGGGCCAATCACCATTGCGAGGCAGCGCCGCTGGGGTCCTTGTTTGGCTTTTGCATTTGCATAGCGCACTTAAATTATTGGGAGCAGATCTGTGAGAGATTTATTTTAGGTGTTTTAATTTTTATATTTATAATTACAGAGATGAATATGTAATATATTTTCTAAAAGATAGAAACTTAAAAATAAATCTCCAAAAAATAAGAATTGATTGGTAATTGTTTCTATATATTGGCCTATCTGTAGGTTGCATGGGTCCCCTTCAATAGAATATTTATACTATTTAAATAATTATACTTTTTATGAGTAAATTTAGTTGGGGAGAAAAATATTGAGAAAGGGCCCTCCCGTCTCCCCCCTCCATTTTTTTTTTTGGGGAGGGGGGGGGGGGGGGGGGCAGTGGGGGAGCCAGGCCAGGGTCAAGGGGGCACTTCCCCCCCCCCCCCCCCCCCCTTATTTTTTTTGTATAATTTTTTTTTACATAAAATTTCTCCTTATGATGGACATATGAAGATGGACATGTGAAGATTTTTTAAATTTTATTTTATTACCTCCTCTTGCGTTGAGTACCCATGACCATTATCTTATTAATTGCCCTCCTTCTATAAATTACCCCCCCCCCTTTAAATATTTCTGGCTCCGCCACTGGGGGGAGGGAGACCACCACCCCAAGTGCAGCTCTCTATAATTATATATATTCTTCTCTATAAAATTATTTGTCATCTTTAATCTTATATTTTTTTTACTCTTACTATTAAGTATGACAAATAACTTCAATGTATCGAGATAGATCCAGAATATATAGGATGAGAATATCTTCAAAATTTTGAGATATCTTCAAAAGTTTTGAAATTATCTTCAATTTATCCTCGATCTATTTTAATACCAAACAACTTTTAAAAATTATTATCTCTTATAATCTATATTTATAGATAATAAGAAATTTAACATAGTAAATTTAAAATTTGATATCAAAACATGTTATTTTTAAATTGATGCAGATTATTTTTAATGCCACCCCTATATATATATATATATATATTATATATTATATATATATAGAGAGAGAGAGAGAGAGAAGAGAGAGAGAGAGAGAGGGGTGAGAAAGATGAGGGTAGGATAGTAAGGTGATGGGAGCAACACATCAAACAACCCTGTGCAAGCGATGGGCCACCAGGAAGACGCAGGATAAATATTAATATAATAATAATTCATAACGTGTGGAAAACTATTGAATGGGGCCAGGGTTCTGGGAGGAGAAATACTTAAATTCACGCTGGTTGGTGGATGAGTTGGATTGTTATGATATTTTTTAGGCACGAGGGTGTCTAGTCAATTCTATATTGACTAAGTAACTATATTTTATCTAGTTAATCGGATAAAAGGTGACGATGTCAGAGAGACACGATTAGCAAATAAGTTAGAATGTTTTATATTTTAAAATTGTTTTAACATAAGATATCTCGTTTTCATGTTTCGCTCACTTCCACTTGTGATTTGTAGCCCCTGCATAACCTGAATTCTGTTGTTTTGTTTAGAAATAATATAGTTTGAAATTTTAATTAGGTGAATAGTATTTTAAAAAAAAATTATTTCTAATTTTTAATATATATTTTTTAATATATATATAATAAATAAAATAAATCATCCCATGACTTATTAAGCAAATCGGTCATGAATGATTGATTTTTTTATTGAAAAACAAATTAATTTGATTAGTGTTTTTTAAATTTTAATTTTATATCTAAATGATATCTAATTAAGATAACATTTTATACACAAGTTAAATTGAAATATGATAAATTTTATGGTGAATTTAATTTTTTCGGGATAAAATTTATCGAGTAAAATTACTATAAAATTAATTAATCAATCAATCTCAACATTCATGCACCAATATTCTTGATATTATCATCTCTAGAATCAACATATTTTTTAAAGATTATGATAATCTTATATCTTAATTTCATTACTCAAGTTCATTGACATCTCTTTAAAATATGTACTTCTGAAGACAATATAAGAGTTATCTCTAAATCAAAGGTAATTTTATAATCCAAGTGTCTTATCTCTCTAATAAATGGGCTAAGAGGTTGTTAACCCCTGTTAACTTATCAGGACTTGAAGGGTCTGTTAATTTTATGTGGACTTATTTAGGGTTATCATGAACTATCTTATTTTGGCATCAAAGTAAAAATACTACTAATCCCTCTTAACTTATCTTATCTTACCGGGACTTACTTAGTTATCAAATAAGGTCTTAATAGTTATGCAAATACTTTTTTGAGAGAATTTTAACTTTATCAATAATTGAAATATCTAATTATTATTTCCAAACGCTGGCTTAATATAATGTTTTGAGAGCCAAAGTACTGCTCTCTCTCTCTCTCTCTCTCTCCTCTCTCAAACTTGTAAGAGTATATATGGAGTTAATTTCTTTCCGTTTTTTATGCCACTATAAAAATATGGAATCTGTGGTCCGATCAGATGTTCTCAGGCTTCCCTTTCAAAAGGTCGATAGATTGTGTCTGATAGAAACAATGTTTATGTACTCTAAATGACGAATATTGTGATCGAAGGACTGCTAGATCACAAGGTAGATTAACTTATAGAGCAATACTACGTGCCCGGGCAAACTGCACTGCTTAATGGGGCAGCACCAACTCGAACGCTCGAATGTTAGCATTTCCCTAACTTTTATGAATGAAGGGTGTCTACAGTTAATCTCCCTTTGACCAACCTGTGCCAATAGGTAAGGAGAAATGTTTGCGTCCATATAGAAGTACGGCATTGTTTGGTAACATTTTTAATAATTTATTTTTAAAATTTTAATCTCTTAAAAAAATTACATTACTTTTTAAAACTCAAAATCTAACACATCATTTATTATTTTTTTCTCTCTATTTTTTCTCCTCTCTTAAAATCTAATTTTGCACAATATAAAATTTATTTTACTTGTTTGATAATTAGAGACAAAATATATATTTTAATATTAAATAATTAAAATCTACACTGGACTTATTTAGGGTTATCATGAACTATCTTATTTTGGCATCAAAGTAAAAATACTACTAATCCCTCTTAACTTATCTTATCTTACCGGGTAGTTATCAAATAAGGTCTTAATAGTTATGCAAATACTTTTTTGAGAGAATTTTAACTTTATCAATATTGAAATATCTAATTATTATTTCCAAACGCTGGCTTAATATAATGTTTTGAGAGCCAAAGTACTGCTCTCTCTCTCTCTCTCTCTCAAACTTGTAAAGTATATATGGAGTTAATTCTTTCCGTTTTTTATGGCCACTATAAAATATGGAATCTGTGGTCCGATCAGATGTTCTCAGGCTTTCCCTTTCAAAAGGTCGATAGATTGTGTCTGATAGAAACAATGTTTATGTACCTCTAAATGACGAATATTGTGATCGAAGGGACTGCTAGATCACAAGGTAGATTAACTTATAGAGCAATACTACGTGCCCGGGCAAACTGTACTGCTTAATGGGGCAGCACCAACTCGAACGCTCGAATGTTAAGCATTTCCCTAACTTTTATGAATGAAGGGTGTCTACAGTTAATCTCCCTTTGACCAACCTGTGCCAAAAGGTAAGGAGAAATGTTTGCGTCCATATAGAAGTACGGCATTGTTTGGTAACATTTTTAATAATTTTATTTTTTAAATTTTAAATCTCTTAAAAAAATTACATTACTTTTTAAAACTCAAAATCTAACACATCATTATTATATTTTTTCTCTCTATTTTTCTCCTCTCTTAAAATCTAATTTTGCACAATATAAAATTTATTTTACTTGTTGATAATTAGAGAAAAAATATATATTTTAATTATTAAATAATTAAAATCTACACTTCAAAAATATTACCAATAATATCTAAGATAAAATTTGTAGCCATCAAAACTCTACGAGCCTCGATCCTTTGGGCTCGAAGCACGCACCCGCAAACCTACTGCCCAAGAAGTCTTGCTCGCTAGCAAAAGCCGGGAATTAATGGTAGATTCTTTCCCTGTAGCTCTGATAGGTGGGGTCTTGAAAATTTAATAATATATATATATATATTAAATCTAGAAATCTTGTTCTGTATCTTGAAAATATTACTTGATGTGCAACGACCACTTTTGAACGATCAAATTATCAATGGCAGTGACAAAGTAATTAACTGAGTTTTCTGTAACTATTTGCAGGCGCGTTGATCAGATTAATGACAACAAGAACTTGAGAAAGAAAACAACTATCAGATTTAATGGAATCAAATTAAATCTTCCAAAGAAGTTAGCCCAGTTGCCAATGCCTTCTCTTTTGTTTTTTTGGGTTTATATTTGCTAATGCTATGATCACAAAGTTTTGATATTATTTGGAAATATGGTTGACTGTGTCACATCGAATTGTGTAAGAGATTTATCGATCTCTAATATAACGCGACATGATATATATAAATAATATTATTTTTATTTTTTAAAAAATTTGACTGAAAATTTTTAAACATATCAATCGATATAATATGATACCTTTCATATCATCTCAACATAAATTTGATACAGTCGAATTGTATGGTACATCCAACGAAAAGTGTGAGATCAGGGTTTGTTGTGCAGGTGCGGTATATACTGCACCGTGTCAAGGCTCTTACTAGAATTCGGGTACGGTCGAGTCACCCCTCGAAAGTGACTCGTAGTGAGTCGATATAGTTCGGTATGATCTGAGCCAGATCTATAATCGATCCGACCGGATCCGTAGCGATTTGGTCGATCAAAAATCATATTTCAATCGATCGATTTTCAAAACCTACAAATCTACTCTCTACGACAAAAATTGGTCGACTTAAAATCAAAGTTTGGTTGACCTAAACTTACACAGGTAGAACATGTCACTATGTTAATATGTGTATGGAAATGGCTATAAATTGAGTTTTACTATGAGATAAAATCTATAATTTTGAGGACATATTCAAGTCTATAAAATACATCTAAAAATATAAATTAGACCTAGTTATACAAAAATATGAATAAAAATATACAATAAATACACATTATGAAGCATAAATGTGTACAACATAAAATTTTTTTGATGCGTCTCTATGTCACTGTTGTAACACATTTTAAGGTCATAAGAATATGTTTTTTTGCACACTTCAAATATCAAATTCATTGATAATTAACATGAAGTTCATATAAATGAATCTATCATTGAAGAACTCATCAACACAAGATAATATTTTGTGATCATAAAAATCTGCATAATACAACACACGATAGTGCATCTTCATTAATATTGATTAATTAGTGATTAACAATTATAATATAATTTTGACATGCTTTTAGATAAAATCAATATGTGGTGATATGGAAAGAAGAGATATTACAATCTAATATACTATTTTTTAGTGTTTATTGCACGAATATTATGTATATTTTTGATGATTTATATTTATGTCAACTTGTTAATGCATATTAATAGTATTATCATGTGTGATTGTGATAACATTATAGATTTCTCCAAAAGAACAGAGTGATAATATTAGGTAGCAACCTGAGAATGCTTCAGGGGAACATGTATTGGTTGTGAGATAAATTAGAGTATATTTGCTCAAATTCATACAAAGTTAAGAAATTTATTTAGTAACAGAAGGTTGGACAACTTGGTGTACGTGCACTAATATGAGACTCAGGTTGAAACATGTGTAAATAGATGCCAAAAAAAGAAGAGAGAGACTATGATCCCACATGTTTTATCTCAAGGACGATGAAGATCCAATGGTGTCATGGGTTTCTAAGTCCACTATAAAATGGAGAGAGATGGAACTTGATGAGTTCGCCGACAATCTAAGAGATCCACCTCTGTCGAACACATTCTTGATTTCTGTTATTGAGATGATTGAGACAAGTGCAGATGTCAGGGATGGCAAATATGCTTATAATTGTTTTCTTCATCATGATTTTTATAAGTAGAAATGACATTATAAATTGTTCTTGTAGATGACTAAGATGAGGAATAGTGAGGCCAACCAGATGAGCATTACATTTAGTTTGTAAAACTTGATGACTGTATTCTCAATATTTTTGTGTATGTATGTCATGAATTTGACATGTTTGTATATAATATTTGATGAACTATAGATGATTGTGTTAGGTTTGGTTGAATAGTTAAATGGAGCTTCATACATTTTTTATCATCTCTATGTGATGTTCTTATATTTTGCCTATTTTTATTAAAGTTTGTCCATTTTAGATATTGATCAGGTCATAAAATAAATAAAAAAATCAAATAGATCTCTTTCTCACAGTATCTTAGTGATACAGGACGGTGCGATATCATATCGTGTTATAAAAAATACAACACAATCGATACGCGCGATATGATGTTAACATAGACTGAGTCATTACAAGGAATCATTACAAAAGCATGATATTTTTGTATTCACCATGAAAATTGAACTCTGATCACATCATTTTAGAGTTTCAAAGCTCACCGCCGAAGGAAGCCTCGATCGGATCAGATTGTGTTGAACCCACGTGAGTTATGCTTTGCGTTTACTTATCCCTTATATAAGTTTTTTAATATATATCCCTCTTAAAAGCTTTATTATATAAGTTTTTTATATTTATATTTACATATATAATCTTGAGAGATTTAGCAATCAATCTCTACTTTTTAGAGACTTATTTTTAAGTCTATGACGACTATGTAAGTCTTTTAGAAAATTATGTAATTACATATTTATCTTTGTAATTATAAGTATGTAAATTATGAACATAAAAATAAGTCTCTAAAAAATAGAGATTGATCGGTAATTCATCCTATAATCTTTTATGGATACAAAATATCTTAAAAGACTTATTCTAGTCTCTTGTGATGAAACTATGGAAGCCAAGAATATACTTTTAATATTTCTTCACTGTTACTTTTACTAAGAGTTTATACAAAAAGGTGAACAGAATATTCTAACCATCTTTTTAGGTCTCTCACAACATGTTACAATAGAGTATTATATATCCATAAGACAAACACTCTAACTGGGATATATATATAAATATAAATTTAAAAAGAATTCGCACACAGTTAATCTACTAAGAAAGGTATATATGCAAAAAAATCCTATGCTTTATTTATCATCCTCGCGACCTTCGTGCGCGCCGCAGACACAGTGACAGACTGCAGTCATGCGCTTTTTTAAAGATTTTCTGAATACATATAATTTTTAGAAGATTAATTATATAAAATTCTTTCTAACTTTACATTTATATATATAAATCTCTGATGGTATCTTCAAAAACTTTACCATCACCTTCTAGAAGTGTCCGCCGCCTGTAGGTGGGTTGGACATTGTGGGTGTGGGGGGGACGCTTCGCCCGAGTTCGATCCCGGGACAGCGCTGGGTTATCCAGTGGCGGATGCCACTGGACCGCTAACAAAAAAAATCATCTTCTAGAAGTCAAAACTATGCTTCAAACATCTCTTCAGTGTCATTTTTAATTTGGATATGCACGTGAGAGTGAACAAAATATTTTAAATATACTTTAATATCGGTCATGGCTTATAATGGTAGGGTTTTTAAGTATTTTATATTCATAAAGAGGTATTATATAAATATAAATGAAAAGAGTATTATACAACTAATCTTAGATATATGTAAAAAAGACTTTTATTTATTTCACTTCACATATATAGAATGAGTCTTGTTTCTCTCGATACATAGAAAAGTAACATCTACCGCATAAGAAAAATTTAGTACACAAATCAGCGTCCTGTCGACCGTTTCGGAATGTCGATTTTGAATTGTGCTCACATAAACGATTCTGTGCCGGACCGAAATTCCACCGCGGAGCGTGTGTACTATTGCACCGATTATCGTACCCCTTAGGTAAGGCGTAGATATTTTTTTGTGCGGCAATCGGAGCCGCCCGCGAGTCCCCAATTCAGAATCGACACTTCGACCAGGTCGGCACAAGGTCAAATTCAGAGATTTCTGGTTCGGCGCCCAAATTCCTCTCCGGAGGGTGGTCGCGGGCTGCGGATGCGATCGCATACAGACACCCCTTCGCTCAAACGAGCATAACTTTCCGCTTGGTTATCGGAATCGCTTATAAGACCCCAATTCGGAATCGACACTCAGAGACGCTCATCACCCCCTTAGCGCCTCATGTCATTTCGGGGTCAAAAACCTTCGTTTCGCACTCCAAAATTGCGATTTCGGCAGACGATATCCCCATTCAAAGGTTTTCTCGCAGTAACGTCTACCTCGATCATGTGAATCCCAGGCGGGGTGGCCACACGGAGTCGGCCAGTCGCGGTGATCGGAAGTTGTGCTCAACTCGGCATGAGAACTCCTCCCCTGGTCGTAGATATGGGTGCACCATTATCGCCGATATAGTCCCCCCTTTCGGGTAATTCTCACCCCCTTCGGGAGAGAACTGTCCATAACTTTCCACCCGGAGATCGGAATCGCTTATGTGAGCACAATTCGGAATCGGCATTCCAAAACGGTCGAAAGGACGTTGGTTTTGCATAATTCCATGCCGGGCCGAAATTCCACCGCGGAGCGTGTGTACTAGTGCACCGATTGTCGTACCCCTTAGGTAAGATGCGGATATCTTTTCGCACGGCGATCGGAATCGTCCGCGAGTCCCCAATTTGGAATCGACACTTCGACCCGGTCCGCACAAGGTCGGATTGGGTGATTTCAGGTCCGGCGCCCAAATTGCTCTCCGGGAGGGTGGTCGTGGGCTGCCGATGCGATCGCATAAAGACACCCCTTCGCTCAAATGGGCATAACTTTCCACTCGGTTATAGGAATCGCTTATAAGACCCCAATTTGAAATCGACACTCAAAGACGCTCGTCGCCCCATATTGCCTCAGGTGATAAGATGTCGTTTCGGGGTCAAAAACCTTCATTTCGCACTCCAAAATTGTGATTTCGGCTGACGATGTCCCCGTTTCAAAGGTTTTCTCGCAGTAACGTCTACCTCGATCACGTGAATCCCGGGCGGAGAGGCCACACGGAGTCGGCTAGTTGCGACGATCGGAAGTTGTGTTCAACTCGGCACGAGAACTCCTCTCCTGGTCAAAGATATAGGTGCACCAATATCGCCGATATAATCACCCATTTTCAGGTTATTCTCACCCCTTTCGAGAGAGAACTGGCCATAACTTTCCGCCCGGGTATCGAAATCGCTCATGTGAGCACAATTCAGAATCTGCATTTCGAGACGGTCGACAGGACGCTGGTTTTGTAGAATTCTGTGCCGGGCCGAAGTTCCACCACGGAGCGTGTGTACTAGTACACCGATTGTCGTACCCCTTGGGTAAGACGTGGATATTTTTTCGTGCGGCAATCGGAACCACCGGCGAGTCCCCAATTCGGAATCTGCACTTCGACCCGGTCGGCACAAGTTCAGATTCGGAGATTTCTGTTCCGGCGCCAAAATTCCTCTCCGGAAGGGTGGTCTCGGGCTGCCGATGCGATCGCATATGGACACCCCTTTTCTCAAACGGACATAACTTTCCGCTCGGTTATCAGAATCACTTATAAGACCCCAATTTGGAATCGGCACTCAGAGACGCTCATCGCCCCCTTATCGCCTCACGTCGTTTCGGTGTCAAAAAACCTTCATTTCGCACTCCAAAATTGCAATTTCGGCCGACGATGTCCCCATTTCAAAGGTTTTCTCGCAGTAACGTCTACCTCGATCACATGAATCCCTGACGGAGCAGCCACACGGAGTCGGCCAGTCGCGGCGATCGGAAGTTGTGTTCAACTCGTCACGATAACCCCTCCCCTGGTCGTAGATATGGGTGCACCAATATCACCGATATAGTCACCCCTTTCGGGTTATTCTCACCCCTTCTGGGAGAGAACTGGCCATAACTTTTTGCCCGGATATCGGAATCGCTTATGTTAGCACAATTCGGAATAGGCATTCCGAGACGGTCGACAGGACACTGGTTTTGCAGAATTCCGTGTTGGGCTGAAATTCCACCGCGGAGTGTGTGTACTATTGCACCGATTGTCGTACCCCTTGGGTAGGATGCAGATATTTTTTCGCGCCACGATCGGAACCGACCGTGAGTCCCCAATTCAGAATCAGCACTTCGACTCAGTCGGCACAAGGTCGGATTCGGAGATTTCCGATCCGGCGCCCAAATTCCTCTCCGGGAGGGTGGTCGCGGGCTGCCGATGCGATCGCATACGGACACCCCTTCACTCAAACGGGCATAACTTTCTGCTTGGTTATCGAAATCGCTTATAAGACCCCAATTCGAAATTGACACTCAGAGACGCTCGTCACCCCCTTATTGCCCCACGTATTTCAGGGTCAAAAACCTTCGTTTTGCACTCCAAAATTGCGATTTCATCCGACGATGTCCCCGTTTCAAAGGTCTTCTCACAGTAACGTCTACCTCTATCACCTGAATCCCGGGCGGGGCGGCCACACGGAGTCGGCTAGTCGCGGCGATCATAAGTTGTGTTCAACTCAGCACGAGAACTCCTCCCCTGGTCGTAGATATGGATGCACCAATATCGCCGATATAATCACCTCTTCCGGGTTATTCTCACCCCTTCCGGGAGAGAACTGGCCATAACGTTCCGCCCGGGTATCGAAATCGCTTATGTGAGCACAATTCGTAATCCGCATTCCGAGACGATCGACAGGACGCTGGTTTTGCAGAATTCCATGGCAGGTCGAAATTTTACCGCGGAGCGTGTGTACTAGTACACCGATTTTCGTACCCCTTGGGTAAGACGCGGATATTCTTTTGCAGTGGCGATCAGAACCGCCCCTCGAGCCCCCAATTCGGAATCGACACTTCGACCTGGTCCGCATAAGGTCGGATTCGGAGATTTCCGGTCCGACGCCTAAATACCTCTTCGGGAGGGTGGTCGCGGGCTGCCGATGTGATTGCTTATGGACACCCCTTTGCTCAAATGGGCATAACTTTCCACTCGGTTATCGGAATCGCTTATAAGACCCCAATTCGGAATTGGCACTCAAAGACGCTCATCGCACCCTTATCGCCTTAGGCGATAAGACGTCATTTTGGGGTTGAAAAACCTTCATTTTGCACTCCAAAATTGCGATTTCGTCCGACGATGTCCCTGTTTCAAATGTTTTCTCTCAGTAACGTCTTTATCGTTCACCTGAATCCCGGGCGAGGCAGCCACATGGCGTCGGCCAGTCGCAGCAATTGGAAGTTGTGTTCAACTAGACACGAGAACTCCTCCCCTGGTCGTAGAAATGGGTGCACCAATATCGCCGATATAGTCACCCCTTTCGGGTTATTCTCACCCCTTTCGGGAGAGAACTGGCCATAACATTCCGCCCGGGTATCAGAATCGCTTATGTGAGCACAATTTGGAATCCGCATTCCGAGACGGTTGACAGGATGCTAGTTTTGTAGAATTCCGTACTGGGCCAAAATTCCAACGCGGAGCGTGTGTACTAGTACACTGATTGTCGTACCCCTTGGTTAAGACGCAGATATTCTTTCGCGTGGCGATCGGAACCGCCTGCGAGTCCCCAATTCGGCATCGACACTTCAACCCGGTCCGCTCAAAGTTGGATTTGGAGATTTCCGGTCCGGCGCCCAAATTCCTCTCCAGGAGGGTGGTCGCGGGCTGCCGATGCGATCGCACACGGACACCCCTTCGCTCAAACGGGCATAACTTTTCGCTCGATTATCGAAATCGCTTATAAGACCCCAATTCGAAATCGGCACTCAGAGACGCTCGTCGCCCTCTTATTGTCTCTGTCGATAAGATGTCATTTCAGGATAAAAAAACCTTCATTTTGCACTCCAAAATTGTGATTTCGGCCGACAATGTCCCCATTTCAAAGTTTTTCTCACAGTAACGTCTACCTCGATCGCGTGAATCCCGGGCGGGGCAGCCACACAGAGTCGGCCAGTCACGGTGATCGGATGTTTTGTTCAACTCGACATGAGAACTCTTCTCCTTTTTGTAGATATGGGTGCACCAAATCGCCGATATACTCACCCCTTTTGGGTTATTCTCACCCCTTCCTGGAGAGAACTGGCCATAACATTCCGCCCGGGTATCGGAATCGCTTATGTGAGCACAATTCGGAATTGGCATTCCGAGACGGAAGACAGGACGCTGGTTTTACAGAATTCCATGTTGGGCTTAAATTCCACCGCGGAGCGTGTGTACTAGTACACCGATTGTCGTACCCCTTAGGTAAGACGCGGATATTTTTTCGCGCAGCGATCAGAACCAGCCGCGAGTCCCCAATTCAGAATCGGCACTTCAACCCGGTCCGAACAAGGTCAAATTCGGTGATTTCCGTTCTGGTGCCCAAATTCCTCTCTGGGACGGTGGTCGCGAGCTGCCGATGCGATCCCATACGGACACCCCTTCGATCAAACGGGCATAACTTTCCGCTCGATTATCGGAATCGCTTATAAGACCCCAATTCGGAATCGGCACTCAGAGACGCTCGTCGCCCTCCTATTCCCTCAGGCGATAAGATGTCGTTTCGGGGTCAAAAAACCTTCATTTTGCACACACAAATTTCAATTTCGGCCGATGATGTCCCCGTTTCAAAGGTTTTCTCGCAGTAACGTCTACCTCGATCACGTGAATCCCAAGCGGGGCAGCCACACGGAGTCGGCCAGGCGTGGTGATTGGAAGTTAAGTTCAACTCGGCACGGGAACTCCTCCACTGGCCGTAGATATGGGTGCACCAATATCACCGATATAGTCACCCTTTCGGGTTATTCTCACCCATTCCGGGAGAGAACTGGTCAAAACTTTCCGCCCGGGTATCGGAATTGCTTATGTGAGCATAATTCGGAATCGGCATTCCGAGACGGTGGACAGGACGCTAGTTTTGCAGAATTCCGTATCGGGCCGAAATTCCACCGCGGAGCGTGTGTACTAGTACACCGATTGTTGTACCCCTTGGGTAAGATGCAGATATTTTTTCGCACGGCGTTCGGAACCGCCATGAGTCCCCAAATCGGAATCGACACTTCGACCTGGTCGGATTCGGAGAATTTCGATCCAGCACCCAAATTCCTCTTCGGGAGGGTGGTCGCGGGCTGCCGATGCGATCGCATACGGACACCTCTTTGCTCAAATGGGCATAACTTTCCGCTCAGTTATCGGAATCGCTTATAAGACCCAATTCGGAATCGGCACTCAGAGACGCTCGTCACTCCCTTATTGCCTCCGGCGATAAGACGACGTTTTGGGTTCCAAAAACCTTCGTTTCACTCTCCAAAATTGCGATTTCTGCTGACCATGTCCACGTTTCAAAGGTTTTCTCGGAGTAACGTCTACCTCGATCACGTGAATCCCGGGCGGGGCAGCCACACGGAGTCGGCCAGTCACAGCAATCAGAAGTTGTTTTCAACTTGGCACGAGAACTCCTCCCCTGGTCGTACATATGGGTGCACCAATATCGCCGATATAGTCACCCCTTTCGGGTTATTCTCACCCCTTTCGGAAGAGAACTGGCCATAACTATCTGCCTGGGTATTGGAATCGCATATGTGAGCACAATTCGGAATCCGCATTCCGAGATGGTCGATAGGACGCTGGTTTTGCAGAATTCCGTGTCAGGCTGAAATTCCACCGCGGAGCGTGTGTACTAGTACACCGATTGTTGTACCCCTTGGGTAAGACGCAGATATTTTTTTGCGCGGCGATCGGAACCGCCTGTGAGTCCCCAAATAGGAATTGACACTTCGACCCGGTCGGCACAAGGTTGGATTCGGAGATTTCCGGTCCGGCACCCAAATTCCTCTCCAGGAGGGTGGTCGCGGGCTGCTGATGCGATCGCATACGGACACCCATTCGCTTAAACGGGCATAACATTTTGCTCGATTATCGGAATCGCTTATAAGACCCCAATTTGGAATCGGCACTCAGAGACGCTCGTCGCCCCCATATCGTCTCACGTCGTTTCGGGGTCGAAAAACCTTCGTTTCGCACTCCAAAATTACAATTTCGTCCGACGATGTCCCTGTTTCAAAGGTTTCCTCGCAGTAATGTCTACCTCGATCACGTGAATCCAGGCGGGCTGCCACACGGAGTCGGCCAGTCGCGGTGATCGAAAATTCTGTTCAACTCGACACGAGAACTTCTCCCCTGGTCGTTGATATGGGTGCACCAATATCGCCGATATAGTCACCCCTTTCGGGTTATTCTCACCCCTTTCGGGAGAAAACTGGCCATAATTTCCGCCCGGGTATCAAAATCGCTTATGTGAGCACAATTTGGAATCGACATTCCGAGATGGTCGACAAGACGATAGTTTTGCAGAATTCCATGTTGGGCCAAAATTCCAATGCGGAGCGTGTGTACTAGTGCACCGATTGTCACATCACTTGGGTAGGATGCGGATATTTTTTCACGTGGCGATCGGAACCGCCTGTGAGTCCCCAATTCGGAATCGGCACTTCGACCCAGTCGGCACAAGGCCGGATTCAGAGATTTCCGGTCCGGCACCAAAATTCCTCTCCGGGAGGGTGCTCGCGTGCTGCCGATGCGATCGCATACGGACACCCCATTCTCTTTGCTCAAACGGGCATAACTTTACGCTCGGTTATCGGTATCGCTTATAAGACCCCAATTAGGAATCAGCACTCAGAGACGCTCGTCGCCCCCTTATCGCCTTACGTCGTTTCGGGGTCGAAAAACCTTCGTTTCGCACTCCAAAATTACAATTTCGTCTGACGATTTCCCCGTTTCAAAGGTTTCCTCGCAGTAACGTCTACCTCGATCACGTGAATCCCAAGCGGGGCTGCCACAAGGAATCAACCAATCGCGGCGATCGGAAATTTTTTTCAACTCGACACGAGAATTTCTCCCATGGTCGAAGATATGGGTGCACCAATATCGCCGATATAGTCACCCCTTTCGGGTTATTCTCACCCCTTCCGGGAGAAAACTGGCCAAAACTTTCCACCCGTGTATCGGAATCGCTTATGTGAGCACAATTTGGAATCAGAATTCCAAGATGGTCGACAAGATGTTGGTTTTGCAGAATTTCGTGTCGGGCCGAAATTTCACCGCGGAGCGTGTGTACTAGTGCACCGATTGTCGCACCCCTTGGGTAGGACGCTGATATTTTTTCGCGTGGTGATCGAAACCGCCCGCGAGTCCCCAATCGGAATCGGCACTTCGACCCGGTCGGCACAAGGTCAGATTCGGAGATTTCCGGTCCGGCGCCCAAATTCCTCTCCAGGAGGGTGGTCGCGGGCTGCCGATGCGATCGCATTCGGACACCCCTTCGCTTAAACGGGCATATCTTTACGCTCGGTTATCGGAATCGCTTATAAGACCCCAATTCGGAATCAGCACTCAGAGACGCTCATCGCCCCCTTATCGCCTCACATTGTTTTAAGGTAAAAAAACCTTCGTTTCGCACTCCAAAATTGCAATTTCGGCCGATGATGTCCCCGTTTCAAAGGTTTTCTTACAGCAACGTCTACCTCGATCACGTGAATGCTGGACGGGGCGGCCACACGGAGTCGGTCAGTCGTGGCGATCGGAAGTTGTGTTCAACTCGGCATGAGAACTCCTCCCCTGGTTGTAGATATAGGTGCACCAATATCGCCGATATAGTCACCCCTTTCGGGTTATTCTCACCTCTTCCGAGAGAGAACTGACCATCACTTTCCGACCGGGTATCGGAATCGCTTATGTGAGCACAATTCGGAATCCGCATTTCGAGACGGTCGACATGATGCTGGTTTTGCATTATTCCGTGCCGGGCCGAAATTCCACGGCGGAGCATGTGTACTAGTACACCGATTGTCGTACCCCTTGGGTAAGATGCGGTTATTTTTTCGCGCAGCGATCGGAACCGCCCGTGAGTCCCCAATTCGGAATCGGCACTTCGACCCGGTCCGCACAAGGTCAGATTCGAAGATTTCCGGTCTGGCGCCCAAATTCCTCCCCGGGAGGGTGGTCGTGGGCTGCCGATGCGATCGCATACGGACACCCCTTCGCTCAAACGGGCATAACTTTTCGCTCGGTTATCAGAATTGCTTATAAGACCCCAATTCGGAATTGGCACTTAGAGACGCTCGTCGCCCCCTTATCGCCTCAGGCGATAAGACGGCATTTCTGGGTCGAAAAACCTTCGTTTCGCAGTCAAAAATTACGATTTCGGCCGACGATGTCCCCGTTTCAAAGGTTTTCTCACAGTAACGCCTATCTCGATCACATGAATCCCGGGCGGGGCGGCCATACGGAGTCGGCTAGTCGCGGCGATCGAAAGTTGTGTTCAACTCGGCATGAGAACTCCTCCCCTGGTCATAGATATGGGTGCACCAATATCGCCGATATAGTAACCCCTTTCGGGTTATTCTCACCCCTTCCGGGAGAGAACTGGCCATAAGTTTCCGCCCGGGTATCGGAATCGCTTATGTGAGCACAATTCGGAATCCGCATTCCGAGACGGTCGATAGGACGCTAGTTATATAGAATTCTATGCTGGGCCAAAATTCTACCGCGGATCGTGTGTACTAGTACACCGATTGTCGTACCCCTTGGGTAAGATGGGAATATTTTTTCCCGCGGCGATCGGAAACGCCCGCAAGTCCCCAATTCGGAATCAGCACTTCGACTCGGTCGGCACAAGGTCAGATTCGGAGATTTCCCATCCGGTGCCCAAATTCCTCTCTGGGAGGGTGGTTGCGGGCTGCCGATGCGATCGCATACGGACACCCCTTCGCTCAAACGGGCATATCTTTCCGCTCGATTATCGGAATCGCTTATAAGACCCCAATTCGGAATTGGCACTCAGAGACACTCGTCGCCCCCTTATCGCCTCACGTCGTTTAGGGGTTGAAAAACCTTCGTTTCGCACTCCAAAATTGCAATGTTGGCCAACGATGTCCCCATTTCAAAGGTTTTCTCGCAGTAACGTCTACCTTGATCACGTGAATCCTGGGATGGGTGGCCACACGGAGTAGGCCAGTCATGGCGATCGGAAGTTGTGTTCAACTTGGCACGAGAAGTCCTCCCCTGGTCGTAGATATGGGTGCACCAATATCTCCGATATAGTCACCCCTTTCGGGTTATTCTCACCCCTTCTGGGAGAGAACGGGCCGTAACTTTCCGCATGGGTATCGAAATCGCTTATGTGAGCACAATTCAGAATCCGCATTTCGAGTCGGTCGACAGGATGCTGGTTTTGCAAAATTTTGTGCCGGGCCGAAATTCTATCGCGGAGCGTGTGTACTACTACACTGATTATCGTACCCCTTGGGTAAGAAGCGGATATTTTTTCGCGCGGCGATCGGAACTGCCAGCGAGTCCCCAATTCAGAATCGGGACTTCGGCCGGGTCAGCACAAGGTCAGATTCGGATATTTCCAGTCAGGCGCCCAAATTCCTCTTCGGGAGGGCGGTCGCGGGCTGCTGATGCGATCGCATACGGACACCCCTTTGCTCAAACAGGCATAACTTTCCGCTCGGCTATCGGAATCGCTTATAAGACCCCAATTCGGAATCGGCACTCAGAGACGCTCGTCACTCCCTTATTGCCTCTGGAGATAAGACGATGTTTTGGGATCAAAAAACCTTCGTTTCACTCTCCAAAATTGCGATTTCTGCTGACGATGTCCACGTTTCAAAGGTTTTATCGGAGTAACGTCTACCTCGACCACGTGAATCCCAGGTGGGGCGGCCACATGGAGCCAGCCAATCGCGGTGATCGGAAGTTGTGTTCAACTCGGCACGAGAACTCCTCCTCTGGTCGTAGATATGGGTGCACCAATATCGCCGATATAGTCACCCCTTTCGGTTTATTGTCACCCCTTCTGGAGAGAACTGGACATAACTTTTCGCCCTGGTATCGGAATCGCTTATGTGAGCACAATTCGGAATCCGCATTCTGAGACGATCGACATGACGTTGGTTTTGCAGAATTCCGTGCCGGGCCGAAATTCCAGCGGAGCGTGTGTAGTAGTACACTGATTGTCTTACCAATTGGGTAAGACGCGGATTTTTTTTCGCGCGGTGATCGGAACCACCCGCGAGTCCCCAATTCGGAATCGACACTTTGACCAGGTCCGCACAAGGTCGGATTCAGAGATTTCTGGTCCGGTGCCCGAATTCCTCTTCGGGAGAGTGCTTGCGGGCTGCCGATACGATCGCATACGGACACCCCTTCGCTCAAACGGGCATAACTTCGGCTTGGTTATTGGAATCGCTTATAAGACCCCAATTCGGAATCCGCACTCAGAGACGCTCGTCGCCCTCTTATTGCCTCAGGTGATAAGACGTCATTTCGGGGTCGTAAAACCTTTGTTTCGCACTCCAAAATTGCGATTTCGGCTGATAATGTCCCCGTTTCAAAGGTTTTCTCACAGTAACGTCTACCTCGATCACGTGAATCCCTGGCAGGGCGACCACACGGAGTCGGGCAGTCACAGCGATCGGAAGTTGTGTTCAACTCGGCACGAGAACTCCTCCCCTGGTCGTAGATATGGGTGCACCAATATCGCCGATATAGTCACCCCTTTCAGATTATTCTCACCCCTTCCGGGAGAGAACTGGCCATAACTATCCGCTTGGGTATCGGAATCGCTTATGTGAGCACAATTCGGAAACGACATTCCGAGACGGTCGACAGGACGCTGGTTTTACAGAATTCTATGCCGGGCCAAAATTCCACCGCAGAGCGTGTGTACTAGTACACAGATTGTCGTACCCCTTAGGTAAGACGCGGATATTTTTTCGCGCGGCGATCGGAATTGCCTACGAGTCCCCAATTCGGAATCGGCACTTCGACCCGGTCAGCCCAAGGTCGGATTCGGAGATTTCCAGTCTGGCACCCAAATTCCTCTCCGGGAGGGTGGTCGTGGGCTGCCGATGCGATCGCATATGGACACCCCTTCGTTTAAACGAGCATAACTTTCCGCTCGGTTATCGGAATCACTTATAAGACCCCAATTCGAAATCGGTACTCAAAGACGCTCGTCCCCCCCCCCCCCCTATGGCCTTCGGCGATAAGACGACGTTTCGAGTTCCAAAAATCTTCATTTCGCACTCCACAATTGTGATTTCTGTCGACGATGTCCACGTTTCAAAGGTTTTCTCACAGTAACGTCTACCTCGATCACGTGAATCCCGGGCGGGGTGGCCACACGGAGTCGGCTAGTCACAGAGATCAGAAGTTGTGCTCAACTCGACACGAGAACTCCTCCCCTGGTCGTAGATATGGGTGCACCAATATCGCTGATATAGTCACCCCTTTCGGGTTATTCTCACCCCTTCCTGGAGAGAACTGGCCATAACTTTCCCCCAGATATCAAAATTGCTTATGTGAGCGCAATTCAGAATCCGCATTCCGAGACGGTCGACATAACGCTAGTTTTGCAGAATTCTATGCTGGGCCAAAATTCCACCGCGGAGCGTGTAGTACATTGATTGTGGTACCCATTTGGTAAGACGCGGATATTTTTCACGCCGCGATCAGAACCGCTCGCGAGTCCCCAATTCCGAATCGGCACTTCGACCCAGTCGGCACAAGGTCGGATTCGGAGATATCCGATCCGCCCCCCAAATTCCTCTTCGGGAGAGTGGTCGCGGGATGCCGATGCGATCGCATACAGACACCCCTTCGCTCAAACGTGCATAACGTTCCACTCGATTATCGGTATCGCTTATAAGACCCCAATTCAGAATCGGCACTCAGAGACGCACATCACACCCTTATTGTCTCCGGCAATAAGACATCATTTCGGGGAATAAAAACCTTCATTTCGAACTCTAAAATTGTGATTTCGGCCGACGATGTCCCCTTTTCAAAGGTTTTCTCGTAGTAACGTCCATCTCGATTACGTGAATCTCGGGCGTGGCGGCCACACGGAGGCTGCCAGTCGCGGCGATCAGAAGTTGTGTTCAACTTGGCACGAGAACTCCTCCCCTAGTCGTAGATATGGGTGCACCAACATCTCCGATATAGTCACCCCTTTCGGGTTATTCTCACCCCTTCCGGGAGAGAACTTGCCATAACTTTCCGCCAGGTATCGAAATCGCTTATGTGAGCACAATTCGGATTCGGGATTCCGAGACGGTTGACAGACACTGGTTTTGCAGAATTCTGTGCCGGGCCAAATTCCACCGCGGAGCATGTGTACTAGTGCACCGATTATCGTACCCCTTGGGTAAGATGCAGATATTTTTTTCGTCCGGCAATCGGAACCGCCCGCGAGTCCCCAATTCGGAATAGGCACATCGACCAGGTCGACACAAGGTCAGATTCGGAGATTTCTGGTTTGGCGCCCGAATTCCTCTCCGGGAGGGTGGTCGCGGGCTGCTAGGGGTGTAAACGGAACCCGATATTTCCACCCGATTCCGATAAAAATTATCAGTTTCGGAATCGGAATATATACCGATAGCTTATCGGAATCGATATCGGATATTCCAATAAGTTATCGGAATCGGAATTGAAAAATAATCAGAATCGGTATCGGTTATTCCGATAATTATCATAAACTCAAGGTAAAATTATGGTAACCACATTACCTTATCGGAATTTCGGTTCCGATAATGTTATCGGAATCGGAACGGAATCGGAACTAACCATTCTTATCGGAATCAGAATCGAAATCGGAATCATATTTTGGTTATCGGAATCGGAATCTGTGTTTCCGGTTCCGAACCGACCCGTTTGCAGCCCTACGGGCTTCCGATGCGATCGCATACGGACACCTCTTCGTTCAAACGGGCATAACTTTCTGCTCGGTTATCGGAATCGCTTATAAGACCCCAATTCGGAATCGGCACTCAGAGACGTTCGTTGCCCCATTATTGGCTCAGGTGATATGACGTTGTTTCAGGGTCGAAAAACCTTCGTTTCGCACTCTAAAATTGTGATTTCGGCCGACGATGTCCCCGTTTAAAAGGTTTTCTCGCAGTATCGTCTACCTCGATCACCTGAATCCCGGGCAGGGCGGCCACACGGAGTCAGCCAGTCGCGGCGATCGAAAGTTGTGTTCAACTCGGCACGAAAACTCCTCCCCTGGTCGTATATATGGGTTCACCAATATCGTCTATATAGTCACCCCTTTCAAGTTATTCTCACCCCTTCCGGGGGAGAACTGGCCATAATTTTCCGCCCGGGCATCGGAATCGCTTATATGAGCACAATTCGGAATCCGTATTCCAACACAGTCGACAGGACGCTGGTTTTGCAGAATTCTGTGCTGGGCCAAAATTACACCGCGTAGCATGTGTACTACTACACCGATTGTTGTACCCCTTGGGTAAGACGCGAATATTTTTTCGCGCGGCGATCGGAACCGCACGCGAGTCCCCAATTCGGAATCAGCACTTCGATCCGGTCAGCACAAGGTCAGATTAGATGATTTCCGGTCCGGCGCCCAAATTCCTCTCCGAGAGGGTGGTCGCTGGCTGCCGATGCGATCGCATACGGATACCCCTTCGCTCAAACGGCATAACATTCCACTCGATTATCAGAATTGCTTATAAGACACCAATTCGGAATTGACACTTAAAGACACTCGTCGCCCTCATATTGCCTCAGGTGACAAGACGTCGTTTCGGGGTCGAAAAACCTTCGTTTCGCACTCTAAAATTGTGATTTTCGGCCAACGATGTCCCCGTTTCAAAAGTTTTCTCGCAGTAACGTCTACCTCCATCACGTGAATCCCGGGCGGGGCGACCACACGGAGTCGGCCAGTCGCGGTGAATGGAAGTTTTGTTCAACTCGGCACGAGAACTCCTCCCCAGGTCGTAGATATGGGTGCACCAATATCGCCGATATAGTCACCCCTTTCGAGTTATTCTCACCCTTTTCGGGAGAGAACTGGCCATAACTTTCCACCCGGGTATCGGAATCGCTTATGTGATCACAATTCGGAATTGACATTCTGAGACGGTCGACAGGACGTTGGTTTTGTAGAATTCTGTGGTCAGCCGAAATTCCAACGCTGAGTAAGACACAGATATTTTTTCGCACGGCAATCGGAACCGCCCGCGAGTCCCCAATTCGGAATCGGCACTTCGACCCGGTCCGCACAAGGTCGGATTCGGAGATTTGCGGTCCGGCGTCCAAATTCCTCTCCAGGAGGGTGGCCGCGGGCTGCCGATGCAATCGCATACGGACACCCCTTCGCTCAAACGGGCATCACCTTTCGCTCGGTTATCGGTATCACTTATAAGACCCCAATTCGGAATCGTCACTTAGAGATGCTCGTCGCCCTTTTATTGCCTATGGCAAAAGCACGTCTTTTTGGGGTCGAAAAACCTTCCTTTCACACTCAAACATTACGATTTCGGCAGACGATGTCCCTGTTTTAAACGTTTTCTCGAGTAACGTCAACCTAGATCACGTGAATCCCGGGTGGGGCAGCCACATCGAGTCAGCCAGTCGCGGCAATCGGAAGTTGTGTTCAACTCGGCAAGAGAACTCCTCCCCTCGTCGTAGATATGGGTGCACCCATATTGCCGATATAGTTACCCCTTTCGAGTTATTCTCACCCCTTCCGGGAGAGAACTGGCCATAACTTTCTGCTCGGTATCGGAATCGCTTATTGTGAGCACAATTCGGAATCGGCATTTTGAGACGGTCGACAGGACGCTATTTTTGTAGAATTCTGTGCCGGGGCAAAATTCGACCAGGGAGCGAGTGTGCTAGTACACCGATTGTCGTAACCCTTGGGTAAGACGCAGATATTGTTTCACGCGGCGATCGGAACTGCCCCCGAGTCCCCAATTCGGAATCGGCACTTTGACCCACTCCGCACAAGGTCGGATTCGGAGATTTCCAGTCTGGCGCCCAAATTCCTCTCCGGGAGGGTGGTCGCGGGCTGCCGATGCGATCGCATACGGACCCCTTCGCACAAACATGCATAACTTTCCTCTCGGTTATAGGAATCGCATATCAGACCCGAATTCGAATTGGCACTCAGAGACGCTCGTCACCCCCCTTATCGCCTCAGATGATACGCCATTTTGGGTTGAAAAAAAGTTGTGTTCAACTCAGCACAAGAACTCCTCCCCTGGTCGTAGATATGGGTGCACCAATATCACCGATATAGTCACCCCTTTCGGGTTATTCTCACCCCTTCCGGGAGAGAACTGTCCATGACTTTCCACTCGGGTATCAGAATCGCTTATGTGAGCACAATTCGGAATCCGTATTCCGAGATGGTTGACATGACGCTGGCTTTGCAGAATTCCGTGCCCGGCCGACATTCCACCACGGAGCGTGTGTACTAAGACACCGATTGTCGTACCCCTTGGGTAAGACGCAGATATTTTTTCGTGCGGCGATCGGAACCGCCCGCGAGTCCCCAATTCAGAATCGACACTTCGACCCGGTCCTCACAAGGTTGGATTCAGATATTTCCGGTCCGGCGCCCAAATTCCTCTCCAGGAGGGTGGTCGCGGGCTGTCGATGCGATCGCATATGGACACCCCTACACACAAACGGGCATAACTTTCCGCTCGATTATCTCAGAGACGCGCGTCACCCCCTTATTGCCTAAGGCGATAAGACGTCATTTTGGGGTGAAAACCTTCGTTTCTCACCTCTAAAATTGTGATTTCGGCCGATGATATCCACGTTTCAAACATTTTCCGCAGTAAATCTACCTCGATCACGTGAATCACGGCCGGGCGGCCACACGGAGTTGGCCAGTCGCGGCGATCGAAGTTGTGTTCAACTCGGCACGAGAACTCCTCCCCTGGTCGTAGATATGGGTGCACCAATATCGCCGATATAGTCACCCCTTTCGAGTTATTCTCACCCCTTTTTGGGAGAGAACTGGCCATAACTTTCCGCCCGGGTATCGGAATCGCTTATGTGAGCACAATTCGAGATCCGCATTCCGAGACTGTCGACAGGACGTTGGTTTTACAGAATTCCATGCATGGCAGAAATTCCACCGCGTAGCGTGTGTTCTAGTACACCGATTGTCGTACCCTTGGGTAAGACGCAGATATTTTTTCGCGCATCGATCGGAAATGCCCGTGAGTCCCCAATTCGGAATCGGCACTTTGACCCGGTCGGAACAAGGTCGGATTCGAAGATTTCTCCCAAATTTCTCTCCGGCAGGGTGGTCGCGGGCTGCTGATGCGTTCGCATACGGACACCCCTTCGCTTAAACGGGCATAACTTTCCGCTCAGTTATCGAAATCGCTTATAAGACCCCAATTCGGAATCGGCACTCAGAGATGCTCGTCGCCCCCTTATCGCCTCACATCATTTCGAGGACGAAATACCTTCGTTACGCACTCCAAAATTGCAATTTCGTCCGATGATGTCCCCGTTTCAAAGGTTTTCTCGTAGTAACGTCTACCTCGATCACGTGAATCCCGGGCGGGGCGGCCACACGGAGTAGGCCAGTCGCGGCGATCGAAAGTTGCATTCAACTTGGCACGAGAACTCAACTCCTCCCCTGGTCATAGATATGGGTGCACCAATATCGCCGATATAGTCACCCCTTTCGGGTTACTCTCACCCCTTCCGAGAGAGAACCGGCCATAACTTTCCGCCCGAGTATCAGAATCGCTTATGTGAGCACAATTTGGAATTGGCATTCCGAGACGGTTGATAGGACGCTGGTTTTGCAGAATTCCGTGTTGGGTAGAAATTCCACCGCGGAGCGTGTGTACTAGTACACCGATTTTCATATCCCATGGGTAAGATACGAATATTTTTTCACACGGCGATCAGAAGCGCCCGCGAGTCCCCAATTCGGAATCGACACTTCGACCCGGTCGGCTCAAGGTTGGATACGGAGATTTCTTGTCCGGCACCCAAATTCCTCTCTGGGAGGGTGATCGCGGGCTGCCGATGCAATGACATATGGAGACCCCTTCGCTCAAACGGGCATAACTTTTCGCTCGGTTATCGGAATTGCTTATAAGACCCCAATTCGGAATCGGCACTCAGAGACGCTCGTCTTCCCCTTATCGCCTCACGTCATTTGGGGTCAAAAACCTTAATTACGCACTCCATAATTGAAATTTCGGCCGACGATGTCCCCGTTTCAAAGGTTTTCTCGCAGTAACGTCTACCTCTATCACGTGAGTCCCGGGTGGGGAGGCCATACAGAGTCGGCCAGTCACGGCGATCAGAAGTTGTGTTCAACTCGGCACGAGAACTCCTCCCCTGGTCGTAGATATGGGTGCACCAATATCACCGATATAGTCACCCCTTTCGGGTTATTCTCACCCCTTCCGGGAGAGAGCTGTCCATGACTTTCCACCCGGGAAATCGGAATCACTTATGTGAGCACAATTCGGAATCCGTATTCCAGAAGGTTGACATGATGCTGGCTTTGCAGAATTTCGTGCCGGGCCGACATTCCACCACAGAGCATGTGTACTAATACACTGATTGTCGTACCCCTTGGGTAAGATGCATATATTTTTTCGCGCGGCGATCGGAACCGCCCGCGAGTCCCCAATTCAGAATCGACACTTCGACCCGGTCCTCACAAGGTTAGATTCAGATATTTCCGGTCCGGCGCCCAAATTCCTCTCCGGGAGGGTGGTCGCGGGCTATCGATGCGATCGCATATGGACACCCCTACGCACAAACGGGCATAACTTTCCGCTCGGTTATCGAAATCGCATAGAAGACCCCAATTCGAAATTGGCACTCAGAGACGCGCGTCACCCCCTTATTGCCTAAGGCGATAAGACGTCGTTTTGGGGTTGAAAAACCTTCGTTTCGCACTCTAAAATTGCAATTTCGGACGACGATGTCCACGTTTCAAACATTTTCTCGCAGTAACGTCTACCTCGATCACGTGAATCACTGGCGGGGCGGCCACACGGAGTTGGCCAGTCGCGGCGATCGGAAGTTGTGTTCAACTCGGCACAAGAACTTCTCCCTTGGTCGTAGATATGGGTGCACCAATATCACCGATATAGTCACCCCTTTCGAGTTATTCTCACCCCTTTCCGGGAGGGAACTAGCCATAACTTTCCGCCTGGGTATCAGAATCGCTTATGTGAGCACAATTCGAGATCCGCATTCCGAGACTGTCGACAGGACGTTGGTTTTACAGAATTACATGCCTGGCAGAAATCCCACCACGTAGCGTGTGTACTAGTACACCGATTGTCGTACCCCTTGGGTAAGACGCGGATATTTTTTCGCGCGTCGATCGGAAACGCCCACGAGTCCCCAATTCGGAATCGGCACTTCGACCCGGTCCGCACAAGGTCGGATTCGAAGATTTCTTATCCGGCACCCAAATTCCTCTCCGGCAGGGTGGTTGCGGGCTGCCGATGCATTCGCATAAGGACACCCCTTCGCTCAAACAGGCATAACGTTCTGCACGGTTATCGAAATCGCTTATAAGACCCCAATTCGGAATCGACACTCAGAGATGCTCGTCGCCCCCTTATCGCCTCACGTCGTTTTGAGGTTGAAATACCTTCGTTACGCACTCCAAAATTGCAATTTCGGCCGACGATGTCCCCGTTTCAAAGGTTTTCTCGCAGTAACGTCTACCTCGATCACGTGAATCCCGGGCGGGGCGGCCACACGGAGTAGGCCAGTCGCGGTGATCGAAAGTTGTGTTCAACTTGGCACGAGAACTCCTCCCGTGGTCGTAGATATGGGTGCACCAATATCACCGATATAGTCACCCCTTTCGGGTTATTCTCACCCCTTTTGGGAGATAACTGGCCATAACTTTCTGCCTGGATACCAGAATCGCTTATGTGAGCACAATTCAGAATCCGCATTCTGAGACGGTCGACAGGATGCTGGTTTTACAGAATTCTGTGCCAGGCCAAAATTCTCTTGCGGTCTTGTCTTAAAAAGTGAGTAGAATCTTGCTTTTATGCTATCTTCTTCTCTTCAACGTAAGCCTTTTGTTCAGCCTCAATTCTACATGCTGCCCCAATAGCTTCGCTCATGGTGGTAAAGTTTGTGATTGACATCCTAGCTCTTAGTGAAGGCCTCAGATCTCAAATGAACTTCTTGGTTCCCCTCTTCTGATCAATAACTATATGAGGGGCATACTTTGCTAGATCTAAAAATCTAGTCTCATACTCCAACACACTCATGGAACCTCGAGTGAGTGTGAAGAATTCATGTTCCATTTTGTCTTGGATGTGCTCAGGAAAGTATTTCTCTCGAAAAGTTGAAAGAAAATCCTTCCAAGGAATGACTCCCTCTTCTGTGAACTCAGTGCGAAGAGCTGAGGTCCACCAAACGTCGGCCCTATCCTGTAGCATATAGGATGCAAGATTTGTCTTCTCCTCCTATGGGCACCTGATGGCCCGAAAGATCTTTTCTATCTCGCGAATCCAGCTCTCTGCAACATCTGGACCATTCTCCCCCTTAAAGGAGGGTGGCCCCATTCGCTTGAACCTCTCCATAACAGTGATGCCCTGGTGTCTATCTTGGTCTTGAGTTTGCACTGGAGGCGATGCTTGCATTTGCGCATGCAACTGTGCTTGAAGAGATGTTTGCGTTTGGGTTTGTGTTTGCATAGCTTGCACAAGGCCTTAGAAAGACTGCTTGAAGGTGTTGAAGTCTACTAGTGGAGGCGGAGGTGGTGCTGGGATCACCCTCTGAGGATCTCCTAAGGTCGACCCCTCCTACGTTCCAGGGGTACCTTGAGGTGGTGAGTCTTCTGCAGAAGACTGTGGTGGTGGTGGCACGACACGATTGGCCCTTGTCCTTCCAGCCATGTTCTAAAAGGAAAAGGACTATTCAATTAGTGCTCTACTATGTTCAATTTTTAGAACTAACTCATCCTATGACTACCCTTCTAATAATTCTATGGTATGGACTAGAAGAGATAGTCGTGAATGCTTAGTCTCAACTTGGCTCTCTGATACCAAGTTCTGTAACGCCCCCTGACCCGGTCCAGTTAGACCAACTCACATCGGATCAGGTGACACGTCACAGGGGATAAACACATCATATACACACATGTTAAGAGTAAGACATTCACAAACTTCATCATTATGGAACTATGATGAATAACCATCCCAACTTATAATACAATGTCCATAACCATAATAGAATTATCAGAGTACGGAGAACTGAAAGAAAAGTAAATCAAGATCGCTAATCGATCAAATAGGCTTTAAGAGCCAACCCACACATAATTTATTAGTGAAATAAGAACTAACTATCCAACGGAATCTACTCCTCACGATCAGAGTCCGAAGGCACACCTAACTCTGGCTCTTGATCTCCTGAAAAATATGTTAGGCAAGTGTGAGTCTTAATAGACCCAGCAAGCATCTGAAACTCTAACCACAATTTATCATATAAATAAGCAAAAGTGATGCTATCATAAGTTATCAGTTTCATTTCATAATTATAGTATAGGCTAGTCAACCTACTACAAGATGTCTTTCTTAAATTAATCTCAAAGATGTGTCATATATAAGAATATGTCAAATCATATATTATCATATGCCTACACATATTATTTGCCTTATAAAATTTTGGATACTCATGATCATGTGGACAGAACAAAATAGAGCATATGATATATCAAGATATCAAGTGAAGTAGAATTCTTCATAATCTGAGCAGTTAATATATCAGAACATAAAATATATTTCTTAGGTGTGTATATCAGACAAATACCTAAACCACAACATAGAGAGTCATCGGACATATTCTCCACACCTAGGCAAGTAGCATGGAGAAAAAGTACCTGCGCAGTACCCGAGATCATCAAGATCCCACCTTAACCAGTGAGCATTGCCCACCTCCAGGATTTCAACCCCGTTGCCCACGGGTCATCAAAAAGCTTCCCATAGGGGTACTTCTATGGTAGGCCTAAAACCTCTCTAAGATGGCATTATCCATAACACAATCGAATTATCTCACATAATCATGTTTATGGCCTTTTTAATTACAAGAGACTATATGTGTATGTGAAATAGGATGCAGGTCATGGTAATATCAAATCTAGACTATTAAATATAACATTTTTAAGACTTTTAGGATTTTTCAGGAGTTAACAGAAATTAATAAATGTCATGATTGTGCGTGTTTTGAAAACATTATCATGATATATGATGTCCAATTAATCAATTTAAATCACTTGTATGACATAACAGTTATGAGAAAATAATATAAATTTTTATGACAGATTTTAGGTTAAAACAGATTATCTAGACATTTATATTTTAATTAAAAAAAATCATATCCTCATCAAATCAATTTATATCGATCTCACATGTTTATTACAGTTTTAAATAATCATAAATATGCTACAAAATAATTTTCAACATTTTCTGACAATCATGGAAATTTTCATATCATAATAAATATCAGGTATTCTAATGATTTAATTATGAAAATAACTTATAATAGCATAAAAGTAACCAAAATTTATTTTGGGGATACTGGAATAAAATCAAAATAGTCACTACAAAATTAGAATTTTTATAAAAACATATAACTTTTGGATAATTTTTCAATGAAAATTATAAGCAATGGAAATTCAAGAAAGTATCAAAATATTCTAAAAAAAATCTTGAAATAATTTTTTTGTTACTCAGAACATCAAAACTTCAAAAGTATGTTCTCTACATGCCCATAATTAAAATTTGAAAACTAATTTAAAATAATCATATATATATAAGAAAATAATCATGGTAAGAATCTCGTCATCACTTGCGTTGGGAAAATTTTCCTATCTATGTAAAATAAGCCCGAAGATGACCGCCTACAGCAAGGCGGAACATGCACTTAAACTTTGCTCAACATCGGCTACGTCTCTCCTTTACGTCAATTGTCGAATAGTTGTTGAAGCCACTCGTCGAAAATCCTCTCTCTCTCTCTCTCTACCTTTCTTACACATGCAACACACACTAGAGGAAGAGAGTCAACTAACATTCAACACCAAAAGAAACTATGGTGTGGAATGGGTGAGACCACTCGTAGCCCTTTTATAGGGAAACTTGTGCTTCTTTTCTTCCAAAACGTCAATCCCCTTTTAAAACACGAACACCTTTCCTAGCTTAAAACTTTACAGAATAATGCCAAGAAACTGTCCATTTAATTCAAGAAACCGAGGCTGTGATGGGGTGTATAGTGGGGAAATAACGTGTGGGTGTGGGGTGGAGAAGGAAACCGTGCATGTTGGTTTCCGTAGGTGTTTAATTAAGGATAGCTTCTTGTTCAGTTTGTTAGAAAGAAAGAAAAAGCATCTAATTAATGCTCAACTTAACTTCCGTATGTATTTTATTTCTCTAAATCTGTACAGTTTAAACTCAAACCATTCATTACACACTATTTAATGCATGTTTACTCTAATAAAAGTTTTAACATGAATGGTGACATGGGGTACTTGCATTAAATGCATGGTTCATCCATGCATGGAAGGAGAGGCTTCCCAAGTAAGCCCAATCCCAAGCCTTTCACTTATCTCTATAGCCGCCCCATGTGTGTATACATTTTCTTTAAACCTTAGATAATATGTATACTTATTACCCAATCCCCATTTTAGGTTGGGAATGAAATTTACATCAAATTTATAGATCTCCATAATATCTTTCCAATGATATAAGAATCTAGATAATCAGGTTTCTTTATATATATATATATATATATATATATATATATATATATATACTTTATAGTTAATACATACTTTTATTTTATAAATGTCATATTTAGGATGACATATGGTCACCTTTATGAAATCTAGAGAACCCTTTAAAATCTCCTAATTCAAATTTCAAAATTTGAGTTTCTATGTCAAAATATGAAATCCCACAATAGAGTCAGCAAAGTTACAAAAAATCTATTAGTTATTGCATTCTCTTCCCCTTAAAGTAATTTCATCCTTGAAATTAAAAATAGAGTACGTACCAAAGAGATGTGGGTATTTCTTCCTCATGTTGGCTTCTAGCTCCCATGTTGCTTCTTCATAAGAATAAAGTTGCCATAGTACTTTGACCAACGGAATTGACTTCGTCCTCAATTCTTGCACTTTATGGTCCAAAATACAGATAGGCCTCTCCTTAAATGTGAGGTTCGGTTGAAATTCCACCGGGGAGCGAGTGTACTAGTACATCGATTGTCGTACCCCTTGGGTAAGACGCTGATATTTTTTCGCGCGGCGATCGAAACCACCCGCGAGTCCCCAATTCGGAATCGGCACTTCGACCCGGTCCGCACAAGGTCAGATTCGGAGATTTCCGGTCTGGCGCCCAAATTCCTCTCTGGGAGGGTGGTCGCGGGCTGCCGATGCGATCGCTTACGGACACCCCTTCGCTCAAACGAGCATAACTTTCTGCTCGGTTATCAGTATCACATATAAGACCCCAATTCAAAATCGGCACTCAGAGATGGTCGTCGCCCCCTTATTGCCTCTGGAGATAAGACGTCTTTTTGGGGTCGAAAAACCTTTGTTTCGCACTCCAAAATTGCGATTTCGGTCGATGATGTCCCCATTTTAATGGTTTTCTCGCAGTAACGTCTACCTCGATCACGTGAATCCCGTGCGGGGCAGCCACACGGAGTCGGCCAGTCGCGGCGATCAGAAGTTGTGTTCAACTCGGCACGAGAACTCCTCCCCTGGTCGTAGATATGGGTGCACCAATATCGCCGATATAGTCACCCCTTTCGGGTTATTCTCACCCCTTCCGAGAGAGAGATGGCCATAACTTTCCGCCTGGGTATCGGAATCGCTTATGTGAGCACAATTCGGAATCGGCATTTCGAGACGGTTGACAGGACGCTGGTTTTGCAGAATTCCGTGTCGGGCAAAAATTTCACCACGGAGCGTGTGTACTAGTACACCGATTATCGTACCCCTTGGGTAAGACGCGGATATTTTTTTCGCGTGGCGATTGGAACCGCCCATGAGTCCCCAATTCGGAATCGGCACTTCGACCCGGTCAGCACAAGGTCAGATTCGGAGATTTCCAGTCCAACGCCCAAATTCCTCTTCGGGAGGGTGGTCGCGGGCTGCCGATGCGATCGCGTACGAACACCCCTTTGCTCAAATAGGCATAACTTTCCGCTCGATTATCGAAATCGCTTATAAGGCCCAAATTCGGAATCGACACTCAAAGACGCTCGTCGCCCTCTTATTGCCTGAGGAGATAAGACGTCGTTTTGTGGTCAAAAAACCTCCGTTTCGCACTCTAAAATTGCAATTTCGGCCGACGTTGTCCCCGTTTCAAAGGTTTTCTCACAGTAACATCTACCTCGATCACGTGAATCCCGGGCAGGGCAGCCACACGGAGTCGGCCAGTCGCGGTGATCGGAAGTTGTGTTCAACTCGGCACGAGAACTCCTCCCCCGGTCGTAGATATAGGTGCACCAATATCACCGATATAGTCACCCCTTTCGGGTTATTCTCACCCCTTCCGGGAGAGAACTGGCCATAACTTTCCGCCCGGGTATCGGAATCGCTTATGTGAGCACAATTCGGAATCGGCATTCCGAGACGGTCGACAGGACTCTAGTTTTTCAAAATTCCGTGCTGGGCCGAAATTCCTCCGCGGAGCGTGTGTACTATTACACCGATTGTCGTACCCCTTGGGTAAGACGCGGATATTTTTTCGTGCGGTGATCGGAACCGCCCGTGAGTCCCCAATCGAAATCGGCGCTTCGACCCGGTCGGCACAAGGTCGGATTCAGAGATTTCCGGTCTGGCGCCCAAATTCCTTTCTGGGAGGGTGGTCGCGGGCTGCCGATGCGATCACATACGGACACCCCTTCGCTCAAATGGGCATAACTTTCTGATCGGTTATCGGAATCGCTTATAAGACCCCAATTCGGAATCGGCACTCAGAGACGTTCGTCGCCCCCTTATTGCCTCCGGCGATAAAATGTCGTTTTGGGGTCGAAAACCTTTGTTTCGCACTCTAAAATTGTGATTTCGGTCGACGATGTCCCCGTTCCAAAGGTTTTCTCGCAGTAATGTCTACCTCGATGACGTGAATCCCGTGCGAGGCGACCACACGGAGTCGGCCATTCACGGCAATCGGAAGTTGTGTTCAACTCGGTACGAGAACTCCTCCTCTGGTCGTAGATATGGGTGCACCAATATCGCCGATATAGTCACCCATTTCGTTTTATTCTCACCTCTTCTGGGAGAGAACTAGCCATAATTTTCTGCCCGGGTATCGGAATCGCTTGTGTGAGCACAATTCGGAATCCGCATTCCGAGACAGTCGGCATTGTAACGTCGCACATTTTTCAGATCCTCGTGGATCCTTGTTTAGCACGTTTGGTGGCCAGCGTGTGGCCCATTAGTTCGTGTTTCAGGTGTTTGCACGTGGTTGTGAGACTTGGTGGGCCGGAAGTTGGGCCCAAAGTGCTCACAAGTTTTGTGCCTGTGAATGCGACAGGGGGTTGCATCGCGTTCTGAACGCGACGGCCCTGGTGGTCGCATTCTTGTTACCGCTGTTTGGCGGTCTTCGTCTGCATGGCTGCCGCGTGTCGCATGCTGGGCAGTCAGCTGACGTCGACAGTGGGAAGGTGACGGCTTCCTACGTCGCGTTCAGGTCGTGACGTAGGGCTGCATTACGTTCCCAACCGTTGAGCATTTTTAAGAAGGTTTGGCCGAACAGAGCTTTCATAAGCTCTGCTCAATTAGGGGAGCTACTGCGGCGGTTTTCCAGCAGATTTGACGTGTTGATGGTGTTTTTGACGCGCTCTCACCGCGAGGATGTTGCGTGGAGCGGGGGAGACGCCGTACCATGCGTGGTTTGCATGTTCTTCGTGAAGGTAGAGAGTTCTACCTCGATTTATGATGTGGATTACATGTTAGCTTGTTTATTGTTTTACAAACAGTATATACCATACTAGGGTATTCATTAAAGCATGAAAATCGAGAATTAATCGTGGTTTGAATGGCTTAGGGTGGTGATCCGGAAAGAGGAACCCTGATTAAGATTTTCGCCTATGAAGGCGACAGACTCTGATGTTGCGACCAGGTCGCGACAGGCCGATCCGTCGCGTTAAGGCTTGAATTAGGATCACGTACACCTTTGAATGTGAAGGTAGACATTTGTGATACCCGTACCCCTAGTTACTCAGTGTGTGTGACCATCATACCATTATGCAAAGATAATGAAAGAACCTTTTTGACGCGAAGATAGACATTTGTGATGCCCATGTCCTCGGTTACTCAGTGATGTTCATCATTGCTCTGCCTTTGGCCCTTGCAGATAAACTTTATTTGATTTTTTTATTTTTAGTTTAGAAATAGGTAGCTTTTCTCCTCTCTTTTTTTGAAAATCAAGGTCAAAGGTTATGTAAAGTCAAAGGCCACATAAAATCATTAAGTTCAACAATCGTCTTACTTATCAATCCACTTTAGAAACATGATCATCCACAAGGGAGTTATTCAAGTGGGTTAAGTTAAAATCATTAGATTTGTTCAATGTTTCCTAGATGATATAACCTAGACTCAAGCACAAAATATTATTTCAAAATCATTGGAATTAAGGACATGTCTTTGATACGTTGTGATTATGAAAGATTGTAATGAATATTTATACCCAATTCTCCCCTTGCATAAATAATAAAAACATACTCATGAAGAATGGAGGAGAAAAGCTGAAGAATTGACAGAAGATGTGTAGTTGTCGACAGCAAGAATGTGCCTGTCGACAGGTACTGAATTCCAGAAGAATGGAGGTTCTGGGAGAGGTCATCTGTCGACAGGTAGAGTGGGGCTGTCGACAGGGACTTGAACAACTCAGTTTAAAGGCTTGTGATTGAGAGAAATTTGACTTGATTAGAGGAGGGATTAGGACACATTGAGTATGAAGGGTTACCCATAAGAATTTCACTCACTTAGCCTAAACTTACTCCCCCATAGTGTGTGCATGTGATGACTCACTTCAAGCAAATCAATCAAGGATACATACATTCATATCAAGCATTTGCACATAAGAGAACAACTACAAGCATGTGAGCACCAAGAATTCATTCTTGCATGTGTCAAAATTAAAAGAAACAAAATACCTTATTATGAAGTTAATGACCTTTATGTATTAGTACACTATGGATACTTGGCGGAGTATATTTACTCACGCATAATGATAGTTTCCAAACAATCCGAACTTGTTCTTCCACATCTTACCAATTGATATACCTCATAGTCACTACACATAAGAATCATTTACTCCTCAATTTGGCATTGGATTCATTGAATTTTGCACAATCCCAATTCTCTCCTTAGGGAGGTGAACCTATCTTCTGACAAGGGTTTGGTGAAAATATCTGCCAATTGTTTTTCAGTAGGTATGAAGCTAAGCTCCAAGGTTTTGTTGGCTACCTCATCTCTCAAAAAAGTGATGCCTTATTTCAATGTGTTTGGTCTGTGAGTGTTGAATTGGGTTTTTGGAATGATTGATAGCACTAGTATTGTCACATAAGATAGGTGTGCATCCAATGTCAATGTTGTAGTCGCACAACTGACTTTTAATCCACAACACCTTAGCCGCACAACTCCCTACAACAACATATTCTGCCTCTGCAGTGGGGAGTGCAACCGAGTGTTGCTTCTTGGATGCCCACGAAACCATGCAACCACCAAGAAATCGGCAATACCCACTAGTGTTTTTTCTGTCAATTTTACACCCAGCATAGTCAGCATCAGAATATGAAATCAGTTCAAAGCTACTACCTGTTAGATACCATAATCCCAAATCATACGTACCTGAGAGATTTCTGAAAATCCAACAGCAACAAATGGCTTTCCTTTGGACTAGATTGGTATCTAGCATAAAGGCAGACACTGAATTGTATATACGGCCTACTTGCAGTAAGGTAAAGAAGTGAGCCAATCATACCTCGGAATTGCTTTGCATTTACCATTTTACCTTTCTCATCTTTTTCCAGTTTTATGCTCGTGCTCATTGGTGTGGAAGCTAGCTTGGCTTGTTCGAACTGAAATCGTTTCAGTAGCTCCTTGACATACTTTTCCTAATTGATGAAGAAGCCATCTTCATGTTGTTTTACCTGCAAGCCAAGAAAAAATTGAAGCTCCCTCATTAAACTCATCTCAAATTCACTGTGCATGTGGTTTAAAAATTCTTCACATAGTGAAGGGTTAGTGGAACCAAATATAATGTCGTCCACATAAACTTGAACAACAATTATGTGATTGTGAACACATTTAGTAAAGAGAGTTTGGTCCACTTTACCTCTGGAGTAGTTTTTACTCACCAAGAAGTTGCTTAATCTATCGTACCAAGCTCGGGGTGTCTGTTTCAAACCATAAAGAGCTTTGTGCAACTTATAAACATGATTAGGCTTTGCATTATCCTCAAATCTAGGTGGTTGAGAAACATAGACCTCTTCTTTGATGTAGCCATTCAAGAAAGCAGTTTTAACATCCATTTGAAAGAGTTTAAATTTATATGAGCATGCATATGCCAACAAGATTCTAACTGCCTCAAGCCTAACTACAGGTGCAAAGGATTCTTCAAAATCTATCCCAAATTCTTGATTATATCCTTTTGCTACCAGTCTAGCTTTGTTTCTCACCACTTTACCCTCTTCATTTAGCTTATTCCTAAATACCCATCTTGTTCCAATCACTGAAATTTCAGGGGTCCTAGGAACTAAGCTCCACACTTTATTTCTTTCAAATTGCACAAGTTCCTCGTGCATAGCATCTATCCAAGAATTGTCTTTTAGTTGGACCTATACGACATAATCCAACCGGCCTTTAGATTATCTTTGTGAACGCACCCTACTTGTTGTCCCCCTTATTAATGTGGTGCACAAGGGGACCACGTCTTCTCTAGACATAGCGTCCAACATTCTTACTATGTCCTTGTCGCAGCCAAGAGGTAGACTGCGCTATCTACCCGACCACCAATACTCGAGAGTAATGTTATAGGTGCTGCTATCTTGATTTTCTCGTGTTGTTTCTCGTGCATGACCCTTGTAAATTTCTTACTAAAGCAGAAACTCTCATCTCATGACTCTTTCTCTCTCTTATCTATTCTCTTTCTATTATACTCTTGTCTATTTGTCTACTCTTTTCGTCTATTAATGCTTGGTACTTTATATGGATATTGATTGATTATCTAAAGATAAGAAAATATGACTAATACTTGGCAATTAAAGGGGCCCAGTCTGGTCTTGGGAGGAGTGCTCAAAAGTGCTAATGCCTGTGGGAGTTTAATGACCAGGGTGTTTGGCATTCACCCAAGTGCTATACTATACCTCGATTTATCTAAAGACAATCAACTCGTGAAAGTGCTAGACTTGACTTGACTTGACTTGAATTATACATGATGGCCATTACTCTCTCGTGTTATACTTGTTACGGCTTGTACGCTATTACATGACATCTTCGTGCTATTACTTTGTCAATGTGATATGACACTCCATCTCTCGTTATTCTACTTATTTATGCATTAATCACTTAAAGCATGCTTGGTCAAGAAATATAAGACTTAATGGGCGTATTGCTCGTCTAGTGTTATCTGTGACTATTTCATGTGAGTCTGGTGAAGAGGACAACACACACATAGACGGGGATGACCAAGAGTGAACGAGCATCCCTAATGGAGTCTTAACGTGAAAAGGAGCTACCATATAGTCATGGTGGTGTCGTAGTTAGTTAGTTAGTCAACTTTACTTTTCTACAATGCAAAGTATGTCAATAGGCCCTAAGTATTGACACTGATTAGTGAATGTAATGGACAATAGTGATTTAATTATGAATAAGAGTTAAGTTGATTTCTATTACTAAATTGTCCAATGATTTGATGTCTAGTTATTGCTATATACTTGCATAATTACAACTACTCATTATATACTTGCATAATTACAACTACTCATCGCGATATTCCGCATCGGGGTTTGAGAGGAATTGTCATGAATGCTGTGAAAACCCAATATACTCCTCAAGTGAGATTGTAAATGTACAAAGGCATTTGGGCTGAACATGATACCTGACTTAGGGTTTGTTTGATAACACTTATTGAATCTCTGATGTCTATAGCGGTCAGACATTGAAGATTTAGACTGTTTGATAAAACACCTTAATAAATGTCTGAAAGTATATCTATTCTCTTAAAGTGGCTCTTAAAAAAAAGTGAAGTCAATGCCACTTTTTTTTTTTCAGATACTCGTCTCTCTCTCTTTCTCTTTATCAGCCTGCGTGAAGGAGACCTATCCGCCCACAGCCATGCCCTGGCCACTGTTGCCTGGCCATGCCCTGGCCACTGCTGCCTAGCCCCGTCGCTGCCATCCACCAACGACCATAACCACCGTATCGCCTCCTCTTCTTCTTGATCCCGCTGTTACCATTCTCCATGTAAAAGGGGGAGATCGGATGTCGAAAAGTTCCTCTGCGAATCCTCCCAGGCCTTGGCGGCGACGCTAAAGCTATCATCGCCTCTCCTTACATAGCAAGATCCAGCCCCTATCCCACAAGATCCAACCTCGATACCACCGCCTCCGCCCTCCATTGAGCTCGCGGAGGTGCTAGATCTGGCCCCAGGAAACCCCTAGGACAATGTCAAGGGCCTGGAGTAGTGGCAGTCTCTACTAAAGTTGCATGCCCAGGGCGTCTGGAGGAACATGGACGATGCGGCGGTGCCAGGGAAACCTTCCAATTGTCTCACAACAGTGACATGGAATTGGACCAGAACTGCCTCTTCACAGTGTCGAGGAGGGCGATGGGGTCGATGAAGGTTGGGAAAAGGGAGATGTTGCAGCAGATAGTGTGGAGGTTCCTAGAGGACCACGTGGCCGATGCCCATGGGGACAAAGAGGTCATGGATGCTGCAATCCAGCACTTCTATTCGCTAGATCTAATAATGGCGTGGTTTGCGGCGATCCAAGAGCTTTTGGATGTGGGATGGCAGATGGAAATGATGGGAAGCAAAAGGAGGAAGGGAAGACTAGATGTCGGGATACTCATCCTTGTCCCTACCACCCCTCCCATCCTTGTCTGATCAGTGTAGCATTCTTGATCTTCTCCTCCCTGTGGAAAAATCTAACATTTTTGGGGCTTTTGTCACACCCATCTCGTGGTGGATGCATAATATTCGGATGCCTCAAGAATGAAGTCCCCCCAATCTCATCTCATGGCTTAAATGAGGAAGAATACAAGGTAAGCTTCTCCAAAACGCTCCCTTCCTTTCCTTCTTGCTTCTTAATTGTTGCTATTTTGTCTATGCCCCTTCCTTGGTCCTTGCACCATCCAACCCTTGTTCTTCCTCTCTACTTCTCTCACTTTTGATATGGATTCTTTGCCCTAAGGAACTATCCTTTAATCTAAATAGAGATCCTTCAGAAGTTCTCTCTTTTGTTTGATTCCCTTTTTTCTCGTGAAGAACCCCCTAAGATTGGTTTGATGCAATCTATCCTCTTCTCTGATAAATACCTCCGATCAAAGGCCCCACCTTGGCAAGTCGCTTCTACAAACCAATCAAGAATTCTAGCTCAAAGCGAACTAGAGAGAGAGAGAGAGAGAGAGAGAGAGAGAGAGGAGAAATGAAATTTTTAGATGTCATTTAAGTTGGTTATCAAACAACTCTTAATAGAAGTCTAATATATATTAAGTACTTATCAAATCACAGAATTAGATAATAAATAAATAATTAGACTTCAGATATTTTAAATAAGTGTTATCAAACACCACCTTACCCTTATTAAAGCTCTGACCAGACTAGCTAGAAAAAGTCACAATAGAGTGGATCATTACTAAGAGTTCAAGGTCATTAGCTTTCCCAAATAAAAAGACATCATCTGCATAAAGTATATGGGTGACTGAGGGAGCTCTTAAGTTAACCTTAAATCCCCTAAACTTGCCCTCTTTTGCACCTGTGGCCAGCAGATAAGATAAAGCTTGTGTTCGATGTTGAATGAGGTATGTACCTCGTGCGTTGCGGAATCTCGTAGGATCGGAAAGAAGGCTACAAGAGTCTCCTTCGTAGTTTCCTCGCTCCAAATGTCCTCGGGATCTGATGGTGATGTCCCGTGAGAGAAGCCTTGCACTTGTGTGTGTGTGAGAGAGAGTGAGAGAGGGAGAGTATTGCGTAGTGTTCTTTCTCACGAGAGAGAATCACCCTTCTCCTCTCATGTGCATGGGAGAGTATCTCCGGGACTGTGTAACCGCATCCATCTCTCCCCTCAAGAGTCATAGAGTCCATGGGACTCTAGGGAGAAACCGCACTGGCGGTTGCCAATCTCCAAGAGTTGCTTGGGCAACCCTTGGTGCCCAATGTGGGCAACCAACCAATAGGAATCCATTGGTTAACATCTCCCACTTTCCCACATAGGGCACAATAAAAAGTTAGTTGCTCACAAAGAGCAATTCATCTCTCTACACTTGCTTCTCAATCTTACATACGGCGAATGGAGTGAACGACCTTACGAGAGTCGGCACAACAAATGAGTAGTGATCTATTAAGTTATCACCAAAACTAACATATCACAATACTCCAAAGGAATCCCGTAGTACCCTAGATATCTTCAATATTCACCAGCTTTGACATCCTGGATCTCTTAAAAAACTAGCGACGTCAAAACTCGAACGTTTTGTGCTCACGACTTTATCGCCACTAAGTCGACATAGTCCCTCGAGGTATGAGCCACAAAACATGGTGCAATATTCAATGTCTTTCTTGAGTTCTCATGTCAATTCAATTAGTCTTGACCACTTTCCTAGTCATGTCCCGCTGGACTGTATCAACCATAGCCCTAAGGAGCATGCTAAAGTAGCGACATCAAGCTTCCTTTTCATGACATAGATCTCAAGTCCTAAGGCTATAGATGGATCAATGAATTATGATCCAAGAGCTCACACAATGTTGAAACAGAGATCTCATTCATCATTCTCTTCAAGGGTCGTTTTACGCACATGTGGTATGTACACATGTTATGGTGTTCTTCCATCATTATGGGCGTGTCACATACAACATAATAAAAACACCATACGGTTCTTAGTCTAGCCACTCCCACTGCGGCTAACCCGAGTCTCACGACCTCTTATCATAAAACTCGCAACAGGCTTAATGAAGGCTTCACGGATTTGATTCTGATCATATCCTGTGATCGATCCAAAGGGACCTCATCTTAACTCATTTTAAGACGACAATAAAAAGAAAATATCTTGCTCGCTCTCATAGCACCATAGATATAAATTTATCTTGCTCGCTCTCATAGCGCCATAGATAAAAATTGTCTCATCTTGCTCGCTTTCTTAGCGCTAAGGCGAATGACCCGTGTGAGGGGGTCCATTCAGAGCCTAATGACACTTTTCTTGATGTGTAAAGTATTCCAACCATAGACACACATAAGGAAGGAAAACATAATTACTTAATTGTCAATACATATTGTGCACATTACAATTTACACAATCCCATATTTCTAATATGGGTTACAAATGCCTCCCTCGGGATTTGTTTAGTTAGTGTATCGACCAACATATGACCTGTTGAAATGTGTCGAAGGACCACCAACTCCTTTGCAACTAAATCCCGGATGTAGTGATAACGAATGTCAATGTGTTTGGTTCGCCCATGATATTTAGGGTCCTTAGCATAGGCCAAGGCTGATGTGCTATCAACATATAACACCACCGCCTCCTTTGACAAATGTGTCATGGCCAATCGCTGTAGGAAACTCTGCAACCAAATAGCCTCTTGACATGCAGCAGAACAAGCCACATATTCTGATTCCATGGTGGATAAAGCGATGCACGTTTGTTTCTTGCTACACCAAGAAATGGCCCCTCCACCTAACATAAACATATAGCCTGAGGTGGATTTGCGCTCATCTTTATCACCGGCCCAATCAGCATCGTTGAAACCTCTTAATCTTAAGTCACCTCCTTTGTAACATAAGACAAGGTCCGAAGTACCATGAAGATATCGAAAAATCCTCTTAACTGCTTTCCAGTGAACGAGACCGGGATTACTTTGATAACGACTAACAAGGCCCACCGCAAAGCTAATGTCTGGCCGTGTACATAACATGCCATACATTAGGCTTCCAATTACAGCAGCATATGGCACTTTAGACATTTCATTCTTTTCCTTATCAGTATGTGGACATTGACTGATACTTAAAACACAGCTCTTATCAATTGGAGTATCGATGGGTTTGGAATAATGCATCCGGAATCGCTCAAGAATCTTATTTATATAAGTCTCCTGCGACAAACACAGAAGTTTATTCGAGCGATCTCTTGTGATTTTTATTCCTAGCACATAATTTGCTTCACCCATGTCTTTTATCTCAAAGACAGAAGATAACCATTTTCGAGTGGCTTCGATAGATTCCATGTCATTTCCAGCCAATAAAATGTCATCAACATATAATGACAAAATAAGAATCTTTTCCGCAATACGTTTAACATACACACAGTGGTATTCTTCAATCATCTCAAAACCAAATGAGATAATAGATTTATGAAATCTAAAATACCACTGTCTAGACGATTGTTTGAGGCCATAAATGGAACGTTTGAGACGACAAACTTTGCGCTCTTGTCCCTTTGCCTCAAAACCTTCTGGTTGCACCATATAAATTTCCTCGTCTAGTTCTCCATTGAGAAATGCTGTTTTAACGTCCATCTGAAAAAGTTCTAAGTCTAAATGTGCAACATTGGCTAGAATAAGGCGAACCGATGTGAATCTCACCACTGGGGAGAATGTCTCATCAAAATCTATACCCTCCTTTTGAGTATATCCTTTCGCCACAAGTCGTGCTTTATATTTGTCGATAGATCCATCCGCCTTACGTTTGACTTTGAAAATCCATTTATTTCCAATATCCTTACGCCCTAAGGGAGGTCGACAAGTTCCCAAACTTGATTCTTACTCATAGAGTCCATCTCATCTTGCATTGCTTCCTTCCACTCTTTACTAGCAGATGAAGTTAATACTTCTTTAACAGAAGTAGGCTCATCATCATCAGCAAGCTGGCACACAAGAGCTTCCTCTTCAATCTCAAATCGACGACAAGGCATGTGTCCACATTTGCTACGGCGTATCTGATCGTCTTGTTCTTCTATAGGTGTGCTCCCACTGGGCGCAAAGCTCCCACTATCATGATCATCTCTACTATCTCCGGCAGCTTCCTGGTTAGGAATTAATTCCCTCCCTTCGCTGGAAGATGGTAGAATATCATTAGGGTCATCCAACTCATGGAGATCAAGACTCTTTCCAGTGTCGCCGATACTAGGAAATTCCGTTCTAAGAAAACAACATCTCGGACGTCTTTTTCTGTCATTCCTCCATTCGGATGTTGTCCATACATGACATAACCCTTAGAGCCTTCAGGATATCTTATAAAGATAAACTTTCTAGCTTTAGGGCCAAGTTTTCCAAACTTGTGAGAAGTGTCATGGACATATCCCGTTGAACCCCATGGCCGTAGATTATCTAAATTTGAATTTTCACCACGCCATATCTCATAAGGGGTGGAAGGAACTGACTGTGAAGGTACGCGGTTAAGGATGTAGGCCGCAGTCATTATAGCATCCCCTCCAAAAGATGTTGGAAGGTTGGCTTGCGCCATCATCGACCTAACCATATCTAACAGTGTTCTATTCCGTCTCTCAGCAATACCATTTTGTTGCGGTGTATATGGAATAGTTAACTGTCTACATATTCCTTTTTCTTCACATAAAGTTCGAAACTCATCCGAAAGATATTCATGTCCTCGATCCGTCCGAAGAACTTTTATGGTTTTGCCTAATTGATTCTCAACCTCTACCAAGAAGTGTTTGAAGCAATCTAACGCTTCATAGCGGTGAGCGATCAAATAGACATATCCATATCGTGAATAATCATCTATAAATGTGAGAAAATAGGAAGCCCCTTGACGGGTCTTCACACTCATGGGTCCGCAAATGTCGGAGTGGATCAATTGTAAGAGTTCAGTGGCTCTCTTAGCCTTTCCGAAAGGCTTGCGACATGCCTTACCGGCTAAACACGATTCACACATAGGAAGATTGACTTTAGCTAGTGAACCTAGCAAGCCTTCTCGAGCTAACCTTGTCATTCTATCTTGTCTTATGTGTCCTAACCGAGCATGCCAAATTTTCGAATCAAGGTTATTATCAGTATTCACCACATAAGACACAGGAAAATTATGATAATCCAAATCTAATTTAAACAAACCATCCATGTATATAGCATGACCATATATAATATTGTTCAAACAAATGTCAACTTGGTTGCTAGCAAAAGAAAAAGAGAAGTCTAATGCTAATAATGATGAGACTGATAGTAGATTATGTTGAACTCTAGGCGCATAGAGTACTTCATGGAGAGTTAAGACTCGTCCAGTCTTTAACTTGAGTTGATACACACCAACTCCAAGGACTTCCTCACTGGAACCATTTCCCATGTATACCCTTTGCGATCCCGCTGAGATTCGGCGATAATCTACGAACCCTGCTCGATCCCTTGTTATGTGCTTGGTCGCTCCTGAATCCACTATCCATTCAGGATTTGTTTGAGCAACTAGGATATGCGAACAAACAAGCACAGTTGGAGAGCAAAGAAATTGGAATACCTTTTTCGACTTAGTGCATTCACGAGCAAAATGTCCCAATTGTTCACAATTATAGCATTTGGCCTTCGACTTGTCTCTCTTTCCACCGCGCTTGCCTCTTTGGCGCTTCGGTGTCTGCCCCACCTTAGAAGTGGATGTAACATTTTGCCTCTTCCTCTTGAAGTTCTTCTTTGGACCCTTCTTGCCCTGTTGTCTGCCTCCCTGGGCGACAAGGGCAGTAGCGCGCATGGCTTCCTCGCGCTCAGCCTCTAACTCCACATGGCGAGAGATGTCAGAAAAATTCTTAATGCTCTCATTGTGAGTGAGGATTTGTTTCATGTGAGTCCAAGAGTCTGGCAAAGATCTTATTACAGCCTGCACCTGCTGCTCATCAGTGAGATTGTGACCTGTAGATTTCAAGTCACGGATCATGCTTGACATCAGCCTTAGATGCTCAGTCATGTTCTGACGGGGATCTTTTCGGAGGGTCTCAAATTTCAAAACAAGATCCCTTAACCTCGTGGTAGAGGTTCCTCCAAAAGAAATTTTCAAGTTATCCCACATATCCTTGGCAGTCTTACACTTTTCAAACTCGCCAATCAGATCATCTTGCATGCTGCTTAACAGTGTAAAGCGCGTGCTACGATCTTTGTTGAACCATAACTTGTAAGCCTCTTGATCTCTTCGGTGTTGAGCAGTGTTGCCTTCTGCGGGCGGGGTCATGGATGTTGTAATGTGATCAAGCAACTCTTGCTTGTTCAAAAGATATTGGATTTTTCGATGCCATATGTCATAGTTAGTGCCATCTAATTCATCCCCTTTTGTTAAGTCAGCAATAACATTCTTCGAGGCCATCGATGAATCACTACATTTAAGATAATAATGAGAAGGCTAACTTGACAATTTTACACATCAGTCTATTTGATCCAAAAATCTACACTATAATATTAAATATTCTCCATATAATAAGATCGAAAGTAGACTTAGAGAACTACAATCATCTCCCATTTCTATAAGAATATTCAATATTATTAGGGTAATTTCGATCAAATAATGTAAAGGGAGAGGAACTAACATCTCTCAATTTTTAAGCATGTATGTACTAAACATGAATAGTCAAAAGAATTAACAACAACTAATCATGCTCAAAACATATTCTAATAATTTTGAACAATAATTAATCATGCATGTTCAAATAACAATTAATCATGCATGTTTCAAACTCTCAACACATGATTTTAAATCATCGGATCATACATAGATTGCTTGAATATAAAGTGCATGAATAAATTTATTGCATGGATTAATATAATTTATTGCATCGGATCATACAATTTATCAAGATCAAACTAACTAATATAATTTATTGCATGGACTTAAATAAGACAATCTCATAGTCATGAAGCTAATGATGATCCGAAGTTCTAATAAAATCATGTCTAAAAATGCGATAACATCAGAATAGCTAAACCAATCGTCTAGAGGCGGGTCAGAGTCATGGGACGGCACCGGGGAACATGCCGTATGTGACGCCGGACTCGTCGTACCGCCAAATTGTCATTATGGTGGCGACGAGGGACCGGGTTAGCATTCCCTGCCGGTCCACGTCCAATAATGCGGCTAAGTCGAGCTCGACCATGAGGTCCGCTCGACAAAATCACATTAGTTCGACGTCTGGAAAGACGGTCAAGTTCATGTCACCGACGGGCCGACGCCCTCATGCAGGCCTGTTCCACCAGAAAAGTGCGCCTGGGCATGGGTGGACCAGTACCCATGCGCTCAGCCAAGCCAACATGTTCGCGCAGTGCCACGCCTGCACCCTCGCAAACCGTCATGCCTGCATGCATGGGACCACCCATGCACACTCCAAACTGGCCTGCATGGCCACGAGGATTCCCGTGCACACCTCCGCACGCACCTGGGCCGCGATCACCGCGCCCGCCTGTATGGCGGTGCACGTGGCCTGCATGGCTGTCCCTCGCGGCGCCTACAGCCGCATGGACCTCCCTGTGCACCACTGGGCCACGGACGCCTCCGTGCCTCCGTGCGTGGCATGCAAAGTCGCCGCCGCGGACGTTGCCGCAGTCTGTGCGGCCTCCGTGCTAGCCCGCCTGGGCGGCCTGGCCGCGGACCTCTCCGCGCTGGGCCGCCTGGCCATCGTGCTGGTTTGACCAGCCCGCATGGCCCGCCTGGCCGCGGCCTCCCCCGAGGCCACGGATGCGTCGCCCGTCTGTGTGGACACCCACGTGAGCGCCTGGGTCACGGGCCCCGCCGCGGACGTCATCGCACCCTGGGCCGTGGACACCACGCCCGCCTGGGCTACAGACACCGCGAACGTCACCGTGCTGGCCCGCTTGGCCTGCGTCAGCGCTGCCTTCACGCTGGTCATCGCAGATGGCAGCCCCGCCCACATGGACGGCGCTCGCCCAACCTACATGGCCGCTGCCACGGTCAGTGCGGCCTCTCGCGAGGCTGGGGTTCACGTGGCCGGCTGCGAGGTCTGCATGGCGGTCGTCTGCATCGCCTGCAGACGCACCAGTGCGGCCTGCATGGCCGGTGTCCGCATCGTCTGTAGGCCGCAAACCTTGCCTCCGTCCAGTTCACGTGAACTGCCTCCGCCATGCCCGTGAACATCGACCGGACGTGACAAGGGAGAAGCGCACAGTGCTGCGACGTAATCCCTTGCAGTCATCAGTCGCCAAAATTTGATTGGCGCCACGGATTCCTGCGTGGGCGTCGCCCCGCTGCCAACCAAGCTATCCCCATCGTTGTCTGTGGAAATCTTTGTCGGTTCAAAGTCATCTTCTTCCATTGCGGCAAGCTCTAGCACATGAAGATCGGCGGACGACATCGTGGAGAGAGGAACGTGAAGGCTCTGATACCAATGTTCGATGTTGAGTGAGGTGTGTACCTCGTGCGTTGCTGAATCTCGTAGGATCAGAAAGAAGGCTACAAGAGTCTTCTTCGTAGTTTCCTCGCTCCAAATGTCCTCGGGATCCGATGGTGATGTCTCGTGAGAGAAGCCTTGCACTTGTGTGAGAGAGAGAGAGAGTGAGAGAGGGAGATTATTGCGCAGTGTTCTTTCTCACGAGAGAGAATCACCCTTCTCCTCTCATGTGCATGGGAGAGTATCTCCGGGACTGTGTAACTGCATCCATCTCTCCCCTCAAGAGTCATAGAGTCCATGGGACTCTAGGGAGAAACCGCACTGGCAGTTGCCAATCTCTAAGAGTTGCTTGGGCAACCCTTGGTGCCCAACGTGGGCAACCAACCAATGGGACTCCATTGGTTAACAACTTGCATACACAAAATAAAGTTGTAAGGGGATAACAAACAGTCTTGCCTTATTCCTCTAGAAGGAGAAATGCAGCCCACACGTACGTCACCATATGACTGAATAAGTCTCAGATGTGAAGCATTTCATAATGAAATAACTAATCCTATCTTGGAAGCCATGTTTCTCTAACATCTTAATTAGATATAAAAGGCCATTCAAGCTTATCATAAGTTTTAGCATGATCCAAGCGAAATTCTAGATTTACCATTTTTAATTTGCATAGAACGAAGCAATTCTGAACCACAACTATATAGTTGGTAATCTACCAACCAGAAATGAAGGCTTCTTGATTTAAGGAGATCAGATCTCTTAATAAAAGTTGAGAAATATTTATTGTAATTTTATATTACACTTTAAGTGCAATATGATTAAGTAACAAGTTCATATGACATCTAACAATTGAATTGTCACTTTATCACTCATCGTGTGAAGAGTGTCACATGAATTATTATCTAGTTAAAATATAATATAAAAATACAATAAATCTTTCTCATAAAAATTTGATTCATTTGGCTGGGATCTTGGCTATGACGTGCTACAAATCACAAGCCAGGGAACATGAAAATGAGATATCTTATATTAAAACAATTTTAAAATATAAAAATTCTAACTTATTTTATATCTTATTTGCTAATCATGTCTGTCTGACACCGTCACCTTTTATCCGATTAACTAAATAAAATAGTTACTTAGTCAATATAGAATTGACTAGACACCCTCGTGCCTAAAAAATAATCATAACAATCCAACTCATCCACCAACCAGCGTGAATTTAAGTATTTCTCCTCACAAAACCCTGGCCCCATTCAATAGTTTTCCACACGTTATGAATTATTATTATATTAATATCATTTGCACATGGATTGTTTGATGTGTTACCCCTGCGGCCCTGCCTCGCCACGTGGGTGATTGACCCAGGACACCCACTGGATAAATAAAGCCCGGGACATGTGGAGAAGGCAGCAATTAACAAAGCCTTCCGGTCGACAGAAAGAGCAGATCAAGCACAAACGATGGATGCGTAAGTTGCTGACCTGTTGCTAGGCGAGCACCCTGTCCACCCGCCACCACCATGCCGCCTCCTGCGCCTCCTTGTCGTCGTCGTCGTCGTCTTACTCCTCTCCCGTCGCTGCTCCTCGTCGCAATGCTACTGCTTCTGCTTCTGCTGCTGTGCTTCTCCTCGCAGCCGGCAAGCGCCGCTGGCCGCACCGTCACCCACTTGCCGGGATTTCATGGCCCCCTCTCCTTCCATCTTGAGACTGGGTAGCTCATCTCTCTCTCTCTCTCTCTCTCTCAACGTGATCTGGTGTGGACTTGAAGTGGCCTGTGACGGCGCCATCTCCTTGAATAATTATCTTCTTCTTCTTATCTTTCTTTATTCTCTTTAATCTTCTTCTTTCTTTATTCTCTTCAATCTTCTTCTTCTTTAGCGGCTGCTGCTGCTGCTTCTACTTGTCGGCCGGGATATCGTTGAGCTGAGAATTATGTACTGCGAGCCGTGATCACTGACGCTTATATTAGATTAGTGTTCTCTGGTGGCTGCAGCTACGTAGGGGTGGACGACGACGTGCAGCTATTCTACTACTTCATCCCGTCGGAGAGAGACCCCGCCGACGACCCCCTCCTGCTGTGGCTCACCGGCGGCCCCGGCTGCTCCGCCCTCAGCGGCCTCGCCTTCGAGATCGGTACGCAATTAATAGCTACTTACTTGTAGGTGGTTGATATAAGGATTTTTTGATTTTAGGTCCATTTGTTGACCTCCTATTTATTTTTAGGTCCATTGACTAGAAAAGTTATTTTTAGATCCAATAACCCAATTTCCATTATTTTAACCCCCTTCCGTCTATCTTCCGTGGCTCCGTTTGCAGCGGCAGCAGCAGTAGCGGCGGAAGACACCGAGACTGGCTGGGTGTGGTGGTTGCAGGGGCGGCAGCGGATGTCGATGGAGCAGGCGCAGGGGTGGCGACCGACGGGGAGGACACGGGGGCGGCGACAGGAGGGGGAGAGGAGACCGGAGGAGGAGGAGATGACACCGGAGGGGGCGTGGCCACGGGGGGAGGAGACACCACGGGAGGAGGGGTGGCCACGGGGGGAGGAGGCGCCACGACCGGGCTGGGGCGGGAGACACCGAGACGCTCAGCGTCGCAGCTCGGATCATTGGCAGGGCCACGGCCGGCGCCTGGCTGGGTGTGGTGGTTGCAGGGGCGGCAGCGGATGTCGATGGAGCAGGCGCAGGGGTGGCGACCGGCGGGGAGGACACGGGGGTGGCGACGGGAGGGGGAGAGGAGACCGGAGGAGGAGGAGATGACATCGGAGGGGGCGTGGCCACGGGGGGAGGAGACACCACGGGAGGAGGGGTGGCCACGGGGGGAGGAGGCGCCACTGGAGATGGGGTGGCCATTGGATCAAGGACTTGAAACAGGCGGCGCCTCCCGTCCAACTCCGGCGTGGAGGACCTCCAGGGGGGGGGACAGGAAGCGGCGGCGGCGGTGCCGGAGATGGAGACGCTGCTAAACGCCATGAGCAACGAGGGGAGCATCTCTGACGGGGACCTCGAGGGGGAGCTGCTGCTGAGTCCGAGAGTTCCCGACCCTGCCGACATGAATGAGGCGGTGTGGGAGGAGATACCAGGGGGGGTAGGAGCTGGAGCTCGACGGAGTCCCGGTAGAGGGGGAGGAGCTCCGGCCGGTGGAGGAGGACCTGGCAGCGAGGCCCTACGAGTGGGCGGGAAGAACCCCCCTCCGTTGTCGGCGGCAACAAGGCCGCTTCCTCTGGTCGGACTTCCTAATCACAAGGGTATTTTGGGGTTTTCATCCAATCCACTGTCAAATAACTGACGGTGAAGTCCTCTTTTGGACCTAAAATTAAAGTTCTTCTTGATTTGGACCGGATGGTAAAATAATTTGGTCAATGGACTTAAAAATAACTACTATGTCAACATTTGGACCGGAAGTTGATTTACACTTGATATAATAATGAAATGGGGAATCCACGGGGCCGCTAGTTTTTTTTTTTTAATAATGTGTAACTTTTTTTTGGTAAATTGTAAAAAAATAATTTTATTTGTTGAGATATATCAACTCTACCTGTTTTTTTTTCTATTCACTAAATATAGTATTACTTTTTTAAAAAAAAATTACGCTAATATTATTGCAAGCATTGTTGTACAGTAAATATTTTTCTAAAAAAAGTTACAAAAGATAAGCTACGTGTACATATGGGCCTTAATTAGTATATAATTACATGCTTGTTTTATGTATGTGGTGAAGGCCCAATCACCTTTCATAAGGCTAGATATGATGGAAGCCTGCCAACCCTGGTGTTGAGGCCAAATTCATGGACCAAGGTTTGTGATTACATTTCCCCACCCTGATTTGAGATGCATTGGCCTTTTGGTATATGCATGTCTCCATCTAATTGTTGTTCATTAATATCATTTCTTTCTATTTTTCCTGAATCATGTCAAAATCCTTTAATGTCGTTCAAGGTCGCCAACATCATCTTTTTGATTCCCCTGTGGGGACTGGGTTCTCCTACTCAAGAAACCCCGAAGTTTAAAGGTGGGAGACATGAGCTCTAGTAGACAAGTTGTCACATTCTTGAGGAAGGTATTATTTATGTTAATTTGGGCTTTTTAATTGCTTGTAAACCATCCTTACATAACAATTTACAAATTTGCCGCCCTTAATAAAACATCACTGAATGGTGCATAATGGTGCACACCACCTTTAATTTGCCTCCCACTACTATGTATCCTCTTAACAGTGGTTTCATCTAACTCATGGTAAAAAATGACCACATCAATTTCCCCTTTGTGAAATCTTGGAAATATTGTTACTCAAACCCACACTTGTATGTTTATGAAAGGAGAAAAAGAGGGGGGTGGGGGTGGGGTGGGGTTGGAACTATTGCGATCCCTCCCAATAAAGGGCTGTTCACAGCATATCCCCTTTGTTTGGAGGGGAGATGACTGCAATGATTTTTTTTGCATTGTTGGTTTTACATTGTACGATGATGTTTTGGATAATATTTTATTAAGGATGACAAAATTTACAAATTATTCTATAACAATGTTGTCTACTCAAATAAGTGTGCAAAAATACCCTCCTTACAAGTTTACTTGTAGCATATTTCCTCTTATATTTATTTATTTTTAAATAATATTTTACGTTGATATATATAGCATGCATCGAAAGTATCCTATGGCCAATATAATGTTCTTGCCCATAAAATAGAGTTTGTAGATGAAGACATCTACATACAAGGAGGAGGACTTTTTAATTGGCATGCTCTGGTGGAGAGAGGGAGGGAGGGGGTGGGGGGTTTTAGGGTTCAGGAAGGGAGGGAGAGAGAGTATTTTGGTCTTTTCAAATTTGATTAAAATCTTTTTAGCAAATACTAGTATATGACAAGAGTGGGTGCACCTTTACAAGTTTTGGTATATTAGCGTGATCTTACTAAAAATAATATGCGATTAAGATCAAAAGAATAATTCTACATGGATAAAGTTAGGGATGATATCTTTGCAAGACCTAATTTGGGCTTGTAAACCTCATCTCAAATGATGTCCACACCACGAAAATTTGGGCTTTTTATCTTGGGTGTTGCAGTGGCTTGAGGAACACCCACAGTTCATCTCAAACCCTTTTTATGTTGCTGCTGATTCATACGCTGGAAAAGTTACACCAATCATTGCTCACTTGATATCAGAAGGTAAGTTATTTCACTTTATGATTTGACTTTCTTATTATTGTAACATGATGTAATGACATTCTTCCTCCCAAATTACGATATTGATCTAAGATATAGGCTTCCTCAATGTTGTATTCTATATGCTGCAGATATAGGAAATGGGGAGAAACCAGTCATCAACCTCAAGGTAAATGTTTTATCAAACGAAATTTCAAGATATGGTGGGACTGTTGTTGATACGTACGTACTTGTGATGTTAAAATCATTTCAGGGTTATTTGATTGGGAATCTATGACAGGAGAAAGATTTGATTACATGTCTAGGATCCCATTTCTTCATGGTATGGGCATCATTTCAGATGAGCTTTATAAGGTAGGTATATATTAATTGTATTCATCCATAATCCTCATCTTTGAAAATCTTCACGTACGAGGAGTACCAACTATTACTTGCCTCTAGCATGCATGCGTTCCAAAGAGTTGTACTGTGGAGTGATTTAAGTGGATATAGTAGATGATTTACCGTAATTTCATTTTTTACACCTACCAAATTAAAGGTGATGGTTAAGGCTAACTAATGGACCTCTCACATTAAGTCTAAGGGTGAGGCACAACTTTCTATTGGAAGTAAACCTGGCCTTGGGCAAGTGCCAATCATTTTTGTTGTCTTCCTTTATGTTGATAATTATTAGTCATGAAATCATGTATAAAAGTGATAACTTTTGAATGTTTGGTTTTCCAGTCAACAACGGATTGTGCTTATCATTTTTGCTATCTTCCTTTATGTTGATAATTATTAGTTATGAAATCATGTATAGAAGTGATAATTTTTGAATGTTTGGTTTTCCAGTCAACAATGGATTGTGCTTATCATTTTTGCTGTCTTCCTTTATGTTGATAATTATTAGTTATGAAATCATGTATAGAAGTGATAATTTTTTAATGTTTGGTTTTCCAGTCAACAACGGATTGTGCTTATCATTTTTGCTGTCTTCCTTTATGTTGATAATTATTAGTTATGAAATCATGTATAGAAGTGATAATTTTTGAATGTTTGGTTTTCCAGTCAACAATGGATTGTGCTTATCATTTTTGCTGTCTTCCTTTATGTTGATAATTAGTTGTGAAATCATGTATAGAAGTGATAGCTTTTGAATGTTTCGTTTTCCAGTCAACAATGGAATATTGTGAAGGACAAGACTATGACGTCCCTGAGACTGCAAAATGTGCTGAGAAGCTTAACATTGTTAAACAGGTGAGTTTCTGCCATTTAACACCCTTTATTTCAAAAAAGGTTAATAACCTTCGGCTTGCAGTTTTTTTCAGAATTGAATACTGCCTTCATCTTGGACCCTAAATGCCCTTTGGCATCTCCAAGGCCAGAGGGCACCAAGGGAGAGAGGAGATCACTATGTCCCTACACTGGACAGAAGAAAATACCACCACCAGATCTTGATGTAGAATGTAGGGTAAGCTAAATAACCTAACCAATAATGCTCTTTCCATATAGATGATGCCTTTACTTTAGATGGTGTGTACACTTTTAATTTCCATTGGAAGATATCCTTAATTTCTACTGATACTCCATATCTTCTACATAACAGTCCAAGTATTAATGATTAGTCCATCTGTTTCTTCTTAACTGCAGACTTATAGTTACTACCTATCATACTATTGGGCAAACAATAATCTAGCAAGTCAAGCTCTCCACATCCACGAGGTATTCTCTCCCATTTGTTATGTTCATGACTTCCAACATCAATTTGCATTGTTCATCTATCATGTGTATACATTTCCTAATCAACAAGTAGCTGGAACAATCATTCTATATGATCTTATTAGCATGTCTCCAAGCATTACTTATAAACTGGACTCCACTTAAAAAGTGTGTAGGTAGTACGTTTTTGCCTGTTATTTCCTAATGATGAGGCTATGTAAAATGATATGCAGGGAACCGTTAACGAATGGCAGAGATGCAATGCTGATTTGAAACAGCGGATTTATACTCGGGAAATACAAAGCGTTATTAAGTTTCACTTAGATTTGACTACCAGAGGTTATCGTGCACTAGTATACACGTAAGAAATCAAGGTGAAACCATGTTTATTAGGTTGGATTTTGGTGAAAACTTCACATGCTCACCTAATTCCCTTTGATTTCTTAATTGACATGGCCATATAGTGGTGACCATGACCCAACTATACCATTCCAAGGGACACTAGCCTGGATCAAATCTCATAATTTCTCTATTGTCGAGGATTGGCGATCACTACAAGAAAAATCGGAAATAGAGACCGAAATATTCGGTCTCTATTCGGTCCCTAAACGGCTCAGAGACCGAATAGTGACCGAATTTGTCGGTCAAAAACTTCTGGTCACAAATCTGTGACCGACTGAATTCGGTCCCTATTCGGTCACTAAATAGGGACCGAATAGGGACCGAATCAGATCGGTCCCTATTTAGGGACCGAACGTATTCGGTCCCAGTTCGGTCCCTAAAATAGGGACTGACTGATTATTTCGGTCCCTAATAGTGACCGACCTGATTCGGTCCCTAAATAGGGACCGAACTAATTCGGTCCCTATTTTTAGGGACCGAATAGGGACCAACTCAGTTCGGTCCCTATTTAGGGACCGAATATTCGGTCCCTATTCGGTCCCTAAAATAGGGACCGAATAGTGACCGATTATAATCGGTCACTAATCGGTCTCTATTAATAAATATATATTTTTAAAATATATACATTTTTAGGAAAATAACCTGCGTAAAATAAATAATAACCACAACAATAATAATTGTCCACAATAAAAATGTCTACAACACAAAAATAATAAAAATATCCACAACAAAATAATAATAAAATGTCGACAACATCAACAATAATAAAAATATCCACAACACAACAATAATAAAATGTCCACAACATCAGAATAATAAAATGTCCACAATAAGAATAAAAATATCCACAACATCACAATAATATAATGCCAACAACAATAATAAAAATGTCTACAACAATAAGAATAATGAAATGAAAATCATGATGCCTCGTCTTCGTCTTCATCCTCGTGCTCGTGTCCTCCCACTCCACCCGATGAAGGAACCTACAATACATATATAACAATAATAAGTTAAAATTAAATACTATTATAAGCAATAACTTATTTTAGAAGCATAAATTAAATAAAACTATAAGCAATGGAGGTCAATTAGATGAGTATTTCTAATTTTGGTCCCTCAAATCGAAGTTTTTTATTTTTTAACTAAACTAACTTGGTTAAGACGACTTGGAGCGTCGAGGTCAAACCGGGAGTCTGAATTGAACTCCGTCAGTTTCCACAAGTCACACTCATCGACCCGACCGTGCTGGAACAAACCGGAGGCCAATTGGAAGAGTATTTCTAATTTTGGTCCCTCAAATCGAAGTTTTTTATTTTTTAACTAAACTAACTTGGTTAAGACGACTTGGAGCGTCGCAGTCAAACCGGGAGTCCGAATTGAACTCCGTCAGTTTCCAGAAGTCACACTCATCGGCCCGACCGTGCTGGAAAGAACCGGAGGCCAATTGGAAGAGTATTTCTAATTTTGGTCCCTCAAATTGAAGTTTTTCATTTTTTAACTAAACTAACTTGGTTAAGACAACTTGGAGCGTCGCAGTCAAACCGGGAGTCCGAATTGAACTCCGTCAGTTTCCACAAGTCACACTCATCGGCCCGACCGTGCTGGAACAAACCGAAGGCCAATCGAAAGAGTATTTCTAATATTGGACCCATAAACCGAAGTTTTTCATTTTTTAACTAAACTAAATTGGTTAAGACGACTTGGAGCGTCGAGGTCAAACCAGGAGTTCGAATTGAACTCCGTCAGTTTCCACAAGTCACACTCATCGGCCCGACCGTGTTGGAACAAACCGGAGCCCAATCGGATGAGTATTTCTAATTTTGGTCCCTCAAACCGAAGTTTTTCATTTTTTAACTAAACTAACTTGGTTAAGACGACTTGGAGCGTCGAGGTCAAACCGGGAGTCCGAATTTAACTCCGTCAGTTTTCACAAGTCACACTCATCGGTCCGACCGTGCTGGAACAAACGGGAGGCCAATCGGATGAGTATTTCTAATTTTGGTCCCTCAAACCGAAGTTTTTCATTTTTTAACTAAACTAACTTGGTTAAGACGACTTGGAGCGTCGAGCTCAAACCGGGAGTTCGAATTGAACTCCGTCGGTTTCCACAAGTCACACTCATCGCCCCGACCGTTCTGGAACAAACCGGAGGCCAATCGGATGAGTATTTTTACTTTTGGACCCACAAACCTAAGTTTTTCATTTCTAAACTAAACTAGTTTGTTTATTGTGACTTTGAGCGTCTAGCTCAAACTGAGAGTCCGAATTGAACTCCGTCGATTTCCACAAGTCACACTCATCGGCCCGACCGTGCTGGAACAAACCGAAGGCCAATCGGAAGAGTATTTCTAATATTGGACCCATAAACCGAAGTTTTTCATTTTTTAACTAAACTAACTTAGTTAAGACGACTTGGAGCGTCGAGGTCAAACCAGGAGTCCGAATTGAACTCCGTCAGTTTCCACAAGTCACACTCATCGGCCCGACCGTGTTGGAACAAACCGGAGGCCAATCAGATGAGTATTTCTAATTTTGGTCCCTCAAACCGAAGTTTTTCATTTTTTAACTAAACTAACTTGGTTAAGACGACTTGGAGCGTCGAGGTCAAACCGGGAGTCCGAATTTAACTCCGTCAGTTTTCACAAGTCACACTCATCGGTCTGACTGTGCTGGAACAAACCGGAGGCCAATCGGATGAGTATTTCTAATTTTGGTCCCTCAAACCGAAGTTTTTCATTTTTTAACTAAACTAACTTGGTTAAGACGACTTGGAGCGTCGAGCTCAAACCGGGAGTTCGAATTGAACTCCGTCGGTTTCCACAAGTCACACTCATCGCCCCGACCATTCTGGAACAAACCGGAGGCCAATCGGATGAGTATTTTGACTTTTGGACCCACAAACCTAAGTTTTTCATTTCTAAACTAAACTAGTTTGTTTATTGTGACTTTGAGCGTCTAGCTCAAATCGGGAGTCCGAATTGAACTCCGTCGGTTTCCACAAGTCACACTCATCGGCCCGACCGTGTTGGAACAAACCGAAGGCCAATCGGAAGAGTATTTCTAATATTGGACCCATAAACCGAAGTTTATCATTTTTTAACTAAACTAACTTGGTTAAGACGACTTGGAGCGTCGAGGTCAAACCAGGAGTCCGAATTGAACTCCGTCAGTTTCCACAAGTCACACTCATCGGCCCGACCGTGCTGGAACAAACCGAAGGCCAATCGGAAGAGTATTTCTAATATTGGACCCATAAACCGAAGTTTTTCATTTTTTAACTAAACTAACTTGGTCAAGAAGACTTGGAGCGTCGAGGTCAAACCAGGAGTCCGAATTGAACTCCGTCAGTTTCCACAAGTCACACTCATCGGCCCGACCGTGTTGGAACAAACCGGAGCCCAATCGGATGAGTATTTCTAATTTTGGTCCCTCAAACCGAAGTTTTTCATTTTTTAACTAAACTAACTTGGTTAAGACGACTTGGAGCGTCGAGGTCAAACCGGGAGTCTGAATTTAACTCCGTCAGTTTTCACAAGTCACACTCATCGGTCCGACCGTGCTGGAACAAACCGGAGGCCAATCGGACGAGTATTTCTAATTTTGGTCCCTCAAACCGAAGTTTTTCATTTTTTAACTAAACTAACTTGGTTAAGACGACTTGGAGCGTCGAGCTCAAACCGGGAGTTCGAATTGAACTCCGTCGGTTTCCACAAGTCACACTCATCGCCCCGACCGTTCTGGAACAAACCGGAGGCCAATCGGATGAGTATTTTTAATTTTGGACCCACAAACCTAAGTTTTTCATTTCTAAACTAAACTAGTTTGTTTATTGTGACTTTGAGCGTCTAGCTCAAACCGAGAGTCCGAATTGAACTCCGTCGGTTTCCACAAGTCACACTCATCGGCCTAACCGTGCTGGAACAAACCGAAGGCCAATTGGAAGATTATTTCTAATATTGGACCCATAAACCGAAGTTTTTCATTTTTTAACTAAACTAACTTAGTTAAGACGACTTGGAGCGTCGAGGTCAAACCAGGAGTCCGAATTGAACTCCGTCAGTTTCCACAAGTCACACTCATCGGCCCGACCGTGTTGGAACAAACCGGAGGCCAATCGGATGAGTATTTCTAATTTTGGTCCCTCAAACCGAAGTTTTTCATTTTTTAACTAAACTAACTTGGTTAAGACGACTTGGAGCGTCGAGGTCAAACCGGGAGTCCGAATTTAACTCCGTCAGTTTTCACAAGTCACACTCATCAGTCCGACTGTGCTGGAACAAACCGGAGGCCAATCGGATGAGTATTTCTAATTTTGGTCCCTCAAACCGAAGTTTTTCATTTTTTAACTAAACTAACTTGGTTAAGACGACTTGGAGCGTCGAGCTCAAACCGGGAGTTCGAATTGAACTCCGTCGGTTTCCACAAGTCACACTCATCGCCCCGACCGTTCTGGAACAAACCGGAGGCCAATCGGATGAGTATTTTTACTTTTGGACCCACAAACCTAAGTTTTTCATTTCTAAACTAAACTAGTTTGTTTATTGTGACTTTGAGCGTCTAGCTCAAACCGGGAGTCCGAATTGAACTCCGTCGGTTTCCACAAGTCACACTCATCGGCCCGACCGTGCTGGAACAAACCGAAGGCCAATCGGAAGAGTATTTCTAATATTGGACCCATAAACCGAAGTTCTTCATTTTTTAACTAAACTAACTTGGTTAAGACGACTTGGCGCGTCGGTCAAACCGAGAGTCCGAATTGAACTATGTCAGTTTCCACAAGTCACACTCATCGGCCCGACCGTGTTGGAACAAACCGGAGGCCAATCGGATGAGTATTTCTAATTTTGGTCCCTCAAACCGAAGTTTTTTATTTTTTAACTAAACTAACTTGGTTAAGACGACTTGGAGCGTCAAGGTCAAACCGGGAGTCCGAATTTAACTCCGTCAGTTTTCACAAGTCACACTCATCGGTCCGACCATGCTGGAACAAACCGGAGGCCAATCGGATGAGTATTTCTAATTTTGGTCCCTCAAACCGAAGTTTTTCATTTTTTAACTAAACTAACTTGGTTAAGACATCTTGGAGCGTCGAGCTCAAACCGGGAGTTCGAATTGAACTCCGTCGGTTTCCACAAGTCACACTCATCGCCCCGACCGTTTTGGAACAAACCGGAGGCCAATCGGATGAGTATTTTTAATTTTGGACCCACAAACCTAAGCTTTTCATTTCTAAACTAAACTAGTTTGTTTATTGTGACTTTGAGCGTCTAGCTCAAACCGGGAGTCCGAATTGAACTCCGTCGGTTTCCACAAGTCACACTCATCGCCCCGACCGTTCTGGAACAAACCAGAGGCCAATCGGATGAGCATTTTTAATTTTAGACCCACAAACCTAATTTTTTCATTTCTTAACTAAACTAGCTTGTTTATTGTGACTTTGAGCGTCGAGCTCAAACCGAGAGTCCGAATTGAACTCCGTCGGTTTCCACAAGTCACACTCATCGCCCCGACCGTTCTGGAACAAACCGGAGGCCAATCGGATGAGTATTTTTAATTTTGGACCCACAAACCTAAGTTTTTCAATTCTAAACTAAACTAGTTTGTTTATTGTGACTTTGAGGCGTCGACCTCAAACCGGGAGTCCGAATTGATCGACGGCGGTTTCCACAAGTCACACTCATCGCCCCGACCGTTCTGGTAAAAATCGGAGGCCAATCGGATGAGTATTTCTAATTTTGAACCCCCAAACCTACCTAAGTTCTCCCTTTTTAACTAATCTAACTCGCTTAATAAGAAATTGTGCGTCGATCAACCCAAATTAAAGTTAAACTAAGTTAACTAAGTTAATGTTAAAATTAAACCTCTGAAATAAAATAAATTTACTCACGTGAGGGGCGTGTGCTGATGTCGATGGTGCTGCCTGTGGAGGAGGAATGTTGACCTGGGAGATAACCTGGGAGAGGGACTGGGAGAGCTGGGCCTGTAGTGCGTCGGTCACCTGCATCTGCATCTGGGCCAGACGAGTCTCCATCGAATCCGCCAGACGAGACTCTAAGCCCGATATCCTACTGTCAATGAAGCCCATCAGCTGTCCTGGAGAAGTACCTGGAGTACCAACTCCTGCGTGGAATGCACTGGTCTGTGACCCTGAGCTGGATCCTCCAGATAACACCGGCTCGTGTCGATGCTGTGCCCAAAACCATACACATGGCCTTTCTTTGGGGCCCCAGATGCCGCAACCCATACCTCAGGATCTAACGGCGGCTGCTCGTCCTCCCCGACGTACTTCTCTGTCATTTGTTGGCTGTATGACTCCTGCAAGAAACCAGAAAAAACGATAGTAGTTAATATTCATATTAATGTGAAAAATTAAATAGTGAATATCTTCTAAATACTTACTGCAACCACTCGGGCTCTATCGCTAATGTATGCATCCGTTCCTTTTTTCTTGTGTGTTCTATCGAACACCTCGGAAAATGTCGGCTGCCTTTTTAGCTCCTCCTATTTCACAGAAAAAATGACATAAATGAGTACCTTTATAAATAAAAGAGACCAGAAATGGACAAATTACTTACCAATCTGGACTGATGGGTCGCAAAAGAGACAGACCCACCAGTATGCATGTTTGCTTCTGGATTCGCAGCCCGATTAACTTTCATTATTGAGGATGTTTGTTGCCATCTCTCTGCAGCCCAGATGTTGCAAAGAGTTTCCCAATATTCTCCCCTCATCCAACTGGGCGCCCGCTCCCTCCAAAGAGTCGGGTCTGCACTCTGAGAATGTTTCTCTGCATTTTGTCTCGCGTTATACATCAAATGCTTGAAATTTGATCTTGCGGTCATCGTCCATACAAATTGAGACCGCGCCTCGTCCGTACGACTCGTGAATCGATGCTAGCTCTATATACATAAGAGTTAGTGAACTGCATGTATGAATACGATAAGAATTAAATTACAATACGAAATTACATACCATGAACATCTGATACAAGTGCTCCTGGACCTCCATCGGAAAATCATTGAATCTATGAATTGGCCCAGGAAAATGTGCTTGTAACGTTCTTGTGATGAATTGAGATGCTTGAGTAGGCTCTATTTTATTACTGCAATGATGTAACTGCATAATGTCAATTTCTGAACTAAATTCACTTCATTGCCCATAAGAAATACATACATGTTGATTACGTACCCATTAATCCAGACCTCCCGCAGAGTGCTCTCATAAAAACTACCTCTGCCCTCCTGCAGACTACCAGCATCCTCTGGCACCGAACCTGGAAAATAATGATGAACAACATGAGTAATGTACAAAAATACTAAATAATGACTACAGAAATACCCTAACAATTAAATATACAAATCTACTGGTGCATCTGGAGAATGTGTAGAGTGACCTGAGCATGTGACATTTTAATGGCATCAGAATTAATGCATACATTAAAGTATAACTTTACATATACATACCAGCTACTACAGGAGGAGACTCGGAGGATGCACCAACAGCTGTAACTAGAATAGAACGCATAAGTAATGAGGAAGATGAATGCACAATAAAAGTACATTTGTAAATATACATACCTGCAGGCACGGTAGGAGCAGAAGAACTAGACACTGTAGAATTCTAATAACATTAATAATATATATAAATAATTACTACAAAAATACTTGGAAATTGAAATATACATACCTGCAGGCACACTAGGAGATGCAGAAGAAGGACCAGCAACTGTAACAATTCTAATAACATTAATAATATGTGTAAATAATGACTAAAAAAATACTTGAAAATTGAAATATACATACCTGTAGGCACGCTAGGAGATGCAGAAGAAGGACCAGCAACTGTAACAATTCTAATAACATTAATAATATGTGTAAATAATGACTAAAAAAATACTTGAAAATTGAAATATACAAACCTAGTCCGCTAGGTAGAGGAGGTGTCCGCTCACTCGAAGGAGAACCAGAAACTGTAACAATTTTAATGGCATTAACACTACATACGTACACATAAATAATATACAGAGAAAAATACACAGCTGATGACTATATTAGAAAAATATACATACCAGATGCAGGGAACAAAGCCCTCCCACGAATGCCCCTCCTAGAACTGCTACCAGATCTTCCTCCACGCACCATATCTTCATAGAGAACATAAAATCATAATGTTTACTAGTCAATTGCTTATATTGAAAGTGAGCTGCTTTAAATATACTCTACAAGTGTGAAAAAATTCTACCATAGTTTAATTGATATCCATTTCCTCCTCAGATGATGACGATATGTCTAATTCAACCCCATCTTCGTCATCATCTTCACATTCATCACTGGTATATTCCTCTTCCTCACCAGAACTTTCATATTCAATATCTGTACGACGAGCACTACTGTCTTTCATCTCACGTGGATCGACTTCTTCGACCTCATTTCCTTTAATGAAGGGTGCACCAGATTTGCTTTAATGATCATCTGTTCTTATCTACGATGTGATATATCAAATTCTGCACGATGCATTCTTTTTCCTAACACTTTTGTTTTCCTCTTACTGTTTATTCCAAGAAAACAAGGCATTTCTGAGGCTTCTTGAGGAGAGGAAGTATGTAAACTTTATTTAATTGAATGGGTCTTTATCAGAACTTGGGTTAGCTTCCTAGTGGGCCGCTTCTCCTTGTCAATCAGATGTTGAAGGTTTGTTATTCTTTTAGTCAATCATTCATTTTTTAGTGATATGTATCATCTTTGTTGGTCCCTACAATTGTGCACAAAGGATGACTTCTCTTAGTTTGGTTTTTTTTTTTTTTTTCCCTCAGGAGCTTAATTCAGGGAAAGGCAGGGTAAGCCCTTATTCTTTACCTACTTTTTCAGCATTTGTCTTTTTTGAGTTGTTCCTAGAATATTCCATCAATCTGTCCATCTGATATGAGTAGCTACTAATGGTTACTCATGGAAGAGGTAGGCCAGTGACCTTTGAAGGGTGTTGGCATCTGAGTGGTGCAGGAGTGTCCTTGCTCACCTAATTCTATGCATGCCCACACAAAGTTGACCATTAGAAATAAAATGTTGTAAACCATTTTAACAAAGACCATTCACTTTATTTAAGTGCAAGCTCTAAAGCTTTGCATCTTGATTTTTATTTGGGCAATTGTCTTGCAGCATTGAGTTCAGCTACTCTGACAAAGGAAGCAGGGACCAAGGACAACAAGAACAGGAGGTAATTCATATGCTTAGATTTTTCAACAAATGGTAAACTTAGTCTCAGACAATTTTGTTTCCTGAATCAATAAATCTTCCTGGAGGGGTTCCAGTAACTTCAAGTCACAAACATGTGAACGGAAAGAGGATGTATTTCAGATAGAGGATGCCAAGTTTCCTGTCAGTTCACTGCTGACAGATCACATTGCTGAAAAATACTATTAGAAAAGGTGTGTACTTCAATAGGCATTTTACATTGACAAAGATTGTACCTTCAGATCGTTGTCTACCTTTTGATGTATGTGATTATACATTTTCAAGTATCAACTTGAAATAGCAGCCTCTGCACTATATGATATTAACATCACACATCCTTGATTCCTACTTTCAAAGTTTGACTTCTCAAATTCAGAGTTAGGATTGTGCATTTGCAAATATTGGGTTTCCAATGCATGGATCTATAACTTAAAGGCCAATTCATGAACTTATAAGATCAAAAATATGTGAAGATAAGAGCTGCAAGAGTCCCTGATGGCCCTCCAGGGACAGTGTGACTTCGGATCTTGACCCAGATCTGAATTTTGATTTCAGAATGTGATCCGAACCTGTATCTGAAATATGCCCTTGTTTCTGATCCAGATCAGATTTGGATCATCTGATTTGGGATTGGTGTCCGAATCACCAAAGATCCGGCCAGGATCTAATCCGTGCTGGGCTTAAAGATAGGACTGTGAAAGTATCCAAGCAAGCAGATTAATAGCAGGACAAAGGAAGATGATACATCTGCTCATCTTGATAGAAGAATCAGAACCCCATCTTCGACTTCTTCTACCCACCTGTCTCGGTTGCACCCTTCAAACAGGGATGGCTAGCTGCCTCTCTAGTCTATGTACTACTGTTTGTCTCAGTAATCTCTTCCAATTTTTGCGACTTTAGTGTAGAGTGGAGAAGGTATCCTAATATTTAACACATACCTCTGGCTGATCAGCATAATAGACAGGACTACACAATGCTCTAGAGCTTTGGTTCATATGTATATGTCTCTCTCAAATCGGTCTATTTCCTTTCTTCCACACAGGTGCTCTAGAGTTTATAGAGTTTTATTCCATTATCGACCCAGAGCCGAAACCTATTACTGTGAGTAGATTCCCATGTCTCAGTTTAAGCATGAATTTGTACAAATCCTATACAGTTTGAAACTTTATATAATGTGAAAACATTTGTACAATTCCTTATCTATTTGTTTAAATATGTGTTTTTGTCTTCTTGACTTCTACTTTGTTAAGGCTGACAACAGATCTCAGCAGCTTGGTGTTCTGAAAAGATGGGAGGAGAACAGGAGTATTATATTCTTGGGCTATAAGCAGTTTTCTACTATTGTCTGTGATGCAAAAGACAATATAACTGTTGCATGTCACTAAATGTCCCTAGCCTCCTCATTTTAGATGAGGGTCATACTCCCAGAAATGAAAACACGAACATCTTTCGAACACAGTTCATCTTCACATGCAGAGACATATCTTCCATTATCATATATTACTTGAGAAGTAATTCTGAATTTAGATAGAAGACTTAATTCTGGATTCCAATATAAGACCCAATTCTGAATTCCAACACAAGACTTATTTCTGGATTTAAATATGAAACTCAAATCTTCTGTTAAAAATAAATCTCAGTTCTGAAAATATGAAACTTAGTTCGAAATCTAAATATGACACTCAATTCTGGGTTTTAGGTTTGAACTTTAATTCTAAGTATGAACCTTAGTTCTGAATCATGATTCAATTTTGAAATCCCAGGTCTGTCGAGCGTATAAAACAGTACATGAATATTCCATCTGAGCCTCCGGCAATCATAGAAGAAAATAGACCACCTTCGTCATGGCCATCTGAAGGACAGATAGACCTCCAGGATATTCTAGTAGGATCTGGTTTCCTTTCCTTCTCTTTTCTCCATAACCTTCATGCTGAAAGGTGACTCTAAGACAGCTAATTATGTATATATGTTCACTTTTTTTTTGTCTATCTATGTTGGTGGATTTCAGGTTAAGTACCGTCCAGACGCGCCTCTGATCCTCAAAGGCATTACCTGCACATTCAGAGCAGGGAACAAGGTTGGAGTTGTGGGAAGAACTGGGAGTGGGAAGTCAACTCTGATAAGTGCTTTGTTTCGGTTGATTGAGCCTGTGGGTGGAAGAATCTTGATTGACAAATTGGACATCTGTTCTATTGGCCTAAGGGATCTAAGGATGAAGCTCAGCATAATACCTCAGGAGACAGCCCTGTTCAGAGGGAGTGTCAGAAGTAACTTGGATCCTCTGGGTTTATACTCTGACCAGCAGATATGGGAGGTAAGCTAAGCTGGAATTTTCAAAACCCAAGATGTCCAAGTAGTCTCTCACATTTTCATTACACTCCATGATAACATATGAAAAGCGTTGTCCTAAAAGCTATCATGATCTTGTTGAGGAGTTGCACCTTCAACATAGCAGTATCTTTCTACAATTTGATTAACATTTTTTTCTCAACTTATCTGCATCATTCAATTCCCTCACTTCTATCAAATCATTATGTAATCAGTATTCCTAGGGAAGTCTTACTTTGGAGGAAGCAAGAGAAGTTACTCTCATTTGAGTACTCCTTTTCTCTGAATGGACTACTAGTTTCCTTGCACTAGTTAGTCTAGATGAGGTATTTAAAATCTGCATTTTTCTAATTGCTTAACCTTCTGCAACAAAACTTGGATTAAGTTAGGTTCCCTATGCATGAAAAGCTCACCTGTTAACATTTCCTTCTGTTTCTGATAGAAGTGGTGGTGGACTAATTAAATGATCTAATTCCACACTCTGTTCCAGGCAATAGAAAAGTGTCAATTAAAGACCATGGTCAGCAATCTACCCAACCTTCTTGATTCATGCGGTAAGTGGAGTTTCCTCAATGAACACATGACAATTTAATGTTGTTGCATGTAAGCTGTCTCTGACTTGCCTTCTATCCTTTTTTTTTCTTCTTTGAAATGGAAGTGAGTGATGAAGGTGAAAATCTAAGTGCTGGACAGAGACAACTCTTTTGCCTCGGCCGCATCCTTCTTCAAAGAAACAAAATCCTTGTCTTAGACGAAGCGACTGCATCCATAGATTCTGCAACAGATGCTATCCTTCAGAGAGTTATCAAGGAGGAATTCTCAAGTTGTACAGTGATAACCGTAGCTCACAGAGTTCCCACGGTCACGGACAGTGATATGGTCATGGTTCTATCCAATGGTAGGTCAGCTCTTGGTGTCTAGCTCTTTCCTTTACAGGTTAATGTTGATGTACCAATATTGGTTTAGACAAAAAATTGACCAAAGTGATTGGTCCTGGACACTTCTTCTAGAGAATGGAATCTAAAAGCAAATAACATGCGGAATTAGAGAAGATAATGCAGCAAAAAATAGAAACAGATAAGTCACAGAAAAATGGGCTTCCATTGTTCTTAATTAAGGGTTCCTACAAACATGAACAATTGACATGTATGAGCTACTCTCTAAGAAAGATATAATATCAGTGAACCTACGTGAAGAGTACAAATAATTTGCCCCTTCACCACATAATGCGTTTAATTGCTCATCCTGACAAGATAGTACCTAGACATCCACAGGCAGACAGAATCCTGAGTTTAAAACACTGAACTAAACCCTGTTACATGGCTTTGTATTTGCACTTTATAGCATAGTATCCCTTGAAACCGAGCTATTTACAGTGCTTAGCACACAGAAACACAAGAAACTGCTTAATTTTCTGTGCATGGTCTAAGCCCTGGTGTGTTATGCAGGGAAGGTGATCGAATATGACAAGCCATCAAGACTGATGGAGACCAACTCGGCCTTCTCCAGGCTGGTGGCAGAGTACTGTGGTCCAAGTGGGAAGGAGCCAACGTCCACATAGTGAACAGCCACCATAGATTGTTTTGATTCTTTTAGACCCTCTCTATTTTTTCTCTCCGGCACATTCCAACAGCAGGTGTGTCAGGATAAAGATGAGAGGGAGGGCCGGAGGGGGGGAGGGTCGGAGCCCGGAGGGGGGGAGCGCAGAAGGGGAGGAGCCGGAGGGGGGGAGGGCCAGATGAGAGGGAGATAAAGAGGGAGGGAGGGTTGAGGACACTTACCGCCGTGCACAGTGCTGTGGAGTCGCCGGACCTGCCGCGCAAAGGAGCCGCCGCTGCCGCCACGTCTGCAAGGGTCCGACCGCGCAGAGGAGCCGCCGTCGCCACGTCTACAATGGTCCGCCGCCGCCGCGTCTGCAAGGGTCCGACAGTAGGTCGCCGCCTCGCCGGGAGGTGCTGGCCGTGCTGTGGCCGGCCGAGATGACGAGGGAGGGAGGAGATTTGGGGGGATTTCCAATTTGGCTGAGAAGATTTGGGGGGAAACGGGGGAGAGGGAGTTGCCAGGTCGGGTAGGCTTTTAAGGATATGTTTTTAGGTATGGACCATTAATTAATAAATTAATTAATTATGTAATTAGATATATATATATATTTAAATATTATTATATATGTACAATTAAATATATATATCATTCTTGAATATATCTATAACATACATAAAATAATTATTTAAATATATTAGAATATATATTTATATATGTTTATTAGTATAAATGTTACATTTAAATATACGACGGGGAGGGTGTTCTGCATGCGTGTATTAAGTATTTATAATAGTTGTTGACCTAGGTTAGATAAAATACAATATCAAATTTAAGTATATATTTTAAAATATCAATAAATAATTATCAATTTTTTATAATATTTTTAGATGGATGAAATATATATTGAGCATATTTTACGCTTAAATTACATACTGATATAGTTAATCTTTTATTTCTATAGTATTTTAATTATTATTGAAATATAAACGTACATGTTTAAAAGTAAATAAAAATATGCCACATGCAAGTGCATGTGCCGATCATATTGATTTGGTATCATGATATTACCAACGTCTGACAACATCGAAGATAAACTTTTGGAGATGGAAAGCAGAGGTGCATCTAGATGGATAGATATATAATCAAACTGCACGAAAATTAAGTGATGACGTCGCAGTGCGCATAGAACGAAAACTTCCTACCACAAGTGGAGAGCTAGGCCGCTTCGTCGGTTCTTATCGCCAAAAAATGGAACATCTAGCTTGAACCATGTGTACGTAGCAAATATATATGTCACTGTGAGGATGTTAGACATGTATTGTCAAGTAAATGGTAAAATCAGAAATAAGAAAAGTCAAGTAAACAAATTTCTTCCTTGTAGTTCTCAGGAAGTGAGAATTTCTCATGTATTGAACAATTAGATATTGAGTTTCAAATACTCACATGTACACTGTCTGAAACCAGATAGCTACAAATTTTTAACATATACTTTAGGTGCAATGCCACACCAGACCATTCACACTCCCATGGGCACAAGTACTTTTAGGTGCTCCTCCTAGGACCATGTCAGGGCCCTTTTATTGGCTCATTGTAAATTCATGAGAGATCTAGCTACAGATCCCAAGTTCTAGACATTACAAGTGAAATTTCAAGAACATGAGATAAGCAAATCGAGTAAGAACTGATACGTGAATACATTATAAATCACTTTTTAGAAGAAGGAGTAGCTTAATAAATATTTCAAGTAAATCTGAAATTAATTAGTGTATCATAGTTCATGTAAAAGTTATTTCAAGTTCGAATTCTAATTAGTAGGGTGTGTCGACCTAGAATATGGGTGTGTCGACCTAAGTCACTAGAGACATGAGTTAAGTTGATTTGAAAACAGAGTGTGTCAACCTGAATAAAAGAGAGTGTTGACATCTGAAGGATAGTGTCAACTCTCTGCAAGGTATAGGTCGATATTATGAAGGGATAGGTCAACACTATAAGGGATAAAATCGGTCAACACTACTGGATAGATAATGGTGACACTACTGGATAGATAGTGTTACACTACTGGACGGATAGGTCAACACTACTGCATAGATATATAGTGTTGACACTACTGGACAGATAGTGTTGACACTACCACTGTTTCCAGAACACAGTCGGAAGAAAAGAAGAAGAATAAGAATCCTTCACAAGAACACTTACCTAAGACATGAGTATTAGTTAAAACACGTATACAAGAGACCAAAAAGTATACCTAATAATCTTTATGACACGCAAATCAAGGGCTAAATATGATAGATACTCATATTCAAGATCCTAACCAAAGATGGAGACATGAAGGAAAGGAGATACAGAAATATTCCTACATGATGATCACACAATTCCAGAAATCATATAGTAGCCTTTAAAAATGAAACTTCATATGGAACATTTGTTTTTCATTTATATTAACTGAAGTTTTTGACTTATAAACTTATTAAAGATCAAGAAAAAACTTATTATCTTAAAGGTAATGTGAAGGTACCTACCTTACACCTTATTTCCTTCTTCTTTATTTCCAGAAAACCAAGTTAGCTCGTTTTTCCTTATGCGAAAACTCCTCCCTTCCTGACGTTTCTTCCTCTCCCAATGCTTCCACTGCCAACCCCTTTCTATATACTCTTATATATATATGTATATATATATATGCTTGCACATGCATATAAACACTTCCGCACTCTCCCACGTAGCTATTTATCTCATCATTACCTCCACTTTCTTTTAAGACCTTACACACTCCCATGTGACACTAATTAATTAACAAGCACGTACACTTCACGTATATATATGCATGCAGAAAGTTTATCCATTTCGTTGACATTATTTTATCTTTTCTTTTAACACACACACACATACATATATATATATATATATTTATACTAATAAATATATACACTTTTACACATACCTGCCACTGCCTACACATGTTCACATTTAGATGCAAGTTAAATCTTACGTAAACAAGTTACGTAACTAGATTACTATTCATTTAATTAGATCTCTTTGGAACCTTAATTTAATATGTAAATGACATCCAAATAAATAAAATTTCAACCACTGTCTAATTACAATGTGGTAAGTTTATGATATTTTTATTTAAATTTTCCTGAAAAAATATTTATCAAGTATAAATTGTCCTAAAAATAGATAAATCATATTTACCTCATTACCCGTGCATCAAAAATTCTCAATATCCACATTTTTGGTATCAACATATTTTTTTGATAATTTTGGTAATTTCAAACTAAATTTCATTACCAAAATCCAGTGACACCTTGTCAGTGTACATATGTGCAGAAATGGTAACAACATGAAATAATATAAATCTTTAAATGATTTTCTGCTGCAAATATGCGAGGGGCTTCATACTTGGTATTAATTTGAGATGTCACAAAATTTTCTCACATCATTGAGAATTTGTGATTGAATAAAATCAGTCATCATTCGGTTCTCAAATATAGAGACCGAAATAATTCGGTCTCTATTCGGTCCCTAAATAGGGACTGAAATATTTCGGTCCCAAATAGAGACCGAAATATTTCAGTCCCTATTTAGGGACCGAAATATTTCGGTCCCAAATATAGAGACCGAAATAATTCGGTCCCGATTCGGTCCCTAAATAGGGACCGAATAGGACCGATTTTGAATTGGTCTCTAAAGCATTTATTTAGAGACCGATTTATTGCAGTGACAATTCGGTCACTAGTTAGGGACCGAATAGGGACCGAAATATTTCGGTCTCTATTACCGTTTTTTCTCTTGTAGTGTTACTTACAAAAGATTGATGCATGTAAAAATGATTGTGTGTTATTTTGGAAAGAAAATGAAGATAAATTTCAATGTCCAGAGTGTGGTACTTCAAGATATAAGGAGAATACCTCAAAAAGTAGTAAGAAGGTGGCAAGAAAGGTGTTGCACTATTTTCCTGTAAAGGATAGATTGCAACGCCTATTTATGTCATCAAAGACTGCTCAATAGATGACATGGCATAATGGCAGTCATTCTTACCAATCCGAGGGTGAGATGCGTCATCCTGCAGATTCTCCTGCATGGAAGGACTTTAATCATTTGTATGCAGATTTTGCTTCTGAAAGTCGTAATGTTCGACTTGGCTTAGCCAGTGATGGGTTTAATCCCTTTGGGAACATGTCTTCAAAGTACAGTGTATGGCCAGTTATACTGATGCCTTATAATTTGCCACCGTGGATGTGTATGAAGTCAGCTTACATGATAATGTCATTATTAATTCCCGGTCCGAAAGCTCCAGGAAATGACATTGATGTGTATTTACAACCATTAGTAGAAGAGTTAAAGGAGTTGTGGGATAATGGGATCGAGACATATGATGCTGCAAAGAAGCAAAACTTTACTTTGCGAGCTGCCTTGCTGTGGACCATAAATGATTTTCCAGGTTATGCAAACTTGTCTTGATGGAGTACTAAAGGGAAGCTCGCATGTCCAATTTGCAATGATCAAACTTATTCTCTCCGTCTTCTTCACAGCAAAAAACAATGTTATTTAGGGCATCGTCGTTTTCTTCCAATAACACACCGATGGAGAAAGCATCAGTACAAAGATAAATTTGATGGTCGGCGTTGTGACAAAGGAAAGTTAACAATGAAGACAGGTTATGAATTGTGGAGACAACAACAAGAGATGGACCTAGTAAGGTTTGAAAAGCCTTTCAAAAAAGAGTTGGAGAAGTTAAGAAAAATGTAGCAAAGAACAAAAACTGGAAGAAGAAGAGTATTTTCTTCAGATTTCTGTCGTATTGGCAATCTCTGATCATGTGTCATCAGTTAGATGTCATGCATATTGAAAAAAATGTTTGTGACAATATTCTTGACATGTTCAATCTGTCGGGGACAGATAAAGACAACCTCAACTCAAGAAAATATTTACAAGTGTTGAAAATTCGTCCTGAACTACATCCTTATGAGCATTCAGTGCGCTATCCAGATGCTATTTATAAGTTGAACAATGAACAAAAGGCTCGTATATGTAACTTCATCACAGATTTAAAAGTTCCAGATGGCTATTCTTCAAACCTCTCCAGATGTGTTGATATGGGTAGCAAAACAATCTCAGGACTGAAAATCATGATTGTCATGTGTACATGCAAGTGTTGCTTCCTTTAGTACTTCGTGGCATCATTCCTAAACAAGTGGCAGATCCAATAATTCAGCTTAGTCAATATTTTAAAGCAATTTGTTCAAAAGTGTTGGACCAAGCAAGTTTGTTGAGATGGGAGGCCGATATTGTACTTATCTTATGCAAGCTCGAGCAGATTTTCCCACCGTCATTCTTTGATGTTATGATACATCTTACTGTGCACTTGGCATATGAAGCAAGGATTGTGGTCCAGTTCAATATCGATGGATGTATCCAATTGAAAGATATTTGAAGAAATTGAAAGATTATGTGGGTAATAAAGCTCGAGTGGAAGGTTCAATTGCACAAGGATATCTTGTGGAAGAATGCAGTATAATTATTTCGATGTACATGCAAGAAATGGATGATCACAATACTAAAGATAGAAATTATGATGGTGGTCCATTTGGCACTCTTGATGGAGAAGTGTCTATGTTTACACCAGTTGGTCATCCAATAAAGTGCAGACGAGTACCCAGAACATTGTCAGAAGCCGAAAGAGATTTAGCACATACATATGTGTTAAATCAAGTTGACGATATTGTACATTTTCGGCGGGAACATGAAGATGCACTTGCAAGTGGAAGGAATGTAAATGATAATTTCCTCATGTGGTTTCCATCACGTGTCCAAGAACTGAAGAATTTACATGACCCACGCTACACTGAGGAACTCGAGATTTTATCACTCAGTCCATCAAGATTGGCAACATCATTTTCTGGGTATATTACAAATGGCTTCAGATTCCGCACAAGCTTAACTGACTCTACCAAATGCACACAACTTTGTGGTGTTATTGTCAATGCTGAGCTGCAATCTGGATGCGATGGTTATTATGGGAAAATAATTGATATTATTGAAATATCTTTTGAGAGAAACAAACAAATTGTTTTATTTCAATGTGAATGGTGGGATGTGTATCATAAGGACCGAGGTTTCAAAGTTGATGAACATGGACTAGTATCTTTAAATACACATCGGAAATTAGGGACTAATGAACCATTTGCACTTGCAAGTCAAGTTGAGCAAGTCTTCTATGTAGATGACAACAATGCTGCAGGTGGGTGATAGCTGTTAAGTCACCACCTAGAAGTTATTATAATATGTCTAGTGGTGCAAGTGTTGATGATGAAGAGCCCTATCAAGAAGGCCTTGTTGATGTGCCTGTGATGTTCAATGATGTAGATATCCATGTACATCTTCAAAGTGAAGAATATATACTAGTAGACAGTTGATATTCTGTAAGTATTTAATTTTTTCATGTCTAGTGGAGTCAACCCCATGGCTCTTAATAAGTACTCTACCGTGCATTCCTGTATTTTGGTTCTGGGAAAATGGGGTCGACCTCATTTGCAACTGAGATCGACCTCAAAATAAAACATGGTGTAGTGAGGTGACCCCATGGTTCCTCATGGGTCGAACCTCTAATCTTCAGTTTTGGTTCTGGCCCCTGGGAAATGGGGTCGACCTCAATTTCAACTGCGGTCGACCTCAATATAAAACATGGTGTGGTGGGGTCGACCCCAAGGTTCATCATGGGTCGACCCATCCATTCCTCAGTTTTGGTTTTGGGAAATGCGGTCGAGTTTTAACTGAGGTCGAGCTCAGAAGAAAACATGGTCATGGCAAGGGGATTGTTCTTAAATGTTTGTCTATTTATCTCATTTCTTTTTCACTGTTTCAAAGACCTCATTTCGTTTTTGCTTCTTCACTTTGCTAGTACGGTTTCATTTTTTGACATTAAAGATGATTTCACAAACCTCAGATACATTTATTATTAATTTTGTTAAATATCCTTCATTCAACAGATGCTTAATAAGTTCAGCAAGACCCGTCGGTCGGCCCACCAGACTAGTCTAGGGGAGTCGTCCCATGCACAGGAGGGGCTGGCTTCCCATTCACAGGAAGTGGGGCTCCGGACACAGGCAGGGGCTTCAGCCTCACAGTCTGCACATGTACATTCACAGGCATCAGCTTCACAAGCAGGAGCTTCAGTCTCACAGGCTGTACATTCACAACCAGGGGCCGCACAAGCAGGAGGGCTACACACACCTCGTTCCTTACCAGATGCCACAAACATCTCTGAGCATGCAACCATCACTCCTCGGACTCCTGGGAGTGCATCTTCAGTTGCTTCAGGTTTACAATGTTTTTTATTTCTTCAATTTTATTTGTATATAATTGCATTCACTTCATCTTTTTTATTTTCATTTAGTTGGTACCACTAGACGTGGGAGAGGTCCTTCTAGGGCGACCAGCGTCAGGATACTACCTCCAGGCCAGACCATTTCTATAGATCTACAAGGGGGATCTGCAGTTGGTCCATATGGTCAGCAATTTACTACATACCTTGGAGTTTGTAATAGAGTACATTGCAACCTATGGCAGCAAGAGTACATGACCCTTCCTCCTGAAAAGAAGGAGGCTATTTTGAGAGACCTACAGGTAAAATTTATTTAATTATTTAGGTCATATAATTGTTCATTTCTATAGTTATAATGACATTGATCATATATGATGATTATGCAGCAACATTTCAATTTTCTGCGCTCTCCAGCCAAAGATGCCGACATTCTTCGCCACATGGGAGAAATGCAAAGGAAGCAAAGGTCCCACTTGAAAAGAAAGTAAGATTTTTTACTATTATGTAGTATTCTTGCACACACATTCTTATGTAACTTGTGCTTTTGTATGATAGTATTTTGCAGGACGACCATTTGAGGATGCATGTAATAATTTGCCACCAACTTATGATTCTAGTCAATGGCGGCACATGTGTGAGATATGGGATCGAGAAGATAGTAAGGTATTATTTTGTCAATCCCTATTATTTCATGGATTCAATTATTTAGGATATCACTAATTAACTTTGTTCCATCATGAATGCAGCGAGTTAGTGAAAGAAATAAGTCTAATCGATGTCATTTATCAATGCCTTATCGAAGAGGGCGGATGAATATTCATCAATTAAATAATGATTTTGTAAGTATTCATTTAAATTATTACTTTGATTGATTGATTGATTTAACACTATCATAGTCTAATTATAACTTTTAAATGTTAAATAGATGGAAAGGGAAGGTCGTCATCCTACGCGTCCGGAAATGTTTCAAATGACGCAAGCTAGGACAGCACCGGATGGCAGTGTCATGTGGAGCAATGAACAAAGTCGTCAAATGATGGTAATGATGATTAAAAATCTTAATATTAATTCATACATTCAGCTTATTTATGTACTAATTACCTTATATTAATTACAGGATCAAATGACCCAGTTGATGAATCCCACTCCCTCAGAGGAATCAGATGCCACAGCTAATCCTCCAGTACTTACTCCAGAGGAAGCCTTCCGTCAGGTGTTTGGGAGGGATAGACCTGGACGGATCCGATGCGGTGGTCGAGGACAGACTTTGAGGAGTTGGTACGGGCCATCTGAGTGTGGTAGCAGTAGCAACACTGTATATCAGCGTCTCCTAGAGGAGCAATCTCAGCAAAAGTCTGAGATATCTCAGCAAAAGTCTGAGATATCTCAGCAGAAGTCTGAGATTGAAAGAATGAAAAAAATCATTGAAGATCAAGAGCGGAGAATAGCAGCACAGAGCACAGATATAGATGTTCGAGTGGAAGCTCAAGTGGAGGCTCGACTTGCTGAGCTAAAGACACAGATGCTTCAAAGCATGGATGATCGAGTTCTTGAGTTAATTCGTATGTCTGGAAGTGGTGCACCAGTGCTACCTGAGGATGAGACAGATGAAGAGGTGGGAGATGGAGAGGAATGAGGAACTTTTGGTGAGGATGAGTGAGACTTGACTATTCATTTACGATCATGGTTTTATGATGTAATACATTAACATTTGAAATAATCAAACAGTCATGTGATGTAATGGATTTCAATTTCAAGTACTATACTTCTTTTAGAAAGAGGATTCTGAATCGTTTATGTAACTTTTCATGTAATACATTTAAATTTAGAGTTTTATAGTTATTTTGGAATGTGTTTTGTTAATGTAATTTTTGTATAACAGGTTGTAACTTTGTGATAAAATATTTTTTTACTATTTTTTTAATTTTGTGATAGACTATTGGAGACGGCTTCAACCGTCTCCAATAAAACTATTGGCGACGGCTAACACGCCGTCTCCAATAAAACTATTAAAGACGGTGGAGCCGTCCTCAATAGCCTCATTGCAGACGACTGCACTCCGTCTCCAATAGTATCAATGAAGACTGGTAAGAAGCCGTCGCTAATAGATATTTTGGCGACGGCTAAACTGTTGTCGCCACTAATGGTATTCAAGATGGATCCATTACCGTCACTAATAAGATTTTTAGCGACGTCTAAGAAGCCGTCTTTAATATTGCAATTGGCGACGGCTAGCTCATTGTCGCCAATAATGTTATTCAGGACAGCTAATAGCAGTCACTAATAAGGTTTTTAACGATGGCTTTTAAGCTGTCTCTAATAACGCTATTAGCGACGGCTTAATCATGTCGCCAATAATTTTATTCAAGACGGCGCCATAGCTGTCACTAATAATATTTTTAAAGACGGCTTTAAAGTCGTCTCTAATAATTCTATTAGCGACGGTTTTTTGTCCGTCTTCAATAATACTATTGGCGACGATGTAATTGTGTCTCTAATAATATTATCGAAGACGGCTTATCTCCATCGCTAATATACGTTTTTGAGACGGCTATAACGCCGTCGCTAATACATTAATTGAGACGGAGGAATATTATCCGTCTCAATTAAAGTTATTGAAGATGGACATTTATCCGTCCCCAATAACGTTATTGGGGATGAATGTTGCTTAGCCGTCTCCAATACTATTGGCGACGGGCTTATTAGGGACGAGCTAGCGACGGCCTTGTAGCCGTCTTCAATAATCATTGGGGACGGCGTTTTGAATATTAGCGACGACTGTCAGCCGTCCCCAATAACCTCTTTCTTGTAGTGTACTCATTGCGAGTTAATACAGAACTTGTATTTGCTCTCTTTCCAACGGCAGAAGGGACAGCGGCCGATGCCCATCTATCTCGGAAAGGATTCTTCCTCTTTTCATCAGAAACGAAGAGCATCCAAGGAGCGGTGAGTGAGTTCAAGGGTGGCCGGGGGGACAATCCAGTGTATAATTAACTTAGATCTGACTCAAGGCCAAAATAGGGAAATGGAGGTATGAAGTTTGAAGCAAAAGACTTTTAACTTGGATAGATCGATCACATTAGGATTTTTAACTTCCAAAAGATTTATGGATATGTTGGTCCATTTAAAGAAATTGAGTACATACTTGTCATAATTCGGATTTGGTTGCTTCCCCAAGCGTCGTTAATTTCCACTCAGGATTTTTTACATGGACAATATTTAAGATCTTATATATGTCTTAGGGAGCACTAGATCAAACATTTGGGGATGCTGATCTATCTTATTAATGTGAAAAGAGACCGATGTAGATCGAGATATATATAACTCATCTCTACCTCCCTTATCAGTAGGATGACCCGGATAACTTGTATCATTCAAGGCATACTCGATTATGCAATATATATCTAAGAGGCTTTTGGGGTTCTACATTTCTTTCTCTTTTTATTTTTATTTTTACAATCTAGTTAATGAAGATTTATCAGCCTGACCATCAGTTGCCACTATTAATATTAGTTCATGTTATAGTTCAATTATATATATATATATATATATATATATATATATATATATAACTTGATAGCTAGCTAGTCAATTAGTTATTATTATTTTTATAATTGTAAAATCTATTCATAAAATTTAATTCACCAGCAAAAATTGTCAACCCATTGCTATTAAGGTTTCAATGTATGCAAGTAGTAATAGCGATTGTTATCAACTTTGGCTAATAATTGTTTAGATATTCTTATTAGGCCTGTCAATGGATCCAATGGATTCAAAAACTCGATCCGAATCTGAAAATAAATCGGATTTGGATCACATGCTTTGACCCGAAATGCAGCTTTGTCCAGATTCGGGCAATATTTTTTATATCCGAAATCTTCTATTTTGGGTCAAACACCTTGATCCGAAAACCCGATCCGATAGAAGTCCCATCCCGACTTCTTCCCCTTCGCCTCCGCCCCGCCCCGCCCCGCCCCCTTCTCACCCCTAGCTTTTTCCCCATGGGAAGACATCTGCCCAGCCATGGCTCCGTGGCCCCTACTCTCTGCTTCATCGGTCAATTTGAGAAGCTTGCGGTTGCCGATGTCGCGGAGGAGGAGGACAACGCCGTGCCGATCGTGTTCAAGGTTCTTCTATGGTTGAGGGCGAAGGCTTACGGCCACTACAAGAAAAAGCGGATATAGCGACCGATATTGCGACCGCATAAATTGGTCGCTAGTCGGTCTCTATCAGCGACCAACTAGAGACCGATAGATTCGGTCGCATATAGGAGATGGAATTTGCGACCGAATTAAGTGCGGTCGCTATATCGGTCGTTGTAGCCCTAATTACTACCCCGACCAACCCTTTCCCTCCCTCAACTTCCCTCTCGTCGTTCCCTCCCCCCCGACCAACCTTCCCTCCCCTTCCGTCGTTGCCGGAGCTGCTAAGGAGCTCGCCGCCGCGTGCAGCCGCCGTCGACATCGTCGACTCCGCCGCCACTGTCGCCGCTGAGGAGATCGTCGCCGCCTGCAGCCGCTGTGGACGTCGTCGCCGCCGCTGTGGACGTCGTCGCCGCCGCTGTCGGTACCCGTCACCACTGCCGCCTGCCCATCGCCGGTTAGTCGAGCTCCTACCCCCGCCCCCTGCCCCCTTCCTCCTCCCTCCCTCCCCTCCCAACTGTTGCCACTGTCCCCTACCCCCGCCCCCTGCCCCCTTCCTCCTCCCTCCCTCCCCCGCCGAAGAAATCCCCCTGCCCCCTTCCTGCTTCCCACCCTCCCCTGTGCATCCCCTCCCCCCTTATTTGCAATCTACTACCCCTCTCCTCTCTCCCCATCCCTCCCCTGTCGCCACGTACCTCTCCCCACCCCCCTGCCGCCACACCCCCCTCACCTCTCTCCCCATCCCCCTGCCCCCGTCCCCCCCCCCCCCCCACACTCTCCCACCGTACCACCCCCCCGCCTCATCCCCTCTCCCTCTGTGCGTTGTTGCCCCTCTGCCACCCCACCCCCGCACCCCCTGCCGCCGCTCTCCTCTGACTCTTCCCCTCTCGCCACCCCCCCCCCCCCATCTCCTCGTCTCCTTCTCTTGCCATAGGTTTTCCTCTCTCTGTGTTGTCTAGGTCCTTCACGTCATTTGGAGGTTTTTGGTGCGGATCTTAGCACATTTGGTTCAAGTTGTTAGTCTCTGGAAGACTCAAGATATACAATGTCATGGTTGGATATATCTGATGAACAAGTTTGTTTTTTGTCACGTCACTCTTAGACAAGGGCCAGTAGGGCCGACACTCTTTCACCGCCATTGCTAGCTATGCTAGCAGTCTCCTTGTCTATATTGCCTAAAAATGGGATAAAAGCAGGGGTGAGTTTAATGCGTTTAGTAGGAGTTACATATCAGTAGACATTAAATTTACATTCTTAGCATTTTGACAAGTACGTAAAAATCCAAAAAAATTAAATCAGGATGAATGCAGTCAAGTTTAGAGACATTAATCATTTAAGCCTGCATATCAACATTCACTGTCCAACAAAATTTATGTTGTCAGTAGAGGACAAAGAATAGATGCAAGGTATCAATAGGCAAAATATATAGGAACTTTAATCACAAACTGATCAGCTTCAATATATAGTAAGGGATCTTTGCAATTGCACTGTCTATAACAGATGTTTAATTATATATAGAACAGTCAGATTTTCGATGAGATTGGCCATTAACGATAAGCATTCAATAACATTTCATTCGTATCAATGCACAGTTCATTCAGTGGAAAAAATACCAAGACACTAATTTTGCATTTCATACCCTTGCTATGCCATCACCTCACATCCGTACTCCTCCGATGGTTGAATTGAGTACTTTGGGTCTCAACCCAGCCCTCAAACAAAGCATAGGGTCATGGGACATCATCCTTTGGGCATAATAGTCTCCATTTTCATGATAATCCCCATAACAATATGGCCCAAGAGAGTAATCCCCATTAACAATATGGCCCAAGAGAGTTCCAATAATGAAAGGTAATTAAGCTCGAAAGATGGCCTTTTTACAGGCTCAGGAAAAAACAAACTAGGGGTGTTAATGGGTCGGAGTCAGAAACAACAGTTTTCGAATTTGACTCTAATAAGAATTATCGAAAATAATCAGATGCAGAAACAACCAGTTTTCGTATCCGAATCCATTTCATCGAATTATCAGATAATAAAGTTCAAAATTAGATAGTGTGGAATATGAACAAGTTCAGTAAATGGGATTCAAAATTGAATAATCAGATATTTGATAATATATATATATATTATGTAATATATAATCTCTATTATATGATATATATTATACATATGATCAGATTCAAAAATTATATAATCAGATACAAAAACAACTCGAGTAATGGGGTTTCAGAATAATTTGGTTCAAGTTCATTCAATGGTTGTACTTATCTAAAATGTTTTACCTTTACTACTGCACAATGAAGATGCATGCTTTCTCCATCCGAGCAAGCTTTAAGTGTTTCCTGAAACTTCAAGTTGTTCCTCCTTGGGTCCGTCTTCCCCATCATACACAGGATGTAAAGAATGTGAACCGCATCAAAGGCTTATCAGATCATTGGCCAAAAGAATATGCTATCCTGGATCCTTCTGCCTATGATAAATGCAAACTGGGCATCACTAATCAGCTCTGGCGTAATGGACTGCATTTTGTTAGCCATAAGCTTCGTTATAATTTTATAGAAAAAGTTGCATAGAGATATCGGCCTGAACTGATCAAAGGAGTCAGCTCCCTCAGATTTAGGGATAAGTGAGATGAAGGTGCAGTAGACTTGATGCAACCAGTGCCCTCCATTGAAAAAGACTGTACTTATAGATATGCACTTATGAATAATGCTCTCCATCATGCATGTTACGTTATGTCATTGATTGCTCTTATGAATATGTTGAATGTTAAAACAAAATCTATGTTTTCATCGTCTACATGTATTGCCAATTTCACATGTTATTGGTGCTTTTGTAAATTTCCTAGATAGCTTTGTTGTTGAATATGTTATTTAGTTTTATTGTTTGAATGGTCGTCAGCATAAAGTCATTCTTGCTTATTTTATGTGCTTGTTGATATGTATAGAGTTTTTAGAATACTTATTTTTGTGTTTTTAGAATGTGTTATTATCTTGTCAATAATTAATTAGTTGGGTGTTGTATGTGAGCTGAGATGCGTGGGTGCAACCTAACATTGCACGCATCTTAGGAGAGCGTGTTAAGCTCGTGTCAATCAACCTACCCGTTCAAGACTTTGGGATTGATGTGCACGTTCTCATTTTCAATGATGAGAACGTGTATATCTAACTCAAAGTCTTGAATTGTCCCGTTTGGACAGTCTGTGAATGTTTGATCGCACTTAGGTGGTTAATTACTATATGTGTTGTGTTATTTGTTAAAAATTTTGGTTCGTCTTCTCACTCCTCTTGATATACCTTTATTGATTTTGATTATTTTCTTAACACTTATTAGTAAGTGTTTAAGAAAATTTCTTAATCAATAAATATTTTGTGGATATCGGAGAGGTGTGGGGAGATGCTGCCGAAATTTTTAGCAAATAACAAACACATATAGTAATTAATCGTGCGATCAAACCTTCACAGATGGGTTAAAAAGTGAAAATCTAAATGATATTTCCTTCCTATTTAAAATGGCAGAGATGGACGATGTGAGGAAAGGGTTGGACTTTTATTTGTTAGACATGTTAAAGTTTTGTGTGTTTACATTTCATTCGCACAGGGAAAATGTCGGAAGATCGGTCATGGATGTACCGTAGAGTAGTTGATCAGGTGTGTCTACGGAATTTAAAAATGGAGTTGAGAGATTCATTCAGTTTGCTTTGAGAAATCCTATTGAAGCTGTAGATTGTGAGGGTCGTATCCGATGTCCTTGTGCAGTCTGTAAGAATTTGAAGTGGCTGACAACATGGGATGTACAACGTCATTTATACAGAAAGGGGTTTGTTAAAGATTATGCAAACTGGATATGTCATGGTGAAACATTGTGGTCCTTCCAGCCTGCCAATGTGGAAGTGGAAGTTCATATGTGATATGGTCATAGATGCTGCTGTCCAGGATTCAATGTTCATGAGGAGCATGTACACGATGAAGAACCGCCAAACAAGACAGCTGAAAGATTTTATCAGCTACTCAAAGATGCTGATGAGCCATTGTGGAATGGATGTCAAAATCACTCTCGACTGTCTGCGGTGTCACAATTATTGAACTTGAAATCTGAATTTCACATCAGTGAGATTTGTTTGATCGTTTGTTACTGATTATCAAAAGTATGTTGCCACAAGATGAGAAGTTACCTGAAAATTTTTATCGTGCAAAGAAGATGGTCACTGACTTAGGGCTTGGATATGAGAAAATAGATGCATGTCCTAATCATTGCATGCTATATTATAATGAGGATAAAAGTAAGGTATCATGTTCCATATGTGGTCATGATAGATTCAAGCCTAAGAAAGGGGACAATTCAAAGCAAAAAGATATACCATATATGTCATTGCGGTATTTTCCTATTGCACCGAGATTGCAGAATGTATATGTCACCAAAGATAGCTCAACATATGAGATGGCATGCGGAAAGAGTACGTCAACAACATAATGTAATCACTCATCCTGCAGATGCCGAAGCTTGGAGTCACTTAACTGTGCTCACCCTACTTTCTCAAAAGAGTCGCGTAATGTAAGACTGGGTTTATGTACTAATGGATTCATCCATTTGGAGGTTCAGTGACTTCCTACTCTTGCTGGCCAGTTTTCGTGACACCATACATCTTCCGCCAATATGTGCATGAAACGAGAGCATTTATTTCTATCATTATTGATCCCTGGTCCAAAATCCTGGAAAAATTTCTACACCGGCAGTAGTATGTATACTTTGATTTGTATGCATTGCGATATTTATTTAAATTAATTCTTTATGTCATTGTGTAACTTATTCTTATTTTCACAGGACCCACGACCTCTGTACCGGTACCATCGACCTCTGCACCGATACCACCGACCTCTGCACCGCTACCACCGGCAGTAGGTATGTATACTTTCATGTATAATGCATTGTAGTATTTGTTTAAAATATTCTTTATGTTTTTGTGGTATATTATTCTTATCCTTTCAGGATCCACGACCTCTGCACCGATACCACCGACCTCTGCACCGCTACCACCGGCAGTAGGTATGTATACTTTCATGTATAATGAATTGTAGTATTTGTTTAAAATAATTCTTTATGTTTTTGTGGTATATTATTCTTATACCACCGATGCTTATACATTTACCATCGGCAGCAGGTAGATTGACAGCCTCTGCATCTTCATCACACATGGCGAGTAGATCTACACCAGGTATGTTCATTTACATTTCTATTTTTTTTATAGTTTGTTTTATTTACTATTTAATTCGTATAGTACATGCTGATGACGAGACGAGTCATCACGAGGGGGAGGGCAGTTATATAAGACGATGCGGGCATGTGGATAAATGAAGGGTATGTAATGCATTATTTTTGTTATGTATTCGTCATTGTGGTATTAATTTCTCAATTTCAGGAATAAAAGAGCCAGCCCAAGCATCACAATTTATTACAAAGACAATTCAAGCACATATTCCAGGCCCCATCCATCGCTTTTCTGATTTTCCGATGGATGTTCAGGATTTATTGTTCTCTATGTTCTTGGTATGTATCTTATTTTGTCATATTAAGTCATTTTCAATTCTTATTTGAACACACTTATTGTTATGTAACATATATTTTTTTTTGTTAATATGTAGAAGAATCATCGATTCACAGAGCATTCACATGAGTTACGTGCTAGATCTGCATGGACAAGTACTGCAAGAGCAAATTTCAAACATCTTATGTACAATGTCGAAAAACTGCAGAAAGAGCATGTGCAAGTACAGATAGAACGAATGGAAGGAGCATGGGCCTGTGTGGATGAGAAGGAGTATTGGACGGAGCTGTGCGACATTTGGGGAGCGGAGAAATGGAGTGAAAATTCAAGCAAAGCAAAGCAAAACAGAGCAGCGCATCCTGAAGTGAATGTACACACGAGTGGCTCTGTTTCCTTTGCAACGCATAAAGCGAGATTGGTAAGTATACTTCTACATTTTGAATTTTTTTAATCTAATAATAAATTGTGATTTATTTGAATAACAGGAAGTACAGTTCAAGCGGCCACCTCAATTTCAAGAGCTTTTTGATGAAACTCATAAGAAGAAAGGGACAAATGATTACATTAGTGAGAAAGCTCGGAGGTAGCGGTAAGTGTATACACTAATAGTTTTCATTTATTGTGGTTAAACTGTAGAATAATTTTGTTTTACTTGTTTTATTTTTGCAGGAGTCATATAGTAGAGGAATGGATGAGAGGTACGGGGATGACAGTCAGCGTCCAGAGTTGGATCCTGACATTGGGTTGCAGCATCTGGGACACCCAAGAAAGGCCATGTCTATGGTTTTGGACATAGCTTGGGCACGACCAGGTGATATCATCATGCTCGAGTTCAGTCTCACATGCGACCTCTCCATTTACCACACAGCAGCCCCAGGTGTTTCTTCCAGTGCCGGCCCGACCATGACTCCGGATATGTTTAGGGCGATCGTCAACGAGACCGTCTCTTAGAATATCTCAACCATCGTCTCTCAGACCGTCTCCCAGATGCTCGTAGAATTGGGAATTCCTGTTATAGAGCACCTCCTGCACCTCCTGCACAGCAGCCTCCGGTAAGTATTTTATTTTATTGATTTTCTATTTGTTAACTCTAAATATCATCTTACAAAATATAAGAATTTAGATTGAGGATGGAAAAATATCACTTTCTTAACTCTATGAACTTGGGTTTGAGGGTCCAAAATTGAAAAGAAAAGTCTAATCAATCCATCGATTGTTCCAACACGACATGGGAGGTGAAAGTAACCCGTAGAAACTGACAGAGTTCAAATTGGTCTCCAAATTGAACTTCATGCTCAAATTTACATTTCTTAAAAAACTAATTTAATCGGGTTTAATAGGGTCAAAAATAAAAAAAATAGATCCGATTAATTTGTCAATGACTCCAACACGATCAAGAAGGTGAGAGTGACTTGTAGAAACTGACGGAGTTCAAATTGGACTCCCGATATGGCTTGGCAAACAATTTTGTATTTTCTTAACTAGTTTAGTTTCAAATCTATGAACTTGGGTTTGAGGGTCCGAAATTGAAAATAGAGGTCAAATTAATCTATCGATTGTTCCAACACGACATGGGAGGTGAAAGTAACCCATAGAAATTGACAGAGTTTAATTGGACTCCAAATTTGAACTTCATGCACAAATTTACATTTCTTAAGAAGAACTAATTTAATCGGTTTAATAGGGTCAAAAATTAAAAATAGATCCGATTAATTTGTCATGACTCCAACACGATCGGGAAGGTGAGGTGACTTGTAGAAACTGACGGATTCAAATTGGACTCCCGATATGGCTTGGGCAAACAATTTTGTATTTTCTTAACTAGTTTAGTTTCAAATCTATGAACTTGGGTTTGAGGGTCCGAAATTGAAAATAGAGGTCAAATCAATCTATCGATTGTTCCAACACGACATGGGAGGTGAAAGTAACCCATAGAATTGACAGAGTTCAAATTGGACTCCAAATTTGAACTTCATGCACAAATTTACATTTCTTAAGAAGAACTAATTTAATCGGTTTAAGGGGGTCAAAAATATAAAAATAGGTCCGATTAATTTGTCAATGACTCCAACACGACCGGAAAGGTGAGAATGACTTGTAGAAACTGACGGAGTCCAAATTGGACTCCCGATATGGTATGGACAAACAATTTTGCATTTTCTTAACTACTTTAGTTTCAAATCTATGAACTTGGGTTTGAGAGTCCGAAATTGAAAAGAAATGTCCAATCAATCTATCGATTGTTTAACACGACATGGGGGGAAAGTAACACGTAAAAACTGACGAAGTTCAAATTTGACTGCAAATTGGACTACCGATTTGAGCAAAACGTTTAAAACTATCATTCGTCAATTTCAGTAAATGAAAAATATCTTGCTTTTAATTTTCAAGAATAATTGATTTTTTTATTAAGTACTTAATTTTAATTTTTTTAAATAATATGCAGGATTATCCGTCGCGAGATGTTGGACGAGACGACGACCAGGATGAGGATGACACATATGCGGAGGATTTGTGATTTCATTTTAGTTATGTGCATGTTGTCATTTTATTATGGATGTATGATGTTGTGTGTTTGTATTTTATGTGATGAATTGAGGTTTGTTATGGATGTATGATTAGTTTGTGTGTTTGTATTTTATGTGATGAATTTGAACTTTGTGGAGATTGTGATTTGTGTAGTTGATTTATTGTGGTTTTGTTATTTATCAGGTGATATTGTTATTTATCAGGTGATTTATCGTTGTTTATGTAAATTTCTAAAAAAAAATAATGTTAATTAGCGACCGAATAGCGACCGATATAATGCCGATGCTGTTCGGTCGCTAAAATTGGTCGCTTCACCGATAGCAACGGAAAATATTGGTCGCTAAGTCGGTCTCTAATTTAGCGACCGCATTAGCGACCATAAATATCGGTCGCTGTTAGCGACCGAAACAGCGACCGACTATCGTCGCTGTGGGCGACCAACCTGCGACCGACAAGCGGTCTCTATTTGCGACGAATATTGCGACCGATATATTTCGGTCGCTATCAGAGATAGATTTGCGACCGATAACATCGTTCGCTGTATAGCGACCGATATATAACGACCATTTTATCGGTCGCATATCGTGGTTAGTCGGTCGCTGATGGGTACAGCGACCGAATAGCGACCGCATAGCGACCGAACTTGTCGGTCGCTATTTCCGCTTTTTCTTGTAGTGGGCCTAGAGAAGGTACTTTTTTAGGGTATGGCCTCACACCCACGTCGACACCCATGGAGGCAGAGATGGCGGCACTGGCGCCAATGCGGCTCCCAAGCCTCCCCACCCGTGGCTCCTCCCACTCCCTGTTGCCCTGCCCCAACTGCATCGCCCAGTGGACGACACGGATCTCCAGAAGGGGGGGCACCTTCAGGGCCAAAGCCCTTAGGATTGTCGTCGTCGTTGGGGTCTCTGCAGCGGTGACGCTCGCCATCATCACGCTCACTGTGGCCCTCATCCGCCACCAGTCGCGGCATGGGAGGACGTTCGGCGGCAGCGCTACTGCCGGGGGCAAGGGAGGGTTTGACCCCAACAAGGAGCTCTTCTACTTGGACACCTTCGTGCTGGGACTTCTGGGGCAGATCTCCGGCACCGAGCAGAGCAGTAGCAGCATGGGTGGTCTACGCCAAGTCGGAGCCCAACGAGTTCACACCGGGAAGCTGGCAAGTCGAAAGGTCCACGAGAGACTGACGAAAGTGGAGCAGTGCCTGGATCTCCTCCGACGGCTGCTGCTACTATTGCCGCATACCCCCGTTGCAGAGATGAGGAAGAGTAAGAAGAAGAGGAAGAGGAGCAGGGAGGCGGGCATGTCGGTGGCCCTCTGTTGCCATCGTCTGTCGTAGGAAGAGAGATAGGTTTGGGGTTGCAGGAGAAGGTGGGGGGAGAAGGTGAGGCAACATTTGGGGGGCGGGGTGTAAAGGACTAGCCGATGCCAGAGCCGGATCAGATCAGAATCTGGATCCGAAATTTGCCCAAATTTCAGATTCGGGTCACATAAGGATCATGTTCGTCTTTAGGATCTGGATCCGGATCTCAAAGGATCTGACTTACATCCGATCCATTGACAGGGCTAATTCTTATATGCATCTTTCAAAATGTCGCATTTTAAAGCATACCCTCTCTTTTCATAGATCGTAAGAAGAATCCTATATTTGTAAATAATTGTAGTGATACCTATTTTATTAAAATCAGAAATCTACCCTCAAAATTAGGCCTCATAAAAGCATGATGATATCACAAGTCCTAGGAGATTTTTGAATTTTTCATATTTATAGAGCATGTTTTAAAAAATAAATATGGATCAAGAGTGCTGATTGTGACTGCAACTATTTTACAAATAGTAGAAGCCACTCTCTTAATTAATGGCCTTCGGCAATTGCCACAAGTATATATATATATATTTTCCCTTATCTTATAGTTGAGTTCCTATATATATGCATATATAGTGCAGCGCTCATGTTGATTTTAAATAATACGCACTATCATGATTCTTACTGTTATATTATTCTCTAATTAAAATCATTTTTATAAATTTGAGAGCATTTCTTTGGTAACTTTGTAATGCCAAAAGCTTAATTTGTTAGTGCTTAAACGTTTTGTAAGTGCTTTGCAATAGCATTTTCAGAAAACTTTTAGTTCACGGCGTGTTTCAGTAATTCCACAAATAATTACTTGCATGCAATTACCTTGTATAATTGGGTTAAATTGGACGCAATCCTTCTTTTTCCTATGTATCCTCAATTTAGGAGTCTGACAATATGTCTAGCTACCTTCTTGAGGTTTTCTTAATTTTCCTGTGAAAAATTATAATTTAGATCATGTAATTGCCTAATACGTGTATTACAAGAACACGATCTAATTAGTAAGCTAATGAAAGCATATACATTAAATGTGATATATATGTATGATTCTAAGCTAAATTATGTGCACAGGAGATGACAGATGTCCCCCAAAAACATATGAAATGCAAGTGTAGATTGTGATGGTGAAGTGATGTGATTTGGGGGAAAAGCTAGATGGACTGTGACTGAAGGAACTGATCATTAACTAACAGCCAAGTGTCTATTCCCGTCTGCACCAGTTAAAAGATATGATAGGACACCCGTTGTGATGCATATCGCAGTGCAAAGGTGATCTTTTTCTAATGGCTAGGGAAGCTAGGAGGATAGCCTACCAACATTTTAGCAGTGCATGTATGGTAGTCCCCTGTAAAGAGTACTATATCAAAACTGAAGGGAGCTTTATGTGTAAATGTTGAAACGTCCCAAAACCTTAATTTAAAAACCAGAAAGGTCTTCATTAATATAATGTTAATTGTAGTGTGATGGGGGTACATTGATATAACCAGTGCCAATGATGGCTCTCGATTTTGAAGTAAGACTTTTAATGTACAATTCTAATAAGGATGATCTTTATTCTGTAATGTTAAATTAATCTTTTCGCATGTGAATTGATTCTTGTACATATATATACATATATATTGATTAAGTACATATGTTTTTTTAATTATTAAGCAGTTATGCATAATTCATAATATCCCACACCACCTAAGGGGGGACGTTAATTTAAGATTCCGTCTCAGTATGAAACTCTAAAACCGCATCCACACGGGAGACCCAGATGCCAAGAGAACGAACTATGCTCTTATTTCTGTTCCCTGCAGCATATGCATAGATATAGAGGGGGGAAAACGCTATTAAAGCTTGTCGACCTAGCTGCAT